>JACEFZ010003234.1:337500-375000 GCA_014155875.1 Cepaea nemoralis
GTCAGATTGCGTAAGGATGCTATAAGAAACCAAACAAAAAGTTAAAAGTTGTAGACAATCTGGATATGATCAGATGAAAATTGCTGCTAGAGAGATTGCATAGAATTTTGAATGCAGTACAAAATTTCTTGCCGAAACAGAAGTTAGAGCCAGAAGGAAACATCGTCAATTTGACTGTGAAGAAGCTGTCTATGAACCCTTAACCAGAGGAGATTAAATTTAAAATAAACTATTTGAATTATATTCAGGATATTAGCCCTTAATTCTCTGAATGAACGATTCACGCTTGTGGAAACCCATAGCAAAAACTTTTTCTGTTATTATATGACATTGTAAAACTCAAGGATATAGATGACAAAACGCTAGCAAAATAGCGAAAATGAATCAGGTATAAATGCAAATGATCGTCCAGAAGAATTACGTGATGTATCCCGAATGCTACCATATTCTATGACACATTTGAATGTTTTAAATTATGTGTGCCAAAATAACTTAATTACTTTATATCCGAATACTGTTGTAGCTCTGAAAATTTTATTAATACTCTTTGTCACTGTAGATTGTGGGGAAAGAAGTTTTTCCAAATCAAAATTAATAAAACACCACCTAAGAAATTCAAAATAAGCCAAACAAAACTTAGAAATCTGTCATTAATTTCTATTGAATCTATATTGGCTGCAACTCTAGACTGCACATCCCTAATTAACGAATTTGGTAATGGTAAAGTTAGAAAGGGTAAAACTGTATTAGATTGTTGTAGTTGATAATCGATATAATTATTTTATCATAGTTTATAGTTTCAAAATAAAAATAGTATTCGTACATTTTTTGAAGATTAAAAAAAATCACAATGGAAGGTTATTTTAAAGACAACAATTTTTATGGGTCGGCATTTCGAAGACTTACATCATACTAAGAAAATCTACCGCACCGCCCTACTGACGACACCAGTTATGATTTGGTTGACTGCTTTTCTTTGGCTTCCAGCATGGCGCTCTATTGTAGCTTGACCCTGTGTAACGTGATATTCTTGCAGCCAAATAAAAATTGCAGAATCACAATCATTCATTGAGCCATTTACTCGTCCTGTCTCATTGAGTGCGTTCCGGATGCCAGCCTGATTCGTTACTTGTCCGCTTTCCACAACGAGCAATTCCACAAGCCTATCTGCTCGTTCGTTTCCTCTTACACCCGACATGAGAATTTTGCCTTGTATTCGTATGAAAATACAGACCTAAAGACATTGAGTAAACTAACGACACAGTGAGAGCATAAAACATACAACACGTTGTAAGAGATTATTTCAGCGTTTCTCACTAGGTTCATGGAGCACAGCCATGAATTTATGACTGGAGTTGAAGCAGAATAAATAATCGGTCTGTGCATGTGTGTTGTGATCAATCTACTATACACAAGTTAATGTAGACAGACAATACAGATAAAACATATATACAGAACTACCTATCTACCCATCTTTCTATCTTTCTACCTACCTACAGACAGATACACAGATAGTCACACCTGTCTATTTGCGACAGACAGACAGAAAGACAAACAGACATGCAGACTTATCTACTTACCTATCTTCCTACATACTACAGGCAGACAGACAGAAAGACATATTTTATAAAACGTATTTTATAATTGTAAGGATATTTTAAGGACATTTTAACCATATGCTACCAAAGTCAAACTTGGACAATATCTACATCACACTTACACTAAATCTACACTTGCGAGATGAGATGTTTGAGAAGAGCAGCCAACTTTACTATCCGAAACCGAGTAAGAAATGAAATTTTCAGATAGACTTTAAAAAAAGTTGCTTAAAAGTTGACAGGGTCGACTTCATTGCACCGGGTTTTATCACATATGGCTCGGTCTCTTTCCGCAGCGCGGAAGGCGTCGCACAAAGCACGAACTCCGTAGCTCTAGCGACGACCCACATGAGTCTCCGAAACATTTCACTCGTGAACCGAAGGACGCGGACCGGAATCGAACCCACAACCTTCGGAACCCGAGTCAAACGACGGCTTAACCACTTCACCACGGAGACTCCCTCAAAGACAGTGGAATCAACACCTTGGGCCACATATATTGAAAGGCAGAAAATCAATTGCTTCGGACATCTCGTTAGAATGCAACACCATCAACTACCAGCACTCACTGACACTACATCAAAGAAGATTTGATACGAGAGCAAGAGGACGCCAAAGAAGAAACTAGATTGGCATCTAAAGACATTGTACAATCACACGAAATAACACTGTCCAGTGCCAACCATCGGGTGCGGAAAAGTCAACTACTCTCTCTCTCTCTCTCTCTCTCTCTCCTCTCTCTCTCTCTCTCTCTCTCTCTCTCTCTCTATGTATCTCTCTCTCTCTCTCTCTCTCTCTCTCTATGTATCTCTCTCTCTCTATCTCTCTCTCTGTCTCTCTCTCTCTGTCTCTCTCTCTCCCTCTCTCTCTCTCTCCCCCCTCTCTATCTCTCTCTCTCCCTCTCTATCTCTCTCTCTCCCTCTCTATCTCTCTCTCTCCCTCTCTATATCTCTCTCTCCCTCTCTATCTCTCTCTCCCTCTCTATCTCTCTCTCCCTCTCTATCTCTCTCTCTCTCCCTCTCTCTCTATCTCTCTCTATCTCTCTCTCTCCCTGTCTCTCTCTCTCTATCTCTCTCTCTCCCTCTCTATCTCTCTATCTCTCTCTCTCCCTCTCTATCTCTCTATCTCTCTCTCTATCTTTCTCTCCCCCCTCTCTCTCTCCTATCTCCCTCTCTCCCTCTCTATCTCTCTCACTCTCTCTCTCTCTCTCTCTCTCTCTCTCGTCCAACGCTTGACGGCAAAAGTGGAAGCTGATGATGACAGACATGTTAAAACATGATGTAGGCATGTGAAACATTATTATATGTTTTTTGTCAACGTAATGAGCCTTGTCCCCAAATTACTATTTCGCAGTATAAAGGAAAAGGTAGGAAATAACATACCGCCAGACATAACTGAAATGCCATTTCTATTTGTTGCCGAAACAGATACCAGATATGTAATTTTCATATTACCTTTACCTAATGAGAGGCACAAAAAGACCGTTATTTCTGCTTTATAACTTTCTCAATAGTTAATGAAAAAATGAAACACCAATATAATGTTGACATTTCCATTGAGCTAAACATAGATGCCTGACATTCTAGGATAATGAAGAATATATATATATATATCTCCGCCGATGGTGTTTCCACCTTGTCGTGGTGGGGGAGCTTGAGTTTCTCAATGACCCTGAGAGCTATGCCGGCGGTAGCGTAGCTACCAGCAGGGCCTCCCAAGCCGGACAGGTCAAAGGGTAGAGAACACACAAAGAGAAACACCCTGGTCCTCCAGGTTGGGGGTTGAAGCGTGGGGTTAACATCCCCACCTTTGTAAAAACCATTTTTGTTACGAAACAGATACATGAGCCTCGAATTCGGACTGACTTATCTGGACAACGACCTTGGAACGTTAAAAGACTTTTGAGATTTGGAACATGGAATGTACGGACACTATATCGAGCTGGAGCGGCCGAAGAACTAACCCGGGAGCTGGTTGAATATCAAATGGATATAACAGCAATTCAAGAAATAAGGTGGCCAGGAGAGGGTACTTTAGAGCAAAATGGAATGATTATAATATATGGAGGAAACACCCAAAATAAACATGAATTAGGAACAGGATTTGTCATCAAAAAAGAGTTATGGGGGAACGTTTTAAACTTTAAAGCTGTTAATGACAGGATTAGTAAATTACGAATAAAAGGTAAATGGAAAAATATAACGATGATTAATGTACATGCACCTACTGAAGAGAAAGAAGATGATATTAAAGAAGACTTTTATAATGATCTGGAAGATGTCATAGAAGAAACCCCCAAACAGGACATCCTGATTGTGCTGGGAGACTTCAATGCAAAAATAGGTAGAGAGCAAACTAATAAAAAAGTGGCCGGTATGGAAAGCCTACATACAACTTCAAATGATAATGGATGGAGAGTCATCAACCTGGCAGAAGCCAAAGGACTGCAGATTAGCAGTACCAGACTACAAAGAAAGGATATACACAAACAAACTTGGAAATCATGTGACAAGAGAACCTATAATCAAATAGATCACATTTTAATTAACAACAGAAATGCATCAAACATACAGCAAGTTAGAAGTTATAGAGGAGCTGAGTGCCACAGTGACCACTTCCTCGTTGGAGCAAAATTTAAAATAAAACTTAAGAGAGCTTTCTATACTAAATTACAAAGATTACACCCAACATATAACAGAGAAAAACTACAAGAAATTACAGTCAAAGAGAAATTTACAGATGAAATAAAATGTAAACTTGAAACTCTGCAAAACCCTTTGGAGGAAAGCGTTGACCAAACTTGGTTGAACATCAAGAATACAATTCAATCTACCGCAGAAGAATGTCTCGGTGTGTTAACCACGCATAGAAAGAACAGATGGTTCAATCAAAAATGTGAAGAAGCAGTCATTAGGAAAAAGAATGCCAGACATTTATGGTTAAATGACATCAACAACATCCAAAAGGAAGAGCATTATAGAAATGAATGTAAAGAGGCTACAAAAATAGTCCGACAGCAGAAGCGAGAATATATGAGTAATATAATCAAAGATATGGAAACTAATCACCAGAAAAATGAATCCAGAAAGTTTTTTAAAGAACTGAAGTCAATGAAACGAGGGCACCAACAAAACACATATGGTTTAAAAGACAAAAATGGGAATATGATAAATACCAATGAGGAAATGTGCAACACATGGAAAGAATATTTTGTTGAATTACTAAATTGTGAAGCTCCAAGTAACACTTTCCCACAGGAAGAGGTTCTAACATGTGAACCACAAATTGAAGAACCTACATTTGAAGAAATCCTATATGTAATCACACGACTTAAAAACAATAAGGCAACTGGGACTGATGGAATTGCTGCTGAATTTATAAAGGCAGGTGGCCATGCATTACATCTAAAGCTATACGAACTAATAATAAAAATCTGGAGGACAGAAGAATTACCCCATGACTGGAAAGAGTCATTATTGATACCTATCTTTAAGAAAGGAGACAAGTTCCAATGTGAAAATTATAGAGGAATATCACTACTGTCCACAAGCTATAAGATACTATCCGCAGTATTACTAAATAGACTAAAACCATATTCAGAAGACATATTAGGTGACTACCAGGCGGGTTTTAGACAAAACAGATCAACAATAGATCAGATATTTATCTTACGACAAATAGCCGAGAAAAATTGGGAATATAAAAGAGATCTCCATAACATTTTTGTGGATTTTAAAAAGGCTTATGATAGTGTCCATAGGAATAGTCTATGGAATGCTATGCAGGAATTTGGAATACCAAGGAAGTTAATCAACATGACCAGACTATGCATGGAAGATACTTATAATATAGTAACATATAAAGGCAGGAAATCAGACCCTTTCCAAATAACATCTGGCTTGAAACAGGGTGATGCACTATCGCCGCTACTCTTCAATCTGGATCTAGAGACACTTGTAAGGAAGGTAAAGGAGGAATGTGATATTGGAGGAACATCCAAGCTGCTTGGTTATGCAGATGATATAGATATTATAGGGCAAAGTGAACAAAAGACATTGGAAATATTGACTCACTTAAAGGAAAAAGCCCAACAGATGGGGCTGGTTATCAACCAAGATAAGACAGAATATATGGTAATTTCAAGAGACGGAATGGCTAAAAACTCTGGCCACATACAAATAGATAATATGACCATTAAAAGAACGGAAACATACAAATACCTGGGTACAATCTTCAACTGCTCCAACATCATAAGGGAAGAAATACAAACTAGAATCAACTCTGGAAATAAGATATACTATGCACTACAACATCTACTAAAATCAAAGGCGCTATCTCGTAACACCAAAATCACAATATACAAAACACTGATCAGACCAGTTGTGCTGTATGGCTCTGAAACCTGGAGTACAACGAAAGGAGACGAAGCCTTGTTACAAACCTTTGAGAACAAAATTTTAAGACGCATCTTTGGACCCATTAGGGATACACAAAGTGGAGAGTGGAAAAGAAGAAGTAACAAAGACATTTATGATCTGTTTAAGTCCCCGCTAATCACTGGTATCATGAAGGCTAATAGACTACAATGGCTGGGGCATATAGAAAGAATGGAAGATAATAGGGAAACAAAACTCGCTTACACTCAGGAAATAAATGACCGTAGACCCCGAGGTAGACCAAGAAGACGGTGGAGAGATAATACATATACAGACCTACAAGCACTTGGAATCAACGACTGGCAAGAGAAGGTCCACCAGAGAGACGAATGGAGACGGATTGTATCTGCAGCAAAGAACCTCAATGGCTCGGAACGCTGAAGAAGATATATATATATATATATATATATATATATATATATATATATATATATATATATATATATATATATATATATATATATACACACTAGCTGACCCGGCCCGGCTTCGCCCAGTCCCTGGAGGGGATCTATCTATCTATCAGTCTGTCTGTCTGCTTGTTTGTCTGTCTGTCTGGCTGACCCGCCCCGGCTTCACCCAGTCCCTGGTGGGGAGCATCTAATTTAATTCATATAAGTAGTCATATAAGCTCCCGTTCCCGACTATCTGTCTGTCTGTCTGTCTGTCTGTCTGTCTGTCTGTCTGTCTGACCCGGCCCGGCTTCACCCAGTCCCTGGTGGGGAGCATCTCATTTAATTCATATACGTAGTCATATAAGCTCCCTTTCCCGACTATCTGTCTGTCTGTCTACCTGTCTGTCTGTCTGTTTGACCCGGCCCGGCTTCACCCAGTCCCTGGTGGGGAGCATCTCATTTAATTCATATACGTAGTCATATAAGCTCCCGTTCCTGCCTGTCTGTCTGTCTGTCTGTCTGTCTGTCTGTCTGTCTGTCTGTCTGTCTGTCTGTCTGTCTGTCTGTCTGTCTGTCTGTCTGTCTGTCTGTCTGTCTGTCTGTCTGTCTGTCTGTCTGTCTGTCTGACCCGGCTTGGCTTCACCCAGTCCCTGGTGGGGAGCATCTCATTTAATTCATATACGTAGTCATATAAGCTCCCGTTCCTGACTATCTGTCTGTCTGTCTGTCTGAGCCGGCCCGGCTTCACCCAGTCCCTGGTGGGGAGCATCTAATTTAATTGATATAAGTAGTCATATAAGCTCCCGTTCCCGACTATCTGACTGTCTTTCTATCTATCTGACCCGGCGTGGCTTCGCCCAGCTCCTGGCGGGGAGCGTCTTATTAAATTCACACAGTAACTTAAAAGAATGTCCTTCCACACACCATCCATTATTTTTTAATGAAAACTGTTTCTAATCACCTACATGACTGTAGATAACGCCTTTAAGCATAAAAAGATGAGTTACAATGTTATGCATTATGCATTATTTTTATGAAAACTTTGAAAATGCCTTAACGATTATATCATTATTTATTATAACTCATATACCTGAAAATAACTATAGACAAAGAGTTTATAAATCTTTGAAAGCGATGCAACAATATGACTATAAATTATATAGAAATGTTATTAAAAGTTATGCCCCTTGAAACAACATTTCTAGAGTTAAGTCCCCTTGCTATATAGAAATATATAATGAAAAATGAGATATTAAATTTTAGTAAGTAAGTAGCCGAAAAAAACTAAAAAACTATGACAGTAAGTTGCACAGGAATGAAAGGAAAACGTGTAGAAAATTCATCTCAATCGGATGGACCATTCGCGAACGCATAAAGGACGGACCGAAATACATACATTGTGCTTTATATATATAGATACATGATGAGATGAGATGATATATGTATGTATGTATGTATGTATGTATGTATGTATGTATGTATGTATGTATGTATGTATGTATGTATGTATGTATGTATGTATGTATGTATGTATGTATGTATGTATGTATGTATGTATGTATGTATGTATGTATGTATGTATGTATGTATGTATGTATGTATGTATGTATGTATGTATGTAAGTATTTATGTATGTATGTATGTATGTATGTATGTATGTATGTATGTATGTATGTATGTATGTATGTATGTATGTATGTATGTATGTATGTATGTATGTATGTATGTATGTATGTATGTATGTATGTATGTATGTATGTATGTATGTATGTATGTATGTATGTATGTATGTATGTATGTATGTATGTATGTATGTATGTATGTATGTATGTATGTATGTATGTATGTATGTATGTATGTATGTATGTATGTATGTATGTATGTATGTATGTATGTATGTATGTATGTATGTATGTATGTATGTATGTATGTATGTATGTATGTATGTATGTATGTATGTATGTATGTATGTATGTATGTATGTATGTATGTATGTATGTATGTATGTATGTATGTATGTATGTATGTATGTATGTATGTATGTATGTATGTATGTATGTATGTATGTATGTATGTATGTATGTATGTATGTATGTATGTATGTATGTATGTATGTATGTATGTATGTATGTATGTATGTATGTATGTATGTATGTATGTATGTATGTATGTATGTATGTATGTATGTATGTATGTATGTATGTATGTATGTATGTATGTATGTATGTATGTATGTATGTATGTATGTATGTATGTATGTATGTATGTATGTATGTATGTATGTATGTATGTATGTATGTATGTATGTATGTATGTATGTATGTATGTATGTATGTATGTATGTATGTATGTATGTATGTATGTATGTATGTATGTATGTATGTATGTATGTATGTATGTATGTATGTATGTATGTATGTATGTATGTATGTATGTATGTATGTATGTATGTATGTATGTATGTATGTATGTATGTATGTATGTATGTATGTATGTATGTATGTATGTATGTATGTATGTATGTATGTATGTATGTATGTATGTATGTATGTATGTATGTATGTATGTATGTATGTATGTATGTATGTATGTATGTATGTATGTATGTATGTATGTATGTATGTATGTATGTATGTATGTATGTATGTATGTATGTATGTATGTATGTATGTATGTATGTATGTATGTATGTATGTATGTATGTATGTATGTATGTATGTATGTATGTATGTATGTATGTATGTATGTATGTATGTATGTATGTATGTATGTATGTATGTATGTATGTATGTATGTATGTATGTATGTATGTATGTATGTATGTATGTATGTATGTATGTATGTATGTATGTATGTATGTATGTATGTATGTATGTATGTATGTATGTATGTATGTATGTATGTATGTATGTATGTATGTATGTATGTATGTATGTATGTATGTATGTATGTATGTATGTATGTATGTATGTATGTATGTATGTATGTATGTATGTATGTATGTATGTATGTATGTATGTATGTATGTATGTATGTATGTATGTATGTATGTATGTATGTATGTATGTATGTATGTATGTATGTATGTATGTATGTATGTATGTATGTATGTATGTATGTATGTATGTATGTATGTATGTATGTATGTATGTATGTATGTATGTATGTATGTATGTATGTATGTATGTATGTATGTATGTATGTATGTATGTATGTATGTATGTATGTATGTATGTATGTATGTATGTATGTATGTATGTATGTATGTATGTATGTATGTATGTATGTATGTATGTATGTATGTATGTATGTATGTATGTATGTATGTATGTATGTATGTATGTATGTATGTATGTATGTATGTATGTATGTATGTATGTATGTATGTATGTATGTATGTATGTATGTATGTATGTATGTATGTATGTATGTATGTATGTATGTATGTATGTATGTATGTATGTATGTATGTATGTATGTATGTATGTATGTATGTATGTATGTATGTATGTATGTATGTATGTATGTATGTATGTATGTATGTATGTATGTATGTATGTATGTATGTATGTATGTATGTATGTATGTATGTATGTATGTATGTATGTATGTATGTATGTATGTATGTATGTATGTATGTATGTATGTATGTATGTATGTATGTATGTATGTATGTATGTATGTATGTATGTATGTATGTATGTATGTATGTATGTATGTATGTATGTATGTATGTATGTATGTATGTATGTATGTATGTATGTATGTATGTATGTATGTATGTATGTATGTATGTATGTATGTATGTATGTATGTATGTATGTATGTATGTATGTATGTATGTATGTATGTATGTATGTATGTATGTATGTATGTATGTATGTATGTATGTATGTATGTATGTATGTATGTATGTATGTATGTATGTATGTATGTATGTATGTATGTATGTATGTATGTATGTATGTATGTATGTATGTATGTATGTGGATCCGTCCTTTATGCGTTCGCGAACGGTCCATCCGATTGAGATGAAATTTTCTACACGTTTTCCTTTCATTCCTGTGCAACCAACTGTCATAGTTTTATCTATCAGCTATCAGCTATTACCTTCCTAAAATTTAATTTTGTAATTACATGACTGAACATAAGAAAATATAAAAAAATATTAAAAAAAGGGATATAACTTTTAGTAGCATTGTTATATCTTAAGTTAAGTCCCCTGGCTATAGATTAAATGAGTTGATTGACGATGAATTAAATGAGATGCTCCCCACCAGGGACTGGGTGCAGCCGGGCCAGGTCAGACAGACAGATAGACAGACAGATAGACAGACTGACAGACAGATAGTCGGGAACGGGAGCCAAGTTTACTTTAGATAGATCTCTTCCAATCATATTTTCTATCTATTCTTCTATTCTATCTATATTTTATTGTTATGTTCGGGCCGAACATACATACATAGACAGACAGACAGACAGACAGACAGACAGACAGACAGACAGACAGACAGACAGACAGACAGACAGACAGATAGATAGATAGATAGATAGATCGATCGGGAACGGGAGCTTATATGACTACTTATATGAATTAAATGAGATGCTCCCCACCAGGGCCTGGGCGAAGTCGGACCGGGTCGGACAGACAGACAGACAGATTGTCGGGAACGGGAACTTATATGACTACTTATATGAATTAAATGAGATGCTCCCCATCAGGAGCTGGGCGAAGCCGGGCCGGGTCAGACAGACAGACAGACAGACAAGCAGACAAGCAGACAGACAGACAGACAGACAGGTAGATAGATAGATAGATACATAGATACATAGATAGATACATAGATACATAGATAGATACATAGATAGATAGATAGATCCCCACCAGAGCCTGGGCGAAGCCTGGCCGGGCAGCTAGTATATATATATATATATATATATATATATATATATATATATATATATATATATATATATATATATATATGAAGCCGCGTGACACGACACGGCTCCACAGGATGTTTGGCTGATGCAACGACAAGAAACCCCTCCCCTGCAGCTGGAGGATCATGGGTAATTTGAATGGTTAAAAATTGAGCGCGCATTTTGCCCCGGCGATTCAGTTCGGAAACAACCGCCGATACAGGCGGGTGAATGGTCCCGAGAGGAGAGGACCCGAACTGGTCCCTCATCTCATCCCCACCCATGGAGAAGCCTGAATGCCTCCGGCATGACATGGATGAGTCTCTGTATTCCCCACCAACAGATGCCAATATCTGTATGGTGAAACCAGTTCGGCTGAACTCACAAAATATGCCCTGCTGGAACACTGATGCACGATGGTGGAGGTACGTTGGCAAATCGAGTCGCTTGCTTTTATTAAATAACATAAGAGATGTGGGCCATAACTAGCCCCACATTTATTAATTGCCTAAGGTTTAGTAACCGATAATTAGAATAGTTGTTGAAGTTAAGAGATAGGTGTTAGAATAATGTTAAGGCTTTGTGAAGGATGTAAATGAGACCTCCCCCGAATAAAACGGAAACAGCGAACAGGCCATATCTATTAATAGATCGCATTTTGGTTTCTTACTGTTGGCATTATCCTGCGACTAAAAGCAGAATGTAAATAAACCTCGGAGGTGCCTTTGAGCTGTAACTAGAGATCAACAGGGTGTGTAGATAGCCTCTAAATGTGGACAGATATGTAGTTTAATAATTGGTAGCTGGTGCAGTATTCTCATCATAAGGCTGCATGAGTATTCTCTGACATATTGAATGCTGGGTTTGGCCACCATGAGAAATAATATGCTGTTAGTTATTCTGACCATTTATTGATTTGCTATCATTCTATTGACATGTCATGTTATATGTAAAAACTGTGTGGGTAGGTTCAAACAATGTTGTCTTATTGAGGCCATGTATACAGCATGTGACTGGCTGTCACATGCATCATGATGTTGTTGTTGTGTCACTTGATGTTGAGATGTGATGTCCAACTGTCCCCATGTATGTTGCTGGTGCAGGGCTTAACTTGGCCAGTGTGAATAATGTGACAGACTGTGTCTGAATGAGTGTATGGGTATATTATTAATTCATAGGCAGTTATTTTATAGTTTTTAAGTTGTTGTTAATATAGTAGTAATATTTAACAGTTGTTAAATATGTTTTTGGTTGTTTACTTTGATTGCAGGATGTGATTCCTGTCGAAGGGAACAACCCTGGGTCCTTAATTACCCCCCATTTTCCCTTACCTCACATTTTCCGCCTCCCCTCCCAACTGATCCCATAGTCAAGCTTTCCATACCTTAGTTTGTTACTGTGTGGTTAAAGGTGTAGTTCCTGGTTCAACCTTTCACACTCATGTTTATACTTCTATTTTTGAAGTTGTGGTCTTGTTATAGTAATGTGTCTCGGTCGGTTTGGGGACATGACTTTCTCTGGTGGCATTAGGCACAATATTGGATCTGGCTGAAGCACAGGGGTTTGGTAATATCTGGAGCTCAATCCACTGATTTTCCGCTGTGTACTACAGGGATCCATAGTGTTGTGTGTCTCAGGATGGTGAGTCCCGTCTCCGCACTGTAAGGCTCATACTCAGATTTAGAGTTGTGTTATTTTCTATTTTCCAAGTAATGGTCTCACTGTCATTCAGAGACAGCCCCTGTGGTCGGTATTAGGCAGCAGTTATCTCCAACTGTGGGATTTCAGGTTCCCATTTCTGTATGTACCGACTGTCCATGGGTCCTGAGATGATATTAACAGAGTCCATACCTGTTGTTACCGCTGTTGTTCACGTTGAGGCTTCTTTGTTGCCATGTTCTTGCTGGTTTGTGGGGATGGATGTCCGGTCGTGTTCATGGCGATATTAGGCAGCAGTGATATCCACTGAGGGAACATAGGTTTCCATTTCTGTATATGTCAGTTGTGACATGTCAGGATGTCTGTTTGTCCCTGAACCATGCAATTATGTCAATAAAGGTCTAATTTTGGTGTTCTTAATTTGTTTTGTTTAGTTTATAGTTTGTTGTGCAAATTCATTGATCTTGTTGCAGTCCAACAGTGTGATCTTTTGTCTGGGGTATACAACAGTATACCCCCCGCTCAAAGAACTCATGGAAATCTTCTGTCTAATTTTCTATCCCTTTCTTTTGTTAACTGGAGGGAATATATAAGGTGCTCTTTTCTCTTTCTTCTTATTATCTTTTTCTTCTCTGGCCTACTGAAAGTCAGTGTTGCGCTTCTTTGTCTATGAGCACTCAAGAATAGGAAACTATGTCCTCCTATCCTTGATATTCATTTATCCTGTCACACACACACACACACACACACACACACACACACACACACACACACACACACACACACACACACACACACACACACACACACATATATATATATATATATATATATATGTGTGTGTGTGTGTGTGTGTGTGTGTGTGTGTGTGGAATTGACATCTGTCATACACGAAGAAGAGATGCTTGATGTCAGAATAGTTGAAAGAGCAGTTAGCCAAAGATATGTTTTATAATCAGATATTGTTTTCCCAACATTATCATCTTATATTTCATGTCTTCTGTATCGTATACCGTCAACCATTTCTGTTACCGATGATCCTCCATGACCTGGTGTAAAACCGTCCAGCATTTCCCCCCCCCCCCCCCCTTCGGTCTTCCCCTGCCTCCCACTCCTCCAACATTCCTATTGCCACAGCGTACTCCAACTTTCCCCCTTTCATGGCACGCCTAGACAATGTGGATTGTTTCTGTTGTAAAGAAAGTAGTCTGTCATTACTTTCATTCCTGTCGTTGATCACACTGTTCTGGGTTCGTGTTAATTGTCTCTATAAATAGATCTTCTGTCTACAGTTGTGAAACGTGAGACCATAATCAACAACAATCTGCCAGCTACCCTCCAGCTCCATCACCCACCTGCTCATATGTTTTCATGCTACCCTGGTCGGGAAGCGAGGTGGGTGGGGGGGGGGGGAATAAACGGTTACTTCACCTGGCCCAAGGGTGTCCCGTAGGCTAGCAGAGGGAAGGAGATACTTCTCCTTTGATATGAGATACCCCTAGACCGCCATCACATGTCAACATCTATAGGGAAACAAAACTATAAAAGATAGACTAACACAAACAAAGCTGGAGGATAAATTATAAACCTACTGTTACATATTCCCCATCCCCAGATGCCACATATTGTTATATATATATATCCCCTCCCCAAAATGTCAGGCAGTGTTGTATATTCTCCTGACATTCCAATGCTACCTCTAACGCTATTGCTGACGCCAGTTTGCAGCTGATGAAGCAATAGCTGTGATTGTATTATCAACAAATCACAAAAAGCCAATAAACGCTGGTATTAATTGCAACGTACTGTAAAGAACAAGCTACTAACTTTTTAACGAAAAGTAGACTCTACAGCAAAATTCAAAGATGCACACAAAAGAAAGCTCCTATGCTTCAGTTCAGTTTTTTTTTTTAATGGTGCCTGCACAGAATAGGACTAAATTGATATGACGAAATTATCAATGCTCATGGAGCGAACTAATTAAATCCCTGTGAATTAAGAGTCAACGAAAAGACGCTGACGATGGATAGGATTCACATCTGAAACATTTGTTAACAACAAAACTAGAAAGTTCTTCCTCTGAAACCCACAGGGCAAAAGAAATGGAGGTAGACCTAAGTGAAATATGTTACAGTTTATTCTTAGATAACCTGTGTGCATTATCACATACATGTTAACGTTAATTCTTAGATAATAACTGATGCATAAAAATGTCACGGACACTTTTACACATTATTAAGGCTCAGTCGCATATAGAGCTAGACCCATATTTGTATAGACCAATCGGCATTCGGTGGTTGATGTAGCCAGTACCACGCCGACCGCAACTACTTCCCAAGTCATTTCCTGTTATCTATTTTAGGCTGAGTCGACCTGTTAAGCCCAGATCATAAAAAATGCCCTTTTGCGGATTTGAACCTATGACCACGTAACCGACAGGTGAATGTCTAACCTCCACCCTACCGTCACTCCCTAAGTGTAGTATATTAAAGTTTCTTCTTCAATAATCTGTTCTGTATGCATTAATTGATGCATATTAAAGTTTATTCTTCGATAATCCGTGTGCACTAATTTATGCATATTACAGTTTATTCTTCGATAATCTGTATGAACTAAAGGATGCATATTCAAGTTTATTCTTCGATAACCTGTATGCACTACAAGATATATATTACAGTGTTGTTTAAAAAAAAAAATTATCTGTGTGTACTAGCTGATGTCTTTTAAAGGTAGCCACTGGATACAGATGGACTCAAGCGAGAGAGTGTGGTCCACGACTTGGCGCACCTCTTCCTCACTTTAATCCAATTCATTGCCCAGGTAATTCTTCATCCAACTTCATTTACATCAACTACCGCATGGATTGAATGTAGTTCAACCTCAGAAGACTGAAAGCTAAAATCAAAACTACCAGCGACACATTCAGAGAACTATTGTTTGCTGAAGATTGCGATTATGCCAACTCGGAGACAGACATGCAACACAACGTTTAAGCTTTCTTATATGCCTGTGCCATCTATGGGCTCAATATAAACCTGGAGAAGACTGTAGTTATATACCAGCCAGCTCCAAGGATTAATTATACCGAGCCGAATATCAAAGTTAATGGTCATAGACTAAGTGTTGTGGGTAAATTCACCTATTTTGGTAGCACTGTGTCCCAAGCTGCCTCAATTAACGACAAAGTGAATGCAAGAATCTCCAAATCCAGCGAGGCCTTTGTCAGACTATACAACGATGTGTGGGACAGAAATAGAATAAGCCTGCAAGCAAAGTTGAAAGTCTTCAAAGCAGTCGTAGTATCCACACTGGTATATGCTTGTGAAACATGGACTGTTTACCAGTGACACGCCAGAAAATTAAACCACTTTAACACAGTCTGCCTTAGGAAGCTATTTAACATTAAATGGTAAGACAAGATCCCAGACACTAAAGTCTTGGAAAGAGCCTCCATGCCCAGTAACCTTACTACTAATGAAGAATCAGATTCGCCGGGCTGGTCACTTGACTCACATGCATTGGACGAATTCTTTACGGCGAGCTGCGCTGTGGTAAACGCTCCCAGAGGGGCCAGAGAAAGCGTTTCAAAGACACTCTGAAGATCTCACTAAAAGCTGTTGAAATACATCATGACACTTGGGAGAATGCTGCAAAAGACCAAAATTCGTGGCGTACATCACTACCCAATTGTGTAATCACTTGTGAAGCAAACAGGACTGCAAGAGCTGCGAAAATAAAACCACTGCAGGAAACTTCCTCATGGAACGTCAAGCATTCTTTGCTCACATTATCCCTCGGTAAGGTGTGAGATTATTTTCTGTCGGGGGCAAAAAGAAAGTCCTAACCTGCACAGCTCGCGGCGACTGCACTAGCCAGGCGGCCTTAATTCCTCAGGCGTCCATACACCGCAAAGTACTATATTGGCAGTAAATGACAGTCAAACAACATTTCGAGTCAAAATAGGCCTCACCAGCCATCTTAGAACTCACAACTCCAAATTTTCAAACCTCACTGAATGAAATTAATGTTCATTATAATTCTTGATGGACAAACATCATTTTAAAGGTTATTCTTAGACAGTCTGTGTGGGCTAACTGATGTATCTTAAATGTATTTGCTACGGCGCTAGAAGTAGTTAGAGTTTTGCTATGGCGCAAATATTATGTTTCTTACTGTGCGGTCGCACTTTTGTGCCATTTAATTTCTGTCTGGCGATGCCGTGATCATATAACTGTAGCCATCCTCTATTATTATATTTGGTTATGGTTAAGCTCTTCCACTCTGTACAATCCATAACAACTATTTAAAACATTACTCGACATTTTATAACAGTACAGCGAAGGGACGATGGACTATCAACAACTCCAAGACGGTTCCAGCTCCATGTTACTTTATTCAGAATCAAGCCAGATGTTGCTCAGTTAAATCATACGTCCATCTTTTCTCTAGTCCCCGATGTTAACTGATCCGTAACAACAAACTACGTCACGACTTGAGCATCTTTCTTCCCATTCCACCCTGATGACCCTGATGCTCAAGCGTGCTGTAGTTTTGCCCACCCCATATACACTTACTGCTACACCTTCCTATGTTTTCTAAAGACTTTTTCCCTTAAAAAGTCTTTACTCCCAATCCCCCTACTCTATTCCCTCTCTTTCCTTACTTCCCACAGCTCCTCTAATCTTCCCCAAACCAACTTTATTTTAAGTAAAACAATCTATTCGTAACTCTTTCCCCTGCCATATAGTAATCCACTATATATTTCTTGTTCGTTCTTGGCTCCTCAAGGTTCCTATATAAAAAAATATATATATCATAAGAACAGCTCGTATAAATCGTTATCGTATACTTGACATTATGAAATTCTTCACTCTTTCACAACACAGGATGGACAGCAACAATGTAGTTAGAAAAAGCAAAGAAGGGGTGCGCACCCAGTGAAAAGCATAAAGAATGAATAGTCAACATGATTACATTTACATAAAGTAATGAATAGTCAACACAATCACATTTACCTCCCTTACCAAATAAAGATTTTTGTAAAATAATTTTTTTTTTTAAAATACATCTTATGAAATAGATCTTTGTTCTCTATAAATCAAGCTGACATAAGTTTTCTGAATATTTATATATTCAACATTTATATTGCCATCCACAATCTTGTCTATATTTCGTTATCTCATCTTTGACCACGAGCCAATGTCCATATTCCATGAACATTTTTAATTTAAATTAACGCTGGTTTTTCACAGCTCCTATATCTTGCCCCCTCACATCCCATGATCTGCTTCTTTGTCTACCTATATATATACCCCCGCTTATATGCTGCCATTCACAGTCTCCCCCCCCCCCTTTTTTTTTAATATACCCAACCTTATATCTTCATATAATGCTGACTTTAATGCAGCTTCTATTTTACTTCCTAATACTTCATATTTATAAGAACCTCTTCATGCCGATTATTACAGCAACTTAATATTCACAAAGAGAATGTGTCTCTCTATTAGCCCTCAGTAGTTTTATTAACCCTTTTCTGAACGAAGGGTCTTAAATAAAGCCCCATGTATTTTCTCTATTCTAGCCAACACCATAACTATTTGAAAATTAAACTTACTTAATTAAATTTGTAACATATTTGCTAACAAAGTAACCTAATACACAAAACAACTTATTTAAATTATGAGTTAAGCGAAATAAAATCAAAATAGGACATCATACCCCCCAACTCATTCAAAGAAAAACACATTTTAAAATAATATAACATGCATCTTATTAAATCAGAAGAAAATATTCTATTATTACCTATCACTATTGGTCTCTTTTACGGACCAATAGTTTGTACGCAAAAGTCTAGGAACACAATAATCCTATTCAAATAACAACAACCATTTCACAAGACCAAATCAAGCAAAAAAACATATTATATATGAGACATTAAAAACTCAGACTCAATAAAACAATCAAATAATAACAATCATTTTACAGGACCAACTCAAGCAAAAAACATATTATATATGAGGTATTAAAACTCAGACTCAATAAAACAATTGTCTTCTCGCTAAAGAGAAGGTTTTCAAAAAAATATAACTCCCTTAAAATTAACTACGTACAGTGGCCCATCAACATTGGCCTCCTATACGAACTAATGTAACACATATCTATTCATACAAGTCATTCCACTATTTCTATAACCGAGAAAACAAAACACTTCACTGCCACGTATGTATATCTGTTAACTACAGACCAATTTCTTAACTTAGAACAATATCTGTTCTCTCTACACAAAAAAAATCACTAATCAGCAATGACCGTACTATCATTGATTCTCTCCCCTCAGAAATTTCTATCTTTTTCCAGCCTAACTCCTAACACATCACAATGTCTGGAATATCATCTTAAGCAAGCACTGTAACTACAGGTCAACTCATTTTATCTATTACTAATGTGGCGATTATCCCAATGTCATCTCAATGTACCAGCCGTCATCTATCTACTAATTAACCTGTGGCTCGGCACACCAATTGTTTCCCTTGGCTTTGTACCAAACATCACTACAACTTCTTAATCATTACCGTTAACCACGGCATTACTAGCACCAACAAAAACCTGTCTATCTACTATAGAGCACATCCACCTGCTGCACCATTATCCAACTTGTCTATCTACGAAAACTCAAGAAGTTGAAACATAAAATCAACCAGCAATTCCATCACAGAGAGGAAAAAATATATGCCTCACTCGAACCAACCTCTATATTAGTTATCTCAATACTTAACTACTTCTCAAGACTATTTATGAAAAGTATCTATAGAAGCCTTTTCCATTTCCAGCGTTTCATATACTTCATCAAGTATCTCTTTCCTTTTCACATCATGAAACTTATATCTTGCCATCTGCAGTATTTTCTAATCATTTACGTTTCCACTTCTTCAATAAGTCCAAGTTTCTTTGAATAAGTGCTATCTCCACATCAATATCATCTTCTTCGTATAACTTATTAGTTTCTTCCATACTACTATTTGATTCTGACTTTTCATCCATTTCCTCTTCTTCACCTGTATGTCTCTCGCTAGCAGCCGCTAATCTCTTCCGTTCAATATCCCATCTAATTTGTCTATCACTATTTCTTAAGGACCTTTCTAGTAGAGGCATATCTTCACCGCTTGTTGAATAATCTCTAATTCTCCTCTGTCTTTTCACCTCTCTTTCTCTTTGTCTATCCACTCTTCTTTTCGTTGCTTGTCTAGTATTCTTAAATGGAGCACCTGTTTCCTCTTCCATAGATTCTATATTATTATAATGACTCTCATTCACTTTTTCTTCTTCTATCGTTTTCGGTATTGTCTGTTCTTGAGTATCATCGTCAATTGGAGTTGTTATTGACTGATTTTGTGCTGGATCTTTTCTAAAACCTGGGGTTAGTGTAGTTCCCCTGACGACTTGTTCATTTAAGTATCCGGTGTCTGAATAATAATTATTATTATAATTATCATTTCCCTTCTCATCATCATCTCTTCTTAAGTGTTCCACGTGTGCCCTTGCCACATGTCCCGTGATCTGGTTCTTGATACTATACGATACATTTCCTAACTTTTCTAAAACGTAATAACCTGGGATCCAACGAGCATCAAACTTAGAGTTCCTTCTATGCTTCTTGTAATAAACTCTATCACCTACTTTAAACTCCTGCAATTTTGTATTCACGTTTTTGTACTTTTTCTGTCTTTCTCTAGATTTAATTATATTACTCTTTAATCTTACGTGTGCTTTATGCATTTCTTGTATGATGGTCTCTTGAAAGTCTTCCCCCATATATTTCCGTCTTGGTTTTAACAGATTATCTATAGGTAGTACTGGTTCTCTCCCGTGTATTAAATAGAATGGTGAAAACCCCGTGCTCTCATTTTGATTTGTGCGTATAGCGCTAAGCGCTGGTCCCAAGAATAAATCCCAATCTTTTTCATGTTCATCGACGATCTTTGCTATAATATCATATAATGTCCTATGTTGACGTTCGTTCTTAGCATTTGAAGAAGGTCTATAGTATGAGGTCTTTATATGGTTTATATTCAAATCTTTTAATAACTTTTCGAATTTTTTATTTACAAATTCCCTACCATTATCCGTAAGTATACTTTGTGGGCAACTAAATCTTGGTACGAACTCTTGTAAAAAAATATTAATGACAGTATCTGCGCTCTTATCTGGGATTGCATAAACTTCTGGCCAAAGACTGTAGACGTCTACTATATGAATTAAATACACATTTCCTGACAATGTTCTAGGATGAGGACCCGATATATCTAAACTAAATTTTGCATAGGAAACTGAGGAATATCTGTATCTTGTAAGGGACACTTAATTGTTTTCATATTCCTTAACCTGCATCTTTCACACGTATCTACATATTTGCAAGCAGATTTGAACAAGTTCGGCCAATAATATTTACTCGTAAGTGCTTTCACCAATTTATCACGACTGAGATGACCATTCTCATCATGATATGCTTTTAACACTTCATTTTCCAAATGTTGTGGAATATATTTCCTTAGCTGTTCGTTCCTTTCACACATATAATATAACTGTTCGTCCTCTTGTAAAACTAAATAATTCTTCTTATATTTGTCCTCCTCCGCTTCTCTTAATTTCTGTTTTATTTGTAAGACTTTTGGATCTAATTCTTGTTCTTCTTTCATATTAAACTGTGCTAAATGTGGGTCTTCTGCTCTAGGTTCAGACTCTTGATCCGATGATAAACTCTCAAACTCTTCTCTATTTATTATGGCAGAATCTAATATATTTACTTGCCGGTTTCGGTCGTCGATCTCTGGTTCACCTTCATCTTCTGTGTCTCCTGATGACTGTGGATACGGGATCCTAGACAATAAATCAGCACATGTGTTAATCCTACCTGGAATGTATTCAATTTTCGTATTGTATCCCTGTGGATTCAATGCCCACGTCTGTATCTTCCTGTTCTGCACTGGAGCTTCTAACAGAGATTTTAAAGGCATATGGTCAGTTCTAATAACAAAATTTGCGTTATGTAAGTAGTAATTTAGTTTTTGGAGAGCATAGTGTATAGCATAAGCCTCTTTCTCGATAGTCGTCCATTTCCGTTGAGACCTGCTAAGTTTATGAGACAAGAAATAAATTGGTCGTTCATTTTTAACCCCTGGTATTCCAGATTCTTTTCCTTCATATGGTTGAACCAAACACGCTCCTATAGCATTGTCCGAAGCATCTGTATATAGTATTAACAGTTTATTCAAGTCTGGATGCGTCAATAGTGGTACCAGTGTTAAACTGTTTTTTAAAAAATTCGAACGCTTTTTGACACTCATCATCCCACTTAAATCTAGCGTATTTGCCCGTTAATTTAGTAATTGGTTCTGTTATTTTTGAAAACCCTGGGATAAAGCGCCTATAATACCCACAGGTTCCTATAAACGCATGCACTTCTTTTACGTTAGTTGGAGGAGGTAATTCTTTAATAACCTTTATCTTGTCTTGGTCTGGTTTAATTCCGTCTCTATTTATAATATACCCCAAATATTTTGTTTCTGTCTTTAAAAACTGGCATTTACTAAGCTTCAATTTAACGTCATGTACTCTTAATCTGTCGAATACTAATCTAATATGTTTTAAATGATCATCCACATCCCCTGCTGTATAGATAAGAATGTCGTCTATGTATGCTAATGCAAACTTTTGCATACCCTCTAATACCTCATTTATTAACAGCATGTAGTGAGACGGGGCCGTTCAAACCCCGAATGGCATTCGTAAGAATTCGTAAGAACCCATATGAGTACAGAAAGCACTTTTCTTTTGAGCGTCCTTCAACATCGGGATACACCAGAATCCTGATCTTGCGTCTAGTGTCGTGAAATTTCTTTAAAAACACAACACTGGCGCAGATGTGAATAAGTCTATTGTCCTCTACATATTGTACAATTTATCTTGTCATCTATACACACACATTTATCAATCTTACACTATACATAGAGTCTCTACAACTACTATTACTCTGCTATTAATGTAGCTGCTCACTTTGTGGCCATCGCTGCTTGAAACGGGAACCAGGTCAGCACTTGACTTTGGCTCAAGCCCAACTTCTTCATCTTCTTCTTTCGTTCGCTTGAAATGTTTATAACTGCAATGTTGTCTCTTGTATGAATCTAAGTCTTTTTTTAGTTCACTCAGCGGTCCATTGAGTTTACCTTCCACTTTTATCTCTGTAGGCCAGAAGGTTCGCCTGGATATGTTGTAGTTTGGTCAGTCCTGGAGTATGTGCTCTGCTGTCTGCGACGCCAAACCACATGTGCACATGGCTGAGTCACCTGTCTTGAATTTTGTATACATGTGGTTGCGTAATCTATCGTGTCCTGTTCTGAGGTGCTGAATAATGACCTGTTCTGGTCTGTCCATAACGTGGTAGTCGTCTTGAGTAGGGTTTGGTGGCCTTCTGACTGATTTGACCATTCTTTTCTTTTGGTGGAATGAAATGGGCACATCAGGCTATTCTTCGTTTGCTCCTTCCTTAGCCAATCGATCAGCTCTGCCGTTTCCGGGTACTCCACAGTGGGATGGTATCCACTGTATGGTGACATTATGCTGACTGCTAAGTTCAGAAAGTAGAGTCCTTAGAACTGGTAAGTTTTCCAGACAGGAGTGCCTCTATTACTTATTTTGCATCTATTAATATCACCACAGGTTGTCTACCATGGCGTGTATTTTGTAATTTCTCTATTGCTATCTTGGTTACCTCAATTTCAGCATCATAGTTATGGCCTGTTGGGACTCTGGCCGTGTTCCTAGTATTATTTGGGTATTCTATGTACACTCCCGCTCCACCATTTCGAACAGCCTTTCTGATCTTGAAGTTGACGCCTCGTCCTTTCACAGAGCGTCCCAGGTGCTTTTAACTCTCTTGTGACCAACGCTCGTGGCGGGTCCTTATCACGGTCTCATCGTACATACCGCACTTTTTCTTGAACAATGCCATGATCTATAACACTATAAACCCGATGATGGCAGTATTCTCACATCAGATATGTATGTATTTACTTAACTGATGTATATGTGTCTTAGTTACAATTTTTGAGATCTAACTGATGCATGTTTAAGTCTATCCATATGTAACCTGTGTGCGCTGACTGATGTATGTTAATGTTTATCATAGATAAGATCATAAGATCAACCCTATGTTCACAACAGCGGTCGGCTGCAATGATCTGCAGCTCTATTACTTTCAGGTCACGAAAGTGTAGTCTAGTAGGCTTTCATTTTACTGTGCACAAAGCTTTTATCTTGTAAATATGTTCTCTGATTTGTATTTCTTTATCCATGTCTTCTACTACCGCCAATTAATATTTGACAGAATTAGTCGCTAAGCGATTGAGCATTAAAAGGTGCTGATGACGCACATATAGAAGTGTCCCTAGCACAATGATGATAATGTAAATTGAAATTATTTATTCGTGTTATTTAGTATAAAATCTAAATACAAGGCCAAGAACTCATTCATCATGTGCCAGGCCGCCGATAAGCGTGGGTGGACATGTTTCGCCATCTCACGTGATCACCAGAGTTGTGGATCAGCTTAGTGTTCTTGTCTCGACCATACCACGTGACCAAGCCATACAGGTAATTACTTCTCCTTTTTCTCTTCCCCTCGATCTTGCCAGTTGTCACAAAGTTCTCCAATTTATTTCTTCTCATAACGTTGCCAACAAATTTTTACTGTCTACGTCAAATTTACCTAATCAGTTTATGGTTTCCATTTGTTTCTTGTTGGACTTTGTCATTGATTTTTCTGTCTGTCCATGGTATTCTTTGCATTTTCCTCAGAAACCACACGATTTGCATAAAATAAACGTAAAGAACACATTTTACACATCTTGAGGAGAAAAGGGTGTTTTGTTCGGCCCTCATGTTTTATAGATCACCCGGCACTCGATGGTTAAGTAAAGGCCATATTACACGCCTCGAGGTTATTTGGCACAAGGTGCTAGCCCCATATTTGCCATCTATTGACACTTGATGAGTGAGACTGTCAGTGTCACTTCGGCCGTCCTGACTTCCCAGGGCACTTTCCTCTGACTTATTTAAGACTGGGACTACCTGAAAGCTCAAGTTATATTGAACCACGTGAGTATACACTCACCCAGTTCAGACATAATTATATAGGATTTCATCACCTCCAACAATCTATTTTATATATTGTTATTAGGACGATAAGGAGCCACAGTAGCACAGTAGCCAGAACGTTGGCCTGTCGGATGGATAGTCATGTGTTCGAATTTCCATCTAGCGGGCTTTTTAATCATTGACACGGGCTCCCCTGTCGATTAAACATAAAATGGGTACCAGAAAATGTCAGGGAACTAAAAGCAACAGGCGTGATATTGACCACAACACTAATCTAGTGCTGATTCGCCTATACAAATATGGGACTACAATCTAATACCCATTATTCCTCAAGGCGTATAAAAGAGACCTTTATTTTTACTTATCTACACGATGACTCTTTAGTTCACTGGGATTTTAGCTTACGTAGAGGGAGTCTCCCTGGCGAAGTGGTTATTGACTTTCTCCTTAATAACGTTTATCCACGTGGAGTAACGCAACTGCGCGAGATTCGGTAGCGGATCGCGTCGCGTTGGTTTCTTACGGGGTATGTGAGCCGGTCGCTCAGAAAGCATTGGCAAACTACTGAGCGTAATCTTGCCATGACATCAGCAATAGCGGTAAAATGCTGGTGTTGACAGCGATGCCCTGTAAATAAGATATGCAAAAAAAGAGGGAGTTTAGATCTCTATCTTGAGCCTAATCTTTCTCTTGGACTGCTGTCGGATTATGTTTGTACAGATCAATCAATCAATCAATCAATCAATCAATCAATCAATCAACCAACCAACCACCCAATCAATCAATCAATCAATCAATCAATCAATCAATCAATCAGTCAATCAATCAATCAATCAATCAATCCTATTGCTGCCATATTCTTTATATTCGTATATATAACCACATTTCGAAAGCTTCCATATTACCCTGTTATTGTTTATTCATTGCCCATGTTTCTACAACATACAACAATGTAGAGTAAATGTAACACTTCATCATGTGAAAATGCACAATTAAAATCAGTGATATTAATTTGGAGCAAGAACAGAAATCACGTATCTAGACTTGAGGGTAACATCACATAAAAAATGTATCGGAGAGAGATAAAGAACAAAATGCGACAAACAAAAACTGCGTATTTTCAGAATTAAGGACTTTGTGCTCAACAAATCCTTGTCACTGGATGATAGAAACATAATTTGTGCATGTTACATTAGCACATGGCTGTAAATTCTGGAATATTAGCAAACAGGCAAAAAATAATCCCTTGAGAATCAGAGTTGTAATTTTAAGTAAAACTACTGAAAATTCCTTGGACGACCATGGTGAGTAATCTGAATGTTTTGACACAGGATAAAACACAAAGACAACTTACCATAAATATAAAAAAAGGTGCAACAGTCATATTTTGCAACATCATGAGAAGACAAAAGCTGAAAATATGACAACTGAAAGATTTATGTAAAGGGAGATAGAGGAAGACAACGAGAGAGGATACTTGACATACATCTATAATTTCATGGGAAAATGTTGGAGATTGCAAGATGTCATCATCATCATCATCATCATCATCATCAAGTGCCGTGCCGGCTGGCGTAGGCGTTCATGGCTCTCCATAGATCTCGGTCTTTGGTTTTCTGGATCAACTCTGCTGCTGATATTCCTCCATGCCACCGTCTCAATCCATCCAGCATCACTTCTCTTGGTCTACCTCTGCCTCTCTTCCCCTCGATCTTTCCAGTTGTTACGATGTTCTCCAATGCCTCTCTTCTCATCACATGACCGAGGAAAGCTGTTTGTCTCTGTCTTATTGTTGTATATAATGTTCTAGTTTCATTAGCCTGTTTCAGGCAGTCGTCGTTAGTTACTCTGGCAGTCCAAGGATGTGGAAAAGCATAATCACCCACGCCAGGCAGCAAGGTACTTGAAAATGATGATGACTGTGCTTAGGTTTAACTCGTAACTCAGTGTTTAGATGTGAAAATCTGTTTTATATTGTTGAATGACATTTTGGCCATTCCTGGTAGCTATCTTATTTCTGCCACACTTCTGTCAGCATCTGTTACTAACTGTTAAAAGTAAGTAACGCCTTTGGTTTCTCCAATATGTGGATTCCTCTTCTTCCGTTGTTCTTTATGCCCCAGTGAGTACAAGCGCTCAACTAACTCACGTCAAGTCTAGCCATCCTGTCTCTGATTATCTCCTGCAGCACCCTCCATGTTCTCCTCATACTAATCAACTCTGCTCTAATTCTCTACTTCGCGTGAAGAAGAAATAGATGATGGCATAAATATTAAACCTGATGGACAAAAGAAAACAAAATGAAAATTACAAAAAAGTATATAATTCAATTAATAAAGGAATAAGAAATAAATGCGTAAGGGCAAAAGAAAATCGTTTAAACGATCAGTGCAACAAAAAATTAATTAAATTCTATTAAAGAAACAAAAATAAGACGGGAATAAGACGGGAATAAATGATAAGATTAAACACAGGCTGCTTAAAATCCAAGACTGGAAAGGTATTATTAGGAGAAGAAGCTATAATAATGAGATATTATGAATACACAAGAGAGTTATATGAAGGAGAAAGAGCAGCATTAATAGAAGAAAGTAAGTTAGACGGGTCATCTATACCAAACGAAGAAGTCACCGATGCACTCAAACATATTAAGAAATGACAAACAGCTGAGCCAGATGACATCACGGTAGAAGAATTAAAAGTGCTGGGAGAGTTTGGAATAGGAATGTTAACTAAACTGCTGAATAAAATGTACATACATTGATATATACCTAATGATATACTGAAATCTGTATTTTATTTGTACCCAAGAGATTAGGAGCGATTGAATGCGAAGGATTTTTTTTACAATCAACCTAAAACACCACGAACAAGAATTGTCATTGCGAAGATAGCCTTTTGCAAGATGGAAAACATACTAGCCAATAAAAAGATATCAATTGAAACGAGAAAAAGAGTGTTGAAGAGCTACATAGAACCTATACTTTTGTATGGGTGTGAAGCTTGGACAGTGAGCAGCCAAGCTGAAAAACATCTGATGGCTGTGGAAATGTGGTTTCTGAGGAAAATGCAAAGAAAACCATGGACAGACAGAAAAACCAATGAACAAGTCCTTCAAGAAACAAATGAAGATCGTAAACTGATTAGAGTCATTAGACGTAGAGAGTCAAAATCTTTTGGACATGTTATGAGAAGAAATGAATTGGAGAACTTGGTGATAACTGGCAAGATCGAAGGGAAGAGACCAAGGGGAAGACCGAAAAGTAAATACCTGGATGGCTTGACCGCATGGCACGGTCGAGACAGGAACTCGGAGCTGATCCACGACTATGGTGATCGAGTGAGATGGCAGAAAAAGACCGCCCACGCTTATCGGCATGGCACATGATGGATGGATGGATGGAAAACACCATGACACCAAATTTGCTACTCAGAATTATAATGAGAAGATCAAGAAGTACAATAAAGTGCACATTTGTGAAGAACAATATGGATTTGTGGAAATGAGAGGAACAAATAATGCAGTATATGCATTCTGAACAACACTAATAGAGAGATTAACTACGATACAAAAGATATGTATTTGTGCATTACAAAGTACACTAAATTATATGTTAAAATGAAACATGATGAAACTATCAAAATGCACGAACGAAGTAAAACTAATGGGAAAGATCTCATAATAAAATATATGTTTATTGGAAATAAGGAGCAGCAGTTAAAAAGAAAATAAAGTGTGCAATTAAGAAGATATTAAAAAAAAAAAGAAGAAAGACTCGGAAGTAGTTTAGTAGCGGATCACTATAGTGAAATAATAATGAGGGAGATCACATATAGACTAGTAAACGAAACGGAGGTTATAACAAAAACAGTCTATATTATGCGGACGACACAGTATTGATAAATAAAAACGCTAATAATCTGCAACATCTGTTATAAATGGTAGTAATAGAGCGTGCAAAAATAAATTCCCTGAGTATCAAGAAAACAGAAACAATTATCATGTCCAAGAAAATATTACATCAAAAATTGACATTGTAGAAGGGAAAATGCCTAACTAGGCAAATCAACTCAAATATCTAGGGCAAATAAAAGCATAAGATGGAAGATACGTGGTCGAGATAGACAAAGCGAAAGCGGCAGTTTAGAAAATGAAAAATATCTTTCGTAGCCATTAAATATCAGAAAGAGGACACTGAAATGTTATATATCACGTATTTTGCAGTGTGACTGAATATTTGAATGTGAACGGACACATCAGAAAGAGGTCGAAAGCAACGGAGATGTGGTTTCTGTGACGTATGTTAGGAATACCCTGGACTGTCAGAGGAACTAACAACTTCTGCTTCATGGTCTCGGTGTAGCGGATCGGATTTGCAGCCTTCTCGGGCAAGGGTGGGGGGGGGGGGGGGGGGGGGGGGGGGGGGGGGGGAGAATCGTGACTCTGGTGCAGGTTGCGACCCCTCGACAACTTGGCATCGAAAAGAGCAGGCCGAATAAACCACAACCCAGACAACATTTATTTCAAAATTAGACAAGCCACATACGAGTGGGCTTCAAATGATAACCTCAAAAGTGTGATAGAAATTATAATAACTATGCCATTGTCTTGTAATGTGTCAATATTATTGTTAAAGATGTCAAGAGTGTTAAGCAGACAAACACGGTCACGTCATAAGGACAGTTTAAAGACGGTCGCCACACTTTTGACATGTATCATTCTTTCTTGATCAGTGAAGGGGTGAAACCTATAGAAATTCATCGACGAATGAAGGTCCAGTATGGTGATGCATTCCTGTCAGTCCAGCAAGTAGTATATGAGTGGAGTAGGAAGTTTCAAAACGGCGTGACTTCTGTGACAGACTTTTCGGTCCGACGAAGAGGTACAGCAGGTGGTGCAAGAGTGGTTAGACACGAGACCAAGAGAATCTTTTTTTCTACAGGAATCCATCACTTTATCGGCGCTGGAGGACTTGCATTGAACGCAGTGGTGACTACACCGAAAAATGATAAATTTGTTCTTTACTTTTTCAGAATATATTCTCTCTCTCTCTCTCTCTCTCACACACACACACACACACACGCACGCACGCACGCACGCACACACACACACACACACACACACACACACACACACACACACACACAAACACACACACACACACACACAAACACCTTTAAGGTTTTCAATTGAATCCCACTCAGTTCAAAAGACATTGGCAGCATATATGATCCTGGTATGCACACATAGCAATCCAGGCCAGTGACACGGCGATATCAAGGTCACCTCGGAATGGATGTGGAACAGTTAGTCTCAAAGCCCAATGGACAGACGAAAAGTAAGCCAACATCCACAGAAGCACTGAACTATGTTAAAAAAGATATTTTCCTTTTCAATGATGTATATATTATTAACCAGCAGTGACAAGACACAAACTAATGTTGTATTTGTTCACATTATATTCTAGTCAAGAAACTTGCACATAATATCATGTATCTGTTTCGTTAAATTTTATATACAGTTTCAAATATAATTTTCTTTGTTTATGTAAAGTTGACTGCGAATGTACTTTTTTCATTTATCACGTCTGAACTCGGTCATTAACTTGGAAATGAAAAGACATCCAATCTGGCCAATTTGAAACGAGAAATCCAGAACTGAGTAATGACTAATGAGTAATGAATGGGCACATGTCTGTAGTAATTTCTGATCTTTTTTGAAGTTGAATATCAAAATACGAAATAAGCGTTCTTATTTCAATCTGGCCAAAGAAATAAGGTCACGAATAAGGTCATGTATAAGAATAATATTAGAGCACACAGTTGTTCTATATCTCATGATACACAATGTTCAATGTAAAGATCTTTATCAGATATCCACCCCCACCCTGTTCGCTGGCTTTGAACTTGAGCGTCGTCCACTCACGTGCTGCTGCGGCAGCTGCTACTACTAGTCGCTACTACCAGGGTGTACACTGTACTGATGTTTGCGCATAGGTTAACCTTACCTTTTACCAGTGTTCCCCGCCATCTGGCTAACCCACTCCGACTTCTGAAGTACTTGTAATTAACGCCCCAAAGTCAAGGACGAGAAGTCAACATTTAAGTCCATCTGGTCGGCGTGAGGAACAAACCCTCTACCGCGGTCATCAGGTAATAGCAGTATATTCCCACTTAGATAATTTCAGAACGAGTCATTCATTTTGTTTATGAATGTATAAGTTGCGTCATCTGTGGCTTAAAATATAAAGAACGCAGTTTGACAATCCTGACATACCGGTTTTGAAGTCAACCGCAATCCATTTGGGAGCAGATCGCATTGAGTAGATTGTCACAATGGTATGAGAGACGGCAGGAGCCGCGGCAGCGTGGTGGTTTGACGATCGTCTGCCAGGCCCGGTGGCCATGGGTTCGATTCGCATCGGGGCCGATTTTGAATTGTTCAGACTTTAAATTGACCTGGGCTCCTATTGCCCTAAGATTGATTGTATGAGGAAATATTCAGGGAGGTAAAGGCGGCTTACTTGATGCTGACCACATTATTCACTAAGTGCCGATTTTTTTTTTTTTTTTTTTTTTTTAGCAAATCCTTTACAGGACTTAGCTGTCAACACCAGCATCTTTCAGTTGTATGTTGATCTCTTGGCAAGATTACGCTCAGTAGTTTGCCATTGCTTTCTGAGCGGCCGGCTCAGTATCCCGCAAGTCACGAGCGGGGGTCGAACCGCTCAGCTCTCGCTCCACTACGAGACTCTGCGTGATAAACGGGATTACAGAGAGAAAGTGTTGTAACCCCACAGTCAGAGAGACCGGCAAGTGCCGATTGGTCTATAAAAATAATCGTCTGGCACCGTGTGTCCAATCAGACCAAGGCAGTGGTTCTCAACCAGTGGGAAATTCCCCCAAGGTGGGAATTTTATGGTTTAGGAAAGGAGGTGGGGGGGGGAGTTGAATTAAGACCACATATTGGCAGATTTTAAAAAAAAAAATGGCTTCAGGCACAATATCCTGTTTTCTACTGAGCGTTTTGTTTGACGAAGTACAAATTTCTTGCATTTTGGTGTCGTGTATTAAGGAACAATTCTTTGACGTTTTAACTTTTTTTTTTAAAATTGCAATATGATTAATTTTGTGCGTTAATAAAATATTGTGAATATAATAAAATTCATCTTTTGAGGCTGACAATTTTGGAAAGGTGGGAATTCTTCTTCTTTCGTTTGCTAGAAAGGGGGAATGACATCCTGACATATGGTGAAAGGGCGCATGGGCCAAAAAAGGGCTGAGAACCTGGACTAAAGCGTGTTAAAGGGACATGTTGATCGACAAACGTTCATAAAACAATGGCAAACTACCGATCTTAAAATTGCCTAGAAAATCAAAAATAGCTAAATACTGGGGTTGATTGTGACGTCCTGTAAAGGACACGCGATTAGCTTGTTAATCCAGCAATGACTAAGTTTATGATTCAGTTCAGCAGCTGTGCTTGAACATCGTGGACGGATACAAAGAGTAATGACAATATTTTGAAAGAAACTAACTCACAGAGATACTTGGTTTTCAGAAGAAGACAGTCCATATTCTTTGGGCACGTCACGAGAAATGGACAGCTGCAGTATACCGTCACAACGGGGATGTTGGAGGAGGTGGGTGGGAAAGGGGCTGGGTACCAAAAGAGAAGGTGCACGGAGGAGTATCAGTATCAGAATTGACTGGTAGTACGTGAGACAGAAGGCTCCGAACAGGGATGATCACCAACGCTGCACGGAATGGACCACAAGAAGAAGCTGTAACTTTTTCTATTTAAGTTTTCTTTCTACCCAACTTAGTTAAGGGGTAACGCCTGTATCTCACAGTAAATGGAATAAGTAAAGCACCCCTTTTCACACCATGAGGCGTATTAGCTAGCCCTATATATTCAAATCAATTGGCAAATAGAACTGACCACCCAATGGTGCACATAATCTATGGGAGAAGACTGTAGCACTGTTGAAGATATCCCCGTGATCTATGGAAGAAGACTGTAGCACTGATGGAGATATTCGTTTGATCTGTGGGAGATGACTGTAGTACTGATGAAGATATCCCTGTGATCTAAGAAATATGAATGTAGCACTGATGGAGATATCCGTGTGATCTACGGGAGCAGACCGTAATATTGGTGGAGATATCCGTGTGATCTATTGAAGAAGACTGTGGCACTGAAGGATATATCCGTGTGGCTTATGGAAGAAGACTGTAGCACTGATGGAGATATCCGTGTGCAATGAAAGTGATCTTTAACCAAAAAACTGTTGTGTTATTTACAGATGCACGAAGTGGTCACCTCCAAGACCACAATGATTCTTTCTTTACCGGTATACACAAGAGACCACAAACGTTCTCCATTTATTTACCAATACGCTATAAAGCTCAATATATTCTCTTGTTATTTACCCTTACATAGCATACCGCAAATATTTTCTATTTATTTACATATACACTTTGAAACCACATATATTCTCTAGTTATTTACCTATACACTATAATACCACAGATGTTATCTAGTTATTTACCGATACTCTACGAGACCATAGCGATTGTACAGTTATTTACTGATAGTTCACAAATAAACACACATAGTATTGTTTGGACCACAGGAAATATGCACCTCATAGGGGAGATAATTATATCAACTTTATATAAGGAAGTAACTCGTATATCAACTTTATCTAAGGGAAGTAACTCTTTTACTTTGAATATAGGAAAAATCACATGCGTGTGTACGTGTGTGTGCAGGGTGGGGTGGGCAAGGGGGTAGGGGCAGGGGAGTGGGGCACCCGAAGACGGGATTCGAACCCAGTGGTCGGCGTGGTAGAGGGTATGACACAGTGGTCGGCGTGGCTGAGTGTATTCCATAGTTGTAGGTTCCTCTGGTTAATGAAGACACTTTTGTTTGAAGTGTCTGGTTGGTCATGCGTCGAAGTACACTTTATACTGCAGCGAGGTGCCGTCGTCATTTGGAGGTGACAGGTTCGAATCCCGGTAGGTAGCTAAGATTTCACATTTTATGTTGCCTAGTACGTCCTCTAATCTCTACTTCATTCTTCTCCTTCTGTGCGCACCAAACAATACTATGTGCGTTTATTTGTGAACTGTCTTAGTGGCCTCAAAGTGTTCCCCAATTGATTTCCTGTATTTACAGATAGGCAATGTGTTAACTGCGATCGTTTAGGTTCTCTAGTTATTAAAATGTTGAAAATATGTTATGTGATGTCATGGTAATTCTTTAGCTATTTATACAAGTTCTTTAGCCATTAATACAAGTTCTTTAGCTATTTATACAAGTTCTTTAGCTATTTATACAAGGTCTTTAGCTATTTATACAAGTTCTTTAGCTATTTATACAAGTTCTTTAGCTATTTATACAAGTTCTTTAGCTATTTATACAAGTTCTTTAGCTATTTATACAAGTTCTTTAGCTATTTATACAAGTTCTTTAGCTATTTACAAACACACAGTGTGCTAGCTGGCCACATAGTAGATGCCCACCAGTCTCCCATAGATCACACGGATGTCTCCTTCAGTGCTAGAATCATCTTCCATAGACCACACTTATTTCTCCTTCAGTGCTACAGTCAACTGCTATATACCACACGTATTTCTCCATCAGTGCTTCAGTCATCTTCCATATACCACACGGATGTCTCCTTCAGTGCTACAGTCATCTCCCATAGACAACACGGATGTCTCCTTCAGTGCTACAGTCATCTCCCATAGATCACACGGATGTCTCCTTCAGTGCTACAGTCAGCTGCTATATACCACACGTATTTCTCCATCAGTGCTTCAGTCATCTTCCATATACCACACGGATGTCTCCTTCAGTGCTACAGTCATCTCCCATAGATAACACGGATGTCTCCTTCAGTGCTACAGTCATCTCCCATAGATCACACGGATGTCTCCTTCAGTGCTACAGTCATCTTCCATAGACCACACTTATTTCTCCATCAGTGCTACAGTCATCTTCCATATACCACACGTATTTCTCCATCAGTGCTTCAGTCATCTTCCATATACCACACGTATTTCTCCATCAGTGCTTCAGTCATCTTCCATATACCACACGTATTTCTCCATCAGTGCTTCAGTCATCTTCCATATACCACACGTATTTCTCCATCAGTGCTACAGTCATTTTTCATATACCACACGTATTTCTCCATCAACGCTACAATCATTTTCCATAGATCACACGTATTTCTACACCAGTGCTAGTCACCTTTCATAGATCACACAAGAATAATCTGATCGCAGTGCGCGAACCAGGAGCTGCGAGGATACAAATCTGTATACCAGAATTACACATGTAGTAAACATTCGTTTACTGGGAAGGCGAAGGGGTTACGGACACAGTTCGTAATCCTGCTTACCGCTTTCGAAACTCAGATGTGGGCGATTTGGCAACAGACCGCTTTACGTTGGTTTTTAATCTTCTTCTTTTGTCGTTCGCTCGAAATATGTCTATAACTGCAGTGTTGTCTCTTGTATGAATTTAACTGTCTTTTTCAGTTCACACAAAGGACCATAGAGTTTATCTTCCATTGTCGTCTCTCTAGGCCAGAAAGTTTGCCTAGATATGTTATAATTTCGGCGGTCTTGGAGTATGTGCTCTGCTGTCTGCGACGCCCATCCACATGTGCTCATGACTGTTTCACCAATCTTGAATTTTGTATACATGTGGTTGCGTAATATATTGTGTCCTGTTCTGAGGCGCAGAATAATGACTTGTTCTGGTCTGTCCATAACGTGGTAGTCATCTTGAGCAGGTTTTGGTGGCTTTCTGACTGATTTGATCATTCTTTTCTTTTGGTGGTATGTAACGGGCACATCAGATTGTTCTTCTTTGGCTCCTTCCTTAGCCAGTTGATCAACTCTGTCGTTTCCGGGTACTCCACAGTGGGATGGTATCCACTGTATGGTGACCTTATGCTGACTGCTAAGTTCAGAAAGTAGTGTCCTTAGTACTGGCAATTTTCCAGACAGGAGCGTCTCGAGTACTGATTTTGCATCAGTCAATAGCACCACAGGTTGTGTACCATTGCTGGTATTTAGTCATTTCTATGTTGCTATCTTGATTGCCTAACTTTCAGCATCATAGTTCTTTCCTGTCGGTACTCTGGCTGTGTCCCTACTGAGTGAGTGGCACCTTGCAATCTTGACAGACCAAAGTATGTGAGTTGGAATGTGGCCAAATTTCCATCACAATGTCTGGGCAGAGCTTCAAAGAAACATGTGGTGCCCAAACGACATGTTCCCTCTCTCGGCCTTGCCTTGTGATTTCTAGAGGAATGGGTAACCAATACGCCTGGCACAAGGTAGGCTGCAGACGCTGGAGGCTCAGCGTCAAAACTCCGAGACCTCGCCACCACGAGCAGGTGGCGAGTCGTGGCCAGACCTTGGAACCCAAGGGACCTGACTTAGAGGCGTTCAGCCAAGTCCCATAGGTGAGGGCCTCGTACGCGCCTAAACCGTAGGGGGCGTACATCTGTCAACCACAAGTGCCCGGACTTGTGTAACGCGTGCACTAACGTCAGACTCCCTGCCTGACTTTTGCGTTTCCCGCGACCACCGGGAATAGGCCCGCCGGAGATATCGCCGGATATATTGCTCGTCTGGTGCGAGCAAATCTCCCATGACTGAATAAGTAAAGAAACGATAAAAGTAGTGGTATTTCAATTGCGTACCCCCACTTCTCCATTTCGAACAGCATTTTGTGCTGACCCATCTGTGTAGACTCGGATTCAGAGGTCCTGGGGGTATTCTTCATCAAGGAAGCTGAGAGTGGCTGTTCTGCGCTGCACACTGTTCTGTTCTTCCTTGTCAAAATACTCCTCTATTGTCTGGATTTGTAATGATAGTCTATGTTCTTCTTTCCATGGAGTTCGCTCTGAAATAGTTGTTAGGGGGATTCCAACTGTAGGCAGTTCGGTGGTTTCTCTGCAGAGCCGTTTGGCCTGGTGGATAAAACTACTTCTTTTCAACCGCCTCATAGCTAGGTTTTCAAATCTGTTCCTCATAGGGCGGTCTGGCAAGCTGAGGAACTTTTCTGCTTGTATTCGCGTTTTCGTATCTCTGCGCTCTCTCAGTTCTTGTGTCCTCCCCATCTTCTTCATTTCCACTGTAGGGGTTGATCTCATCCCTCCTGTGGTGACTCTAAGTGCTTGATTTTGCACCTTGTCCAGCTCTTATAGTATGGTTTTTGATGCTGAACACCACGCAGTTGACCCATATTCCAGGTGTGGTCGTATGCTCTGTTGATAAACTTTGCTAAGTATTTTCCCACTGGCTCCCCAT
>JACEFZ010003234.1:380000-410000 GCA_014155875.1 Cepaea nemoralis
GACTATCTGTCTGTCTGTCTGTCTATCTGTCTGTCTGTCTGTCTGACCCGGCCCGGCTTCACCCAGTCCCTGGTGGGGAGCATCTCATTTAATTCATATACATAGTCATATAAGCTCTCCCGTTCCCGACTATCTGTTTGTCTGTCTATATGTCTGTCTGTCTGTCCCTGGTGGGGAGCAACTCATTTAATTCATATACGTAGTCATATAAGCTCTCCCGTTCCCGACTATCTGTTTGTCTGTCTATCTGTCTGTCTGTCTGTCCCGGCCCGGCTTCACCCAGTCCCTGGTGGGGAGCATCTAATTTAATTCATATACGTAGTCATATAAGCTCTCCCGTTCCCGATTGTCTGTCTGTCTATCTGTCTGTCTGTCTGACCCTAGCTGCCCGGCCCGGCTTCGCCCAGGCTCTGGCGGGATCTATGTATGTATGTATGTATGTATGTATGTATGTATGTATGTATGTATGTATGTATGTATGTATGTATGTATGTATGTATGTATGTATGTATGTATGTATGTATGTATGTATGTATGTATGTATGTATGTATGTATGTATGTATGTATGTATGTATGTATGTATGTATGTATGTATGTATGTATGTATGTATGTATGTATGTATGTATGTATGTATGTATGTATGTATGTATGTATGTATGTATGTATGTATGTATGTATGTATGTATGTATGTATGTATGTATGTATGTATGTATGTATGTATGTATGTATGTATGTATGTATGTATGCATGCATGCATGCATGCATGCATGCATGCATGCATGGATGGATGGATGTATGTATGTATGTATGTATGTATGTATGTATGTGTGTGTGTGTATGTATGTGTGTATGTGTGTATGTGTGTATGTGTGTATGTGTGCATGTGTGCATGTGTGCATGTGTGCATGTGTGCATGTGTGCATGTGTGCATGTGTGCGTGTGTGCATGTGTGCGTGTGTGCATGTGTGCATGTGTGCGTGTGCGCATGTGTGCGTGTGTGCATGTGTGCATGTGTGCGTGTGTGCATGTGTGCGGGTTTTTGGGGAGACTTCTAAAATAAAACAATAATTTTTTTGGGGTTGCATTGGGCGGGTAGGGGTTAAGTTTGGGGGGGAGGAATTTTAAAATACGGCAAATAATTCCCGTTGGGTTTTCGTTTTCGTTTTCTTCTGTTGGTTCGGTGGGGGGAATAAATTTAAGTAAAATAGGGTAGGTTTCAGGCGTTTAGGGTTAAGGGTGGGGGGATTAAATTTAAGTATAATGTTCCCCTTATTGGTTTTTTGGTTGCTTTTGACCCCATGGGCCCCCTTGAGTCCGAGATTTGTTTTGTTGTTGGTTGAGAGAGATTATTTTGTATTTGTTGAAGGTTTTAAGAGATGTTGGGGAGGAGTATGATTAGGAGGGATGAGTATTGTGTGTAAAATAGAGTTGAGTGGTGTATGGGGTGTAGGTGGATGTTGAAAATAGAGTTGTGTGGTTTGGGAGAAAGAAGAAGTTGTTTGTTGGGAGAAGTATGAATTAAAAGTTAGGTTTGTGAATTTTTTGGAAAGAAGTTTGTTTTAAAGAGGATTTTGTAATTTTGTGCTGTGAAAAAGGGTTTTTGTTGCGGGGGTTGGGGGGGTTTAGGGTGACTTGATTGAGTAAAGTAGAGATTAAAAGGGATGAAATTTAGAAGCCTCTTAATTAAATTTGTCTTTGTCGTTGTTCTTTTGTAGTTCTGTCGCGGTGTTGTCGCGTGCGAAGGGCGGTTCGCGCCTGGGGGGGGTTTTCATTTTTGATTTTTAAAATTAAATCTTTATTTTTTCTTTTCAATTTTTTTAAAATCAATTTTCTTTAATTTTTTTAATTTTTGCTGGAATGTTGAGGTGGCGGGCTAAATTTTTTGGTAATGAAACTTGGTTTTCCGGGTGGAGATTTTCTTTTAAAGAGAGCAAGTTGTTTATTTGTAATTTTGAAAATGGTTAAAGTTTATTTAAAAACCGTGAAAAAAATAGAAAAGAAAAAATTTGGGGAGTTTTTTTTTTAGAAGGTCTTTCGGGGGAAGTTAAAAATAACAAACAAAATTAACATTCTTGAAATGTGTTTCACAAAAAAAATTGTTTTTAATATTCTTGAACAGGGAAAACCCAACAAATTTTCCTAAATGAGAAGAAAAGGAAGGAAAAAAAAAGGCCCCGCTTCGTTTTAAAGTGGGCCCCTGGCTTCTTCTTTTTAAAAAAAAAACCGATTTTAAATGGGTGAAAGTAAAAGGTAAACAACATTAATGAAAAAGTTGGAAAAACCCCCCTTTCCAAAGGGGGGTTAAACCCTTTAAATTTTGTACGATTTTTCAAGAAAAAAAAAACTTGAGGATACTTAAAGTTATCCGGTAAAAATTAGAGTACTAAAATAAATATTAAATTTTTAAGAAAATGGAATAAAAAGTTGTTTTGGGAGATTTTATATTTAAAAAGACAAAGTTTTTTGGATGTTTAAAAATTAATACTTAATTTTTAAAATATATGGGTAACAAAAGAGGGAAAAATTGGGAAAAAAGCCAAAAATTATAATAAAATTTGGTGTATTAAAAATGACCCCCGAAATAATCGGCCCCTTGGAAATAGTAAAATTTTTTGCCCGTGGTTCCCCCGGCTTGCTTAAGGGATTTGTTTTATGTTTTAGGATTTTAGTTTTGAAAAAGATTTTGAAAATTTGAGGGGAGATAAAAAAGTTTGACTTAGAAATGGAAGGTAGTTGTTGAGTAGTTTTATTTTTGGGTTTTAGGAGAAAAGTATTGTTTAGGTTTATGATGATTTGTAGTAAAGATTATGTATATGTAATAGTTGTTTTGGAAATAGGTTTGAATGTAGGAAGAAATTTTGTTTTTAAGTGATTAGTATTTTGGAGGCAATGAGGATGGGCCATGTAGTAATTTTTAAATTTGAAGAGTTGTATTTTTTTTGAAAATTTTTTAGCGAGAAGAAATTTGTTTTTTGTATGTATTAAAGTTTTTTTGTTGATTTTGGTTGTAAATGATTTGTTATTATTTTTAGAATAGGGTTATTTGTTTTAGATTTTATGTTTTAATACTGGTGTAAAAGAGAAGTAGTATTTTTGGGTAACAATAGATTAGGATGTATTTGTATTATTTTAATTATGGGGAATTATATACTTATTATATTTTAGTTGAGTTGAGGGAGAATTAAATGATGTTAAAAAATTTGGGGGGATTTGATGTCTGTTGTTTTATTTTATTTGCTGTTTTGTTGTTTATAGTAGTTATTAATTATGTTTAATTTTAAGGTTTTTGTTAGAATTTTTAAAGAAATAAGGGGTTTAATTAGGATTTGTTAGAAAGTAGTATGAGAGTAAAAGAGAGAAATTTTTTTGTTTTAAGAAGAAGTTTATGGATTTTTTTTGATGTTTTTGATTTAAAAGGTAGAAAAAGGTTTAAAATGGTATGAAATTTTTAGAGGGGTTTATTTTTAAAAGTAAAATGGTTATGGGAAATTTAGAGATTTTTAATTTTTAAAATAAGATTATTAGAAATTTTTATGGGATTAGAAGCAATGGGAGAAGAAAAGATTAATGAATATTTTTAGTGGGTAGTTTTAGAAAGATTTTGAAATTTTGTTGGGGGGGGGTCAGAAGAGATTGATTTTAGAGTTGCTGGGTTATTTTGAAGAATAGAAAATTAAGAGAGTAAAATGAATTGGATATGTTTGATTTTGAATGTTTTTGGATTTTTAAAGTAAATTAAAAAAGGGGTGTAAGTTTTTGTTGATGAGAAATGAAATTTTGGGGAGAATTTGTTTTAATGGGGTTTTGTTTTTGGGGGTAATTTAAAGGGGGTTTTTTAGATTTTTAAAATTGATTGAAGAGTAAGAATGAGTGGTTATTTTTGTTTTTGTAGATTAGGATGAATTATGAATTTGAGAGGTTTGGAAGATTTTAGAGAGGATTGGGGTTTAAAGGTGGGTAGGATGTAAATGTTTATTTTTGGGTTTTATTAAGTTTAGAGATTTTGAATTTTTAATTTTTAAGTTTTTGGGGTTTTTTAGAGTAATGTATTTTGTTTTGTTTTTGTTTTGTTTTTGGTTTATTTAAGGGGAGATTTAAGGTTTATTTTGGTTGTTTTATGATAGAGAGATAGTTGGAGATTTTAGTAGATTTTGCCATTTAAGAAATGGAATTAAGAGAGAATGAGGGATTGGAGAAGATTAGTTTAGAGATGATGAGGTTAGGTTTTAGGTTTTTATGTATAATGTTGGAGGAGGGCTTAAGGGATTTTTAATAGATTTTTTAATTTGTTTTCTTTGGGATGTGTTTTGTTTTGGGTTTAATTAAATGTGAGGGTTTTAGGGAAGGTAGTTTTTTATTTTAGTGAAGAATTTTTTGGATGATGGTTTGGTATTTGATGTTTTAGATTTTGAGGTAAATGTTTACATTTTTAAAGAGTTTGGGATGGGAGATTTTTAAATTTGGGATTAGATTTTATTATATAGTCTAAAGAAATTTTGGGGTTTTAAAGGGGTTTTTGTTTTATTTAGGTTTAAAGTTGTTTTTTGAAAGAGTTTATTTTTTTTTAAATTGGTGGAGATTTTTGTTTTATGTTTTTGAAAGTAATTTAGGTTTAGTTGAAAGTTTTTGGGGGATTAGTAGGTTGGTTGATTTAAAAATGAGTTGGTGTTTAGTGTTTTGAAATTTTAAGAGGGTTCTTATGAAGAGAAGAAGGAGTATTTTAAGAAGAGTTTATGATGTTTATGATGTATTATTTTTAAAATTGAATTTGAAATGTTTATTAAAGATTTTGTAAATATGTTGGTTGAAGGAGGAAGAAGAAGAAGTGGGTTGATTTTTATTTTGAGGGAAAGAGTTAAAGAAATTTTGAGATGTTTATTAAATGGAGTTGGTTTTGGGAAGATTTGAGGAATGTGAGAAGTAAGGAAAAGAGGGAATTTGAGTATGGGGATTAGGAGTAAAGATTTTTTTTATAAGGAAATTCTTTATTAACATGGGAGGTTTTAACAGTAAGGAGGAGTATGGGGTATTATTAGAATCTAGTTTTTGGAAACAGATTTTCAGACGATTGAGATGAGAGTTTTAAAGGGAGAGAGATGTAATCGTGACGTATTGGGTTGGCAAGGGCAGTTAAGATCCGGCCTTTGTCTTGAGTGGAGGTGAACATCAAACCTTTGTCATCTTATACCAATAAACGTTATATTAACAGAAAACAACATGCCTTCGTGTTCTTATACACTGGTATACTATCTATCTATCTATATGGAGCATCTCATTTAATTCATCGTCAATAAACTCATTTAAACTCAGGGGACGTAACTTAAGATATAACAATTATACTAAAAGTTATATCCCTTTTTGTCATATATTTTTATATTTTCTTATGTTCAGTCATGTAATTACAAAATTAAATTTTAGAAAGGTAATAGCTGATAGCTGATAGATAAGACTATCACAGTTGGTTGCACAGGAATGAAAGGAAAACGTGTAGAAAATTTCATCTCAATCGGTTGGACCGTTCGCGAACGCATGAAGGACGGACATACATACATACATACACACAAAGATGTTTATATATATAGATAACGTTGTGGCCCGCTTAACTACCGAAAATAGTAGAAATGGCCCTCTGCTTGAAAAGCTTGGGAACCACTGCTCTAGACCATGCGTCGGCAGCCCACAACACGCGGCTAGTTTGAGCGATTTTCAATGGCACGCGGGTGAAATGGAATACAGTATATGATGTAATAAAACATTCAATTATTAATTAAATAGAAGCAAATAATTATTTAAAACCTATTCCTGGTTTAAACCCCCCCCCCCCCCCGATTAAAAAAAAGTGTAAGACACTAGAGGTGAGAATGTGCGATCTGATGCACATTAAATAAAATCAAATAAGTGCGGAGCAACAAAGCTTGACCATGTGAAGCTATATTTAGATTTTATATTCTAATCTCTCTTGATCAACCTTATCACCGACTCTATAGTTCTCTCGGCTATCGAATACTCCCTCCAGCGCAGTCCATCGACCGTAGCACAAAAGTTGGTATTATAAATAAGTAACAGGGTGATGTTATAATGACTCAAAAAGGCAACAACTTAATATACGCACTTTTCAATACTTTTCGACAATTGAATATGGATTAGACCATGGTGGCCTTAGGTTGAAACTCTGAGTAACTTTGCAAAATTTCTTCGACACAACACTACAAAAGAATGCAGACTCTTGCTCTAGACTAAAAGTTAATTCATCTCTAAAGTTTCTTTTTGTTTTCTATAGTTAGGCATTTAATGTGTATTTTATCCCGGACGTGCATATGTTTCCACACTCCTGTCCAGTTGCAGTTTAAATAAATAAAAAAAACACAAAACTTCTGAATATATCTTTCCAAGGTCTCGTGTTAAAATACATTAGACTAACTGGCAAAGCACCACGAGATTTTGTTTAACCATTCATCCCGTATTAGAGCTGCAGAAATAACCTAGCTGTTTTTTGGAGTAAAAAGATTTAAATCATCTATCTATTCGGAATATACTAGAATTGTTTACATTGTACATTTTCGATGTTGACACAATAGGAATGTAGACCCCTCTGCCGTGTCTCCACCTGACCGAGGGCGAGGGGTTTGAGTGTTCCAATGACCACAAGAGCTATACCGACGGCATCACAGAAACTGGTAAGGTCTCTGTGACATTTGGGATGTTTAAGCCCCAACAACATTTTGAATAACAGAATGAGAACCGCTTCAATTGTTGACGATATTACAGCAGTCCACTCCTATATTCTTAAATATAACAAAAGTGCGCCCACTCGAAGTTCGGAGCCTAAAAACGGCTAAAAATAGACATCGCATACACCGGTGAAAAACAGCAGATGTTGAACACCTGGCTATTTCCGGAACAACGATATTACAGCAGTCCACTCCTATATTCTTAAATATAACAAAAGTGCGCCCACTCGAAGTTCGGAGCTTAAAAACGGCTAAAAATAGACATCGCATACACCGGTGAAAAACAGCAGATGTTGAACACCTGGCTATTTCCGGAACAACGATAGCGGCATCTGCTAGAATTACGTCTGTAAAACCAGCTCAGGAGCAAATTCGATTGTTGAGCGGGAGAGAGAAATTGACATAAGTTACGTTAATCAGATGAGCTGAGAAACGTCTGAACAGAATACACACTTTCTGGGGCAGTCTGTAATTTGGTTGTGAGCCGACAAGATGTGATTCATTCGTCAGGACTTTTTCTTTTTTAAATTTCGTGTTCTGTTGAAACAGGTTTGTGAACACTTAGAAAACACAAAGTATACTTGGGAATATAGTAAGAAAGATTTGAACCTTTTGTTAGAGTTCTCTGTTTTCTAATATAGGTTAAGGAAATATGAACAAAGAGAATTACTCAAATGATATAATGACTATATTCTTTGGCTAGTAAGATACTCTACTGTCTCATTGAGAATATTTCTTTACTTATTACTCACACTTAATGAAGAATGCACATCTCATTCATACAACTTCTTTTTGCTTTTCTGATGATTTATGAGGAGGTAGATTAAGATAAAGCCGGCTTCGTGGCTTAGAGGTTATGACTTTTCTCCGTAATCTCGTATACTCTCGTCGGTAACGTGATGACGGTGAGAATCAGCAGTGGTTCGAATCGCATCGGTAACTTACGGGGTATGTGAGCCGGCCGCTAAGAAAGCAATGGCAAACTACTGAGCGTAATCTTGCCAAGAAATCAACATACAGCTGAAAGATGCTGGTGTTGACAGCGATGTCCTGTAAAGGATATGCAACAAAAACAAAAGTAAGATAATCTTCTGTTCTATTCATATATCTACCAGGCGGGTGTTAGACAAAACAGATCAACAATAGATCAGATATTCATCTTACGACAAATAGCCGAAAAAAATTGGGAATATAAAAGAGATCTCCATAACATTTTTGTGGATTTTAAAAAAGCTCATGATAGCGTCCACAGGAATATTGTCAAAGACTGAAGTATAGAGGTCTGAGGTCTGCCTCAAGATAGAAGACCACCGGGAAGAGTGGTCAACCTCAAGTAGATTAGAGGTAACACAGTGCCCCGATATGAGGGCAGGGTAGGTGATAGGAAGGGGGACTATTAACTAGTTCTCTCATGAGACACGGAGGTATCGACCAGATAGTTAGTACTCTGGTCACGGCAGAATCACGCCTACGTGATAGCCACGGAGAAGTGGATTGCCACTCAATAGGAGACGGCTGCTATAAGCGTGCTGAGTGTGACAGCACGCAAAAAGCCGAAGGACGCACAAGGTCCTTCCGCGTGCTGTGTAGCCACGCGAGTAGGAAAGTCAGACTGGGGACTGACTTCGTAGCGAGCGCACCGTTTAGTGTCGATAGGGGTTTCTGTAGCCAAGTAGATAGAGATTAGCAATAGGGTTAGGAAACTAGTGATAGGCAATTCTGTGGCTTTGTGTGTGATTTGATAGCGACTGTTTTGTAAATGTAAAGAGCCAACGGCAATAAAATGTATCATCCATTTCCTCTCACACGACTTGCAAGTTCCTTGTGTGGTGCGAGAGAAGTAATCCTGTGATGCCTGAAACATCGGTTGCTGACAGGCTAGGATTAAAGTGGTGTCAGAAGTGTGGCTTGGACAAATGTTCAAGCTAATACACTTACCCACGGCTCTAGACTAAGGTTACTAGTAGTGAATTACAAGGTTTAATTTGTGTCAGTGACTGATGACGTGTGCAGACTAGAACAAGTTGCGAGCTGAGCTGTGCCGATCGTGACAAAATAATGTTTATTTGTGTTTATTGAAATATTATGTACTTAAATCATGTGTTCTTCGAAGTTGTAAGTATTGATATTATTATTTTCTTTCATTTATTTATGTAATTACTTATTTGTTTATGAATAATTATCAAATATGATTCATGGCGGAGCGATACACATGCCGGCGACATTATCGATTTTTGCAAGCTAAAAATAGCGCTGCGCCTCTGACGTATTGCGACTGACAAGCAGTTGTTTTACGCCATTTGCATTCAGCATCTGATTGTTTACAAATCGCCAAGCCGCTGCCCGCCTGAATCTGTGCTTTATATTAACTATTATTTGTTTATTTAAGTAAGTGAATGAATATATTTATTTATTTAAACATTATTATCACATTTATATTTATTTCAAAGCAGTTATTGAATTTTTTTCGTACTTTTTCTATTTGTTTACCGTCGCGATGGCACTACTTTTGGCTATGCAAATTAGACTTGGTCTGCACAACACTTCCATAGATTAAACCAGATTAGGAACGAAAGGCATAAAACGTTAGAACGAAGACAGGACATTGACATTTAATATTAGTTAAACTACATTGTATTTGTCCGGGGGCATGTCATTGTGATTGTACCAAATTGTCAAAAATTATATGTCGTTTGCAATTTGTTAATTGTTGCTGCTCTGTGAACCAGGGTGAACAACAGCTGGTTAGAAAAGTAACTCGTGTGTATGCCGAAGTGCCAAACGAGGGGACCTGAGTTGCCAAACGATTGTGCCTGATTTTCTGGAACATTAAGATGAGTATACTCAACGTATTTGGCATGCAATGTGATTAATAATGCATCTCTTTTTCAGCGTGTGATGCATTAGCATATTTTTGTGCTCTGTTTTTCAGGATAAAATTTTCCAGGTTATAAACTAAGAGTACAATTTGTAGTGCTCAGAGATTAAGAAACATAACATATCTAAGATAAATAAGCCGTATCTAAGATAAATAAGTGATTAAAAGAGCTCAGTGCCGGTCAACGCTAGCTAATTACCCAACAACATGGCTACTTTAGCTGATTTCATAAAAGCAGGTAAAGAGTTACAATACACAGGAAAGGAGCTAGAACAATATGCTGATCAAAAATTTAAAGAAGCAAAAGATGCGGAGAGAGATGAACGTGCACGAGAAAGACAACATGATAAGGAGATTAAGCAACAACAGTTAGAACATGATAAGGAGATTAAGCAACAACAGTTAGAACATGATAAGGAAATTAAACAAAAGCAATTAGATCAGGAGAAAGAATTAAAACAAAGAGAAATAGATGAAATGGCAAGAGTGAAAGGAAAAACAAATACAGGTAGAATCAGAGACACAGTTGAAGATGAAAGGTATGGATGTAGATTCACACTTAGAAATCTCTGCTACTAAACTAAAAAGTCAACAAGAAGAAAATAAGTTTAATAAGTACAAAAATATTATTAAACCATTCTGTAAAGAAGATTCCATATCAGCCTGGACAGAAAATGTCGAGTATCAGTTTAAATACCACCAAGTTCCAATAGAGATGTGGGCTATGATTTATATGAAGAACCTGAGTGGTGAGCCCCTTAAGGTGATAGAATCAATACCAACTGATCTTAGATCTAACTATCAGTACATCCATGATAGGATAATGCAACACTTTTTACTTGATGCCCCTGGGTATCAGGTTCAGTTCTCAAATTTAAAACCAAAACCTAGTGAGACTTTCATTGATTACGTCTCAAATGTCCAAAGTGTACTAAATAGGTGGCTTAATGCAGCTAACATAGGAAAAGACTTTGACAGACTTAAAAATTTAATAGCCATGGATAAAGTCATATCCACTATACCATCTCCTTTTGCTAAATTCCTGCAGCAGTCAGACATTGAGACCATAGAACAATTTGAAAAGAAAGGCTCTGCATATTTTTCCTCAAATAGAGATATTTTTAAGACTTCAAATAGCGACTCTGAAATAGTTTCTTTTGTAAAGGACCAACCTAAAAACTATCAGAGTAATAGAAAACCATTTCATAGAGTCGACAAGAAAGATAAGAAAGTGTCGAAATGTGTCTACTGTCAACTTTTGCATGACACTTATTCTATGTGTGATAAATCGCCTAACTATCCGGCACATCTTGAGAATGTCATTAAGAAGCAACAAAACAAGAGAACTGCATACAGGCGTGCAGTCAAATGCTTCTTCTGTTCCAGCTACGGCCATTATTCAAATAAGTGCCTGGGCCGCCAACGTATGAAAGCCAACAATGCTATTTTGATTGATACATCTTCTGATAGTGGTAGTGAGACTGAGTGTGAAGTTGAGAATGTATTACCTTTTAAGCAATCTGAAGATGTGTGTTGTGTGAACGATGTATTAAGCTTTGACAATTGTGACCAATGTCACCAATTTCATGCAGACGGCAAACTTACATGTGGGCATATTGTAACATCCTCCGTAGAGAATGCAAATGCAGCTATAGCCTCCAGAGGCAATCTATTGTTTCACTCTGCTTTGGTCAATGAGAAGCCATGCCGATGTTTGCTTGACAGTGGGAGCTCTATTATTGGTGTGAAAAAGGAACTTGTTAATCCAAAGGATTATACTGGTGACTCTGTAAAATGCCGGACTTTTTCTGGTAATATAGAAACCTATCCTCTGGCAAGAGCCCGTATAAACACCCCGTTCCTTTCTGGTACCTTTACTTGTGCAATACTTGACAACCCTTGTACTGATTTAATTCTTGGGTGTCTACCCCAGCTAAGGCACTGTACAGATGAAGAAATATCTGTCTGGGAGGAGAAGAATGGTTTCACTCCAGTGAACAGTGCAGATATCCTCAAACATCACAGTCCTAACAAAAGTGCTAGACCCATAACACTTGAAACTGATCAAGACGTAATGGTGCTACTACCAGACAAGCATAATAAAATGGTAACTTCATGCCAAGGGCCTTTCAAGGTGATACAAAAACTCTCAGATGTCGACTATGAAATATCGATAAACGGACACTTAAAGATATTTCATGTCAACATGTTGAAACCTTACTTTTCACGACAAGAGACAGAAGTAGAGACAGACGAACACATTGCATCCACACCTATTGATGAGACGACGGACATACACAACGCAACTACACTAGTCAGCGAGACTGGCAAATCCGACGAGATGCATACACTTAGTGAGATTACAGAAAACGCACTTAGCACCACTACCGTACTGAATCAGGTAGACGACGACGGAATGGAACTACCTGTTCCTATTGTGGACAAGACTGCTACATTAGATGCTATACGAATAGAAACGGGACTGACAGAAGAACAACGACGACAATTAAGAGAATTAGTGACGGAGTATAAAGACATATTTTCTGACATTCCAGGTAGGACGGACAGAATCGAGCACTCCATTCTTCTTTCGGACTCTAAGCCTATCAAATGCAGGCCGTACTCTATCCCACTCAGCTATAGAGAAAGTCTAAATAAGGAAATTCTTAATTTAGAAGCTAGTGGGATTATCCAGAAATCCACATCTGAGTACTCCTTTCCAATCGTCCTAGTTAAGAAAAAAGACTCCACAATTCGTCTGTGTGTGGACTACAGAAAGCTCAACAACGTCACTAAGATCGACGCAGAACCAATTCCTTCCTGCGAAGATCTTATTCTTGACATGTCCACCTCCAAAATCTTTTCTAAATTAGATCTTACTAAGGGATATTGGCAGGTCCCTATGCAGACTCAATCCATTCATCTTACTGCTTTTTCAACACCTTTAGGACTTTACGAGTGGCGTTTTCTTCCTTTCGGACTTCGAAACGCTCCTGCCACTTTCGTACGCTTAACTAGAGATTTACTTCATGGAGTGACGAATACAGTGACGTATATAGATGATATATGTGTCCATACAGATGACTGGACAACACACTTACTGAAACTAAGACATGTCTTCGATAGGTTGCGACTCTTCGGTCTCACTGTCAAACCGAGCAAAGTCGAATTGGGCCTAAAAGAAATTGATTTTTTGGGTCATGTCATTTCACAAGGTCAACTAAAGACTGACAATAGAATTATTACCAAAATTATGAACCTGACCATGCCTACAACAAAGAAGCAGGTCAGAAGCCTTTTGGGGTTAGTAAATTACTATAGCAAGTTCATACCAAACTTAGCGGAAATTACAAGTGTATTTTCAAATGTTTTAAAAGCATCTGTAAAATTAGATGTCAAAGATGCATTATTAATTTCTGCATTGTCAAAATTGAAAATCCTGTTTAGTAATGTACCAATCCTCCGCTTGCCTAATCCTAGGCTCGTTTATTATCTTAGGACAGATGCCAGCAGGATCTCCATCGCTGCAGTACTAGGCCAGTTTTATGATGGCATCTTCCATCCGATTTGCTACGTGAGCCGTAAGATCACACCTGCTGAGTCCAGATATTCCATATCAGAGTTGGAAGCCCTAAGCGTCATCTATGCGGTGATGAAGCTGCATCGATTTCTAGCGGGTGTTCACTTCGTTGTCCAGACTGACAACTCCCCAATCACGGTCATACAAAGTGGTGTGCATCGGAATGACCGTATATACAGGTGGTCGTTAATACTACAAAATTATACTTTTAGTATAGAGCATATTAAGGGTAAGGACAACATTCTGGCTGATACCCTTAGTCGACCATCTGAGGTAGAAATACCGGAGATTCCACATGAGAGTGTAGAGTAATAGATGTTAAATTAGTACATTAGAATATTCTATGTGAAATATGTTACGAATACATAGACATTATGTTCTGAACTAGGTACTAAGAACAGTGAACTACCATGTGTCCGTAGACAGCAAAATAAGAACTGTGCTCCGAGAACAAGTATATCACCGTGTGAACTAAGACAGCTCGTTACATACTAAGCTCCATATGTGTTCCGGTGAGTCATCTGTGTTAAACAGGGAAAAACAGTGTCAGAACAGAACATAAATAACAGACACGAAAATACTTGTCTACGACACCAGCGAACTCTACAGGTGCAATACCCATAGGACACAAGTATGACTGTGTAATGTATTTAATATACCCAGGACAATTGTGTATATATATTATGCCAATGAAAGCAATTTCTAAACAGTAGGGCAACGACTAACCTGAGGTATTTAAATACCATGTATATATAGACTCATTGTGATATGTATTATATCGTTTTAATATAGTGATAAATTATAGTTAGATTAGGTCACTCTAAGATACATTTAGATTTAGGAAATATAATAGTTTCATTTTTTAAAGTAGTTTAGATAGTTCATTAATTTACCCAATTACTTAGCTTAAAAGTAAATTAGGATAGTAATTTAAACGTAATAACAGCTAATTATAAACTAGGATAAAAAGTTTAGATAGTAATAGTACCATTTAGTTTGTTACATTTCACTTTGGTTCATTTCACTAGAGTTCATGCCATCTTAATGAACCAGTCCCATTTAACAAACTTGTTCATTTAATATTATGATTAATTTACACCGGATAGGATAAAAGAATTATACAAATAAACATACATCATTTACACCATTTAGAGTAAAAATATCAATCATATATTTTTTCTTTTAAAAAACATTATGTATAATTTTGTTATATTTCACATTACCCATGTTAGAAAGGTACATAATTTATTACATTTCACATTACCCATTTCAGAAAGGTACATAACTCATCTCACATCAATTTCATTTTAAATAGTTAGATTACTTCCCTTAAATTAGATTAAAGTAGGTAACACATTAAATACATATTTATAGAACTACTATTAGTATTTCAGTATTTAGACTATTATTTCAGTAGAATATAGTGGTTAATAATACCAGGGTACAAACCATCAACCCTTTTTCTTACATGTAAATAGTTTGTAAATACATGACTCGTGCAGCAATCTACGCACAGTCATTAAGCTCAACTTTGTCAAACTGAGCCAAACTTGTACAGTGTCACTCCAAGGTTTTTAAATAATTGTGAGGGTAAAAGATGTGTGACAGAAGTGTGAAAGGGAGAGCAAATGTAAATTATACAGGAGAGAGTGAGATCAGTCAGCGGATTTTTTCTGCCGCTCAACGCGATTTTTTTTATTTTTTGTCTGCGTCAACTGTTTGCGTTCGATGTTGAAAATGTGCTGTCTTGAATGTGTTGTGTGTAGTTTAGTGTAGATCTTAGAGAAAGTATTTTAAGTCTCATAAGACGGAAACGTAGTCACGAATTAGTGTTATACACTTGTTTGTGGCCACATTTAACCGAATTATGGCACTTGAAAACTAACTTACATACACATGATAGATAGATACACATGTTAGAAGTTAGATTATACTATTAGTTAGATCCAAACACGCAAACATCCAGGAAAACAAACATGTAAATTGCATACATTTTTGGTAGATCAAAGGGAGATAACTCCGGGTCAGGGGACACAATAGACAACGAAACACTAACTTAACAGTGAAAGATAACTTTACACGCGGAAGCGAGATAGGTAAAGCCTGTCGCACACAGCTTGTGTAATGGTTGTTTAATATTATATGGGGGACATGAAGCAATTCATGTGTTGACCCTAAGAAAGTCAACTTTGTATGGGTAGTGAGTTAATTTACTATTTGAGGGCAGGTCTTATAAGACAATGGTCCGGTTCAGACATACCTCTAATAAATATAATATTGCGATTGAGAAGAGGGCTCACGCCAACCAGACAAGTTTGTGGCGATTGCCAGTAGCCAAGTAAAGTGATACTACATTGTGACAATAGTCAGTAGAAGTCTATTGAGTTACCCAAAGCCAGGTTATCAGCAGTCTTTGACAAAAATTAGATACACTAATTTTTTAGAAACCTCTTGCGTCACAACCAATGAGTCAAAGTTGATGACGCAACACAGGAGGGGAGGGTGTGTGTCAAAGACTGAAGTATAGAGGTCTGAGGTCTGCCTCAAGATAGAAGACCACCGGGAAGAGTGGTCAACCTCAAGTAGATTAGAGGTAACACAGTGCCCCGATATGAGGGCAGGGTAGGTGATAGGAAGGGGGACTATTAACTAGTTCTCTCATGAGACACGGAGGTATCGACCAGATAGTTAGTACTCTGGTCACGGCAGAATCACGCCTACGTGATAGCCACGGAGAAGTGGATTGCCACTCAATAGGAGACGGCTGCTATAAGCGTGCTGAGTGTGACAGCACGCAAAAAGCCGAAGGACGCACAAGGTCCTTCCGCGTGCTGTGTAGCCACGCGAGTAGGAAAGTCAGACTGGGGACTGACTTCGTAGCGAGCGCACCGTTTAGTGTCGATAGGGGTTTCTGTAGCCAAGTAGATAGAGATTAGCAATAGGGTTAGGAAACTAGTGATAGGCAATTCTGTGGCTTTGTGTGTGATTTGATAGCGACTGTTTTGTAAATGTAAAGAGCCAACGGCAATAAAATGTATCATCCATTTCCTCTCACACGACTTGCAAGTTCCTTGTGTGGTGCGAGAGAAGTAATCCTGTGATGCCTGAAACATCGGTTGCTGACAAATATTCTATGGAATGCTATGCAGGAATTTGGAATACCAAGGAAGTTAATCAACATGACCAGACTATGCATGGAAGATACTTATAATATAGTAACATATAAAGGCAGGAAATCAGACCCTTTCCAAATAACGTCTGGCTTGAAACAGGGTGATGCACTATCGCCGCTACTCTTCAATCTGGCTCTAGAGAAAGTTGTAAGGAAGGTAAAGGAGGAATGTGATATTGGAGGAACATCCAAGCTGCTTGGTTATGCAGATGATATAGATATTATAGGACAAAGTGAACAAAAGACATTGGAAATATTGACTCACTTAAAGGAAAAAGCCCAACAGATGGGGCTGGTTATCAACCAAGGTAAGACAGAATATATGGTAATTTCAAGAAACGGAATGGCTAAAAACTCTGGCCACATACAAATAGATAATATGACCATTAAAAGAACGGAAACATACAAATACCTTGGTACAATCTTCAACTGCTCCAACATCATAAGGGAAGAAATACAAACTAGAATCAACTTTGGAAATAAGATATACTATGCACTACAACATCTACTAAAATCAAATGCGCTATCTCGTAACACCAAAATCACAATATACAAAACACTGATCAGACCATTTGTGCTGTATGGCTCTGAAACCTGGAGTACAACGCAAGGAGACAAAGCCTAGTTACAAACCTTTGAGAACAAAATTTTAAGACGCATCTTTGGACCCATTAGGGATACACAAAGTGGAGAGTGGAAAAGAAGAAGTAACAAAGTCATTTATGATCTGTTTAAGTCCCCGCTAATCACTGGTATCATGAAGGCTAATAGACTACAATGGCTTGGGCATATAGAAAGAATGGAAGATAATAGGGAAACAAAACTCGCTTACACTCAGGAAATAAATGACCGTAGACCCCGAGGTAGACCAAAAAGACAGTGGAGAGATAATATATATATACAGACCTACAATCACTTGGAATCAACGACTGGCAAGAGAAGGTCCACCGGAGAGACGAATGGAGACGGATTGTATCTGCAGCAAAGAATCCTCAATGGCTCGGAACGCTGAAGAAGAAGAAGATATATATATATATATATATATATATATATATATATATATATATATATATATATATATATATATATATATATATATATATATGGAGAGAGAGAGAGAGAGAGAGAGAGAGAGAGAGAGAGAGAGAGAGAGAGAGAGAGAGAGAGAGAGAGAGAGAGAGAGAGAGAGAGAGAGAGAGAGAGAGAGAGAGAGGTAGGTTTGATTTTTCTATTTATATGCATTGATGTGTAGAGTGTATAATAATGAGTTTCTGGCTCTTTCTTTCTTATTGAACAGGCTCTAAATTTCTGAGGCAATCTACTTTGATGAAAAGATATGTTATCAGGACTGTGATTGTGTCATTCATGAGAATAGTTAACCAGTAAATAAGGTGAACGGACCTTTTAAATATGGGATGAATTCACCGTCACGGAACCTTAAGGGAATGAGACATGCCTGACAGACAAGAAAGTAAGATGCCTATATCAGCTATTTAGAGGAAGGATTTGCCACATCCATTCATTGAAGAATGGTACCCAACTTCGGAAGATCTAAGTGACATGTCGCTATATGGTACTACCTTCCCCTTTTCCCTTTCCTTTTCCCTGTAATTTCCTTGTGAGTTTAGAAATATGCAGTGTCTTTGTTTCTGTAGGGTGGCGGTCTTATAGCTTAACTGAGATGAATTCCTGATCTGGGAGCATCCGTATTCTAGTGATCGAATGGCTTAATTGAGATGTGGCCTGATCACAGGTCATCAGTATCCGGAGGGTTGAAGTCATCTAAGAAAGATGAAGGAAGTTGCCTTTCTGATAGAGGAAGCGTGAAAGAGCACATAAATGCAATGACCACTCTAAGAGCCTGGCCATCACAGCCCTGAAAACCCAGACTGAGTATCCTTTCGAAACCATTATTACTATTAACTATTATTATGTGGGAACATTCTCCTACGTGTTTCCATAGGTTGTTATATATCCAAAACCGTTAGATGGATTAAACAAGAGACATATAGCATTAGTTCCAGAAAAGAGGAAGATCAATTTGTATCTCGGGTGCAAGTGCAGCACATCTAGAACCAGAGTTTTTTTTTCTCTTCTCAGAAAACAGACATTTTAATTAAATTCATTGTGATAGGTAGTTAGAAATTATTATATTGATTGCACATGTTGGTTGTGTTATATTTCAAATGCTCCTAGACCTGGGGTGGCCAACTTTTTCAGCAGGCGGGCCAAATTTCAGAAATAATATTTCCTGCCGGGCCACGCACCTAATTTTTCTTTTTAAATTTTTATTAATTAAAGCAAACAAGCAAGCGTGCTACATCTTGGACCACATCGTCGTTTCCAACTCCACGGGCCACAACATGACTCCCGGCGGGCCGCATGCGACCCGCGGGCCTCGTGTTGGCCACCCCTGTCCTAGACTATATACTATTTCTTTTAATAATTACACTATTATGATTTGTTACACTGAGATTTTAATTTTCTTGTCGATGTGGGTGTAATGTTATTGTTTGTTTTTGTGTATGGTTTTATATGTGTTAAAGTTATTAATACTTCAACAATTAACAAACCTTTGGAGAGCAGAGTGTGGCAGAGAGACAACACGCGTCAGCTTATTCCAGAGTGAGATTTCTCCTCCGCTGAATGCGGTGACTTCCTTGTGCTCTCCTGGCCCTCTATTAGGAAACTTTACCTTTACGAGCCATTTCTGGTTTCTTATAATAGTAGGCTACTAGGATTTGGGGATTCTTCTCCCATCTCTATTTTAACATGCCACAGTCCCCCACGTAGAACAGGTCAAGGGATAGGAGCCAGATGAAGCGAGACACACACTTGCTGCCCTGTAGGTAGAATGGGGACAGTTAAAAGGCTAGGTAGAGCACACCAGAAAAATGCTTGTCAAAATCGGATGTTCTGAACCACATGCTTTGGAAAAATAGTGCAATGTAACTTAAATTATCCATGATACCACACATTAAAATTAATCAGAATGGTGATAATGCCGAGCTCCCTGCCTCGATTGGTCCACACAATGCTACTGGTGGTCACCTTCCCCTGTGCTGTGGATTCAAGGCACAGAGGGGCAGGGTAAAAGACACTGACTAAACACCCCGGACACTGAACATACTACAATGGAATGCCGAAGGAGTTGTTAACAAGAAAGTTCCCCTAAGTCAGAGGATATTAGCCCACACTTTTCGATAGCGAAGAGCAAAAAGGATGAGCTTTAATACTTACATAAATACAACACATTGCAGTGAAGTATCTGTGATCTATGACAACCAAACAGAAATTGTAGGCGTTGATATAATAATAAAGGACGTGAAAATAAGAATTTACAATCTATATATCCCAGCAGCTAAGGACCTAACACTTTCAAACATGAAAACAGCTGTCGCAACAAATTTCAATATAGTTGGGGACTTTAATAGCCGTTTAGAAAGATCAGGATACCCAGATACTGACAACAGAGGAGATGAAGTGGAGGAATGAAAATAGACTCAGATCTCCAGTTACTCAACAAAGCTGATTACACATTGAGCTTCTACTCTAGAAGAGGATTTAACACTTCTACTCCAGACGCATTTTTCTGCACAGGAGACATCCTCCACAAAATCGATCGCCATGTAGTGACCACAGACCAATAAAGCTTGTAATAAATATGGAGTGTGGTCCACAGGAGCAAATGCCTTTGCCTCGCTGGAATTACAAACGAGCTGATTGGGATATATTTGCCATACTAACAGACAAATATTGTGAAAACATAAACACACGACATGGCAACATGAAACAAGTGGTGGAAAGTCTAATGAAAGCAATAATACAGGCGGCCACCGAGCTCATTCCCTGAGGAGTGCGAAAAAGTACAAACCAAACTTGACTGAAGAATTATAAATTTTGGAAGACAAAGTTGAAGATGCCAGGAGAGAACAAACAACTGAAGCGAACATCTCACTCAAAGCCATCTCAGCAAAATAAAAGAGAACAATAAATCAAACAGCAAGAGATTGTTGAAGGAAAAAAAAACAGAATACTTGAACTTTAACAGGGATGGAACAAACTATGGAAACTAATGAAAGCCATGAACGATGAAGGACCCATAAAATAAAACAAATAACAATTAAACAAGAAAATGCTTGATCACAGGTAAAAAGGCTACAAATGCACTAATGGAACACTATGCTAGTGCAAACTACATTGATATTACAATAGAACAGAAGAAAGCAATCAAAATAAACAGACACGTAATAGTAATACAGAGACAGTAGCAGAATATATGATGGCAAATATAAAAATGGAAGAAATGGAACAGGCAATGGATACCCTAAAAATAAAAAAAATAAAAAGAAGAAATAACCAGGAAAGGATGGAATCACAAATGAAATGCTAATAGGACTTGGTATTAAAGCAAAAAAGAAACTACAAGCAGTCTGTCATAGATGAAAAAGAAACTACAAGCAGTCTGTCATAGATGAAAAAGAAACTACAAGCAGTCTGTCATAGATGACTTCTATTTATATTGGTGACATGCAGTCCCGTAGGTCAGCTGACTAATTAGAGTCCCGCCGTGCCGTCAAATATCTCAGAAGTCACCGTTTCTCACACTGATATTTCTTTTCTTTTTTTTTGGGGGGGGGGGGGGGCGGGTGCGGGATTTGATCCTTTACACTGCAAATCTCAGAGAGAAACCCAGGACAAGTATTTTATAGGCTCCTCAACGTCTACGCCCCTGGATACTCAAGCTTACAGCTGGACATGGCCCGATGAAAAGTAAAAATAGCTGGTCTTGGTATCCCCAAGGAGTGGTGTCATGGTCTTATATGTAAGGAAGAATGTAAGTGCCGGTATGTAAGCGAGAGTCAGTGTAAGCATAGCTGAGGTAAAGGGCAGTAAGAGACACCACGGCTTGGCTAGCGGACGGTCAGGCAAGAAGCCCGTGAACAGAGCCACGTGATGTGGGAAGGTCAACGAGGAGAGAGTCAGTGTGTGTGAGGCAGCGAATAGGGACGGACGTGTGGAGATCTAGAGAGCGATAGAACGATAGAACGATAGTGTTTGTGACGGATATATGGAGATGAACGTTGTGTATTGATATTCGAGGAATGTACGAACTGTGATATGTGCGGGATGATGTGAAGTTGTGATTGTGAATGATCATGCGGGCGACAGTGTAAAGATCGCCATTGTGAGCTAGCGCGTGGCTGTTGGTGGTGAACGATTGTTTGAGCGTGAAGTGCGACCATGTTGTCAGCCTGTAATATATATTGTAATAAATGATTGTTCAGGAGATAGCTCCTGCCAGTTTCCGATTGCATTCATGTGTTATTAGTAGATGTGTCGTAGATGTAATTTGCCTGTCCAAGTCCAGCGAGCTAGACAGAGCTAATAATTAGGACTCTGACAAGTGGGTAGGAGAAGGTTAGATGCCAAGATACATGTCACTAGTGACTACTGGGCAGGGCAGGGTTTTCTCTCTGACATATCTTCCCTTCCTTGGTTGTAATTAACCCCCCCCCCCCCTTCCCCATTAAGTTACGTGTGTATCAGTTACTCGCACTTGGAAAATTAATAAACAACATTGAACTATGAGTTAAAACAAATCACACTGTTTTTATTTTCTATCCAGATATTTACAACATGATGTTTGGTTGTAAGACGATAATGATTTGGTGATTTCTATGAAGTAAAACATTCACAGATACATCAACTTTATTATTGAAAACATAACAGATATTGATGGTTATGGCATGACATCGGAAATCAAAGATTTCAGGTGAGAATACGTCCTGAATCCAATAAAATCAACCGAGTTAGCGTTCTGGGCCATTGCCAGTCCTGGTTCCGCCTGGTCACTCCTCGTTGTCACTGAACGGGATCTACAGTGAAACTGGCGCTATGTTTGAGAGCTGATTCTTCTAATCAACAATTCTAATTTGGTCAGTTCCGATCAACGTTTTTATACCAGGAATAACTAATGCCCTTATCTTTCAAGGTTCTTTATTATCCCCCTTGTCTCCCAAAGTTCAGTTTTTGATCTCTGATCTTGCGTTTCCTGGGCATTTTGAACCGGCAGCTCGCGCGCTCACCTCCGTCCGTTTCCTCCACAGTCCTGGGGGGGGGGGGGGGGGAAATCTCCCTGGCCGAAATTCAACAGCACCGTGCGAGTTCACACGTCTGCCCGTCTCTCTCACGGGTCGGCAGTTTTTTTTTTTTTTTTGCGCTCACTTGCTTTGAATTCAAGCGTAGTCCATACACGATTTATAGTAGTGATGGTTGAATTTTGCGTGTGGGTTAGTAGCTTTCCCTATTAACAGTGTCCCTCGCCATCAGGCTAACCCACTCCGATTTCAGGTACTTGTAATTGACGTCCCCAAGTCAAAGACAACTGGTCAACATTTTAGTCCAGCTGTTCGGAGTAGGTGTCGAACCCTTTACCTCGGCATCAGCACACCAGATGTTTAAGAACACGCCTTCTTATCCATTCGGCCATGCAGACCCGCGGTCGGCAGTTCGATTCATGCCGACTGTTTTAAGTGACCATTACAACCTAGTCGCACAGTTTGCAGGTGACCCGACAGGCGTTACATTTGAGATTTTACAGATGTAGAATCCAAGCTTCGTCTGATTTGTGAGCCGGCCATTTAATGGCGTAATTTTTCGTCATATTTTCAAACGTAAATTATTAGACAGATTTTTAAGTGCTACGAATACAGTTTTATTCTTCTGTCTTCCATTCACCCTTTATTGTAAAATGATAGATACGTTCTGATAGGGAGTAGGCGTTCTGTGACACAGTCCTAAATTACAGCTAGAAGAGAGGGATAGTCCCACAGGCATGGAAGGAAGCTATACTAATACCAGTCCTAAAGGAAAAGACCCGGAAGAACCAGATGGCTATCGACCTATCAGTGTACTTAGCTGTGTAGGAAAATTTATGGGACGCATTATCAATGGCAAGCTAACATGGCATCTGGAAGAAAACCATCTCTTAACGCCACACCAAGCTGGATTCAGAAAGTACAGATCACTCAAGATCAAATAACCTATATAGTTCAGGAAATAGAGGATATAATGCCTTCCAAGAGAAAAAGCATAAACTAGCGGTCGATATAGATTTAGAAAAAGCATTTGACAATATATGGAAGGAAGGACTTGTCACATAACTAGCGTAAAACTTCAAAAATGCAGGTTTGTGGGAAAATGTGCAAATGGATCAGCCACTACCTTGTTACGGAACTGCCAGGACAATAGTACAAGGAGAAAACAGCAAAAAGATACTGTTGGAGCAAAGTGTCGCCGAAAAGGGAGTTCTTTCACCAACATTATTCCTAGCATATATACGTGACATCACAGACAAGTTTTCAGCCAGAGTACACACATCCTCCTTTGTAGATGACCTAGCCATATGGACATATGAAGAATATATTACTACAGCTAAGTGTAGAATGCAGCAAGCCTTATTAGCACTAAAGGGCTGGTCAAATTCATGGATAACAAAGATAAGTAAAGAGAAAAAAAACATGCACAGTGTTCGCATTCTCAAATAAAACTCAGCAACCTAAGCTGGTATTGAATGGAAAAAATATTGCGCCATGAAGAAAATCCAAACTATCTAGGAGTCACCTTTGATCGTCAGCTGACATGTATGGCTGCGAATCATGGAAGTTTATGAACACATTAGAAAAGGCTTGGAAACAAAAGATTAACTAACAATGACTGCATGTACGAGGTTAATAAAACTAGAATATTATATACAGTTATAAGAAAGAAATAAACAACATTCTTTGATCATGTGATGAGAAGAGAAAATATTGGACAATATTGTGACAACTGGAAAGACCTGTGGAAAAGAGGCTGAGGCAGAACACGAGAAATGATGCTGGATGGACTGAGGATGCATTGAGAAATATCAGCAGCAGGGTTGAATCCATAGCAATAAGAACCGAGATTTGTGGAAAGGCATGAAATCCTGCACCAGCTGGCAAGGCACAGTATGGTGATGATGTATCGGTTGTACACAAGCTTGAAATAAAGTGTCCAGTATAGTGTACACTTGTAATAAAGGCGTCTTTTGTATGGGGAAGCATACAATAGCAAATGCAACAACAAATAAACGTGCAATAAAATGACTTTCTAAGTCGACCTTCTTTTATTGTAAGGTGTTAAACAGTTCGTTGCAAATCCATTAGAGGACGTCGTAATCAACCGTAGCATGTTTGTATTGTTTGTGATTCACTAGGCAATTATTACGAGGGAGGTGTCAAACCTATATGTTTTGTTCAATGTCACACTCACTCATTCGTATCAGGACATAGCCACAGTGCGTGCATTCACACCTGAATCAACTCAAAACAATTACAGTAGTTCGAGATGTTGATCAAATAAAAGTAATGAATATATCAGGAGATTTACAGCAAATAAAAAAAGAAAAATAAACCGTTTACAGAAATAAAAAGTATTATATAAAAAAAAGAATAATAATAATATAGAAATGACGACATTACTAAAAAAAAATTGAAATTAACCAACGAATGTTGAAATTAACAATCAGCAGTAGGAACGACAGTTGTATTTACTTTATCCATACAAGAGTTGCATGCTCTTACCTGTTTGAGTTGTCGTAAACCTCTCTACAATCTCACTAAGCGGACAGAACTGGGAACAAAATGGAAGATTGTGTGTCTCAGCGGTAACCAGACATCCCGCGGTTGCGACAGCACTTGGCTGAGTGCATATATTATTTAACTCTAGTCAAGCAGTCTTGTTATATTATTATTATTATTCTTATGTGTTTGAAGCCAGTGTGCATAGTGGTTAGTGCGTACGCTGACGAAGAAAATGGTCAGGTTTCAATCATCAGAGAGGAGGTCAGCATGTCCGAATGGATAGGAACGCGTGTTCTTAAACATCCGGTGTGCTAATGCCGAGATAAGGGGTTCAACCCCTACACCGGATAGTTGGACTAAAATGTTGATCTCTCGTTTTTGACTTGGGGACACTGTTATTAGGGAGAGCTAATCCACACGCACAATTCAGTCCAGCACTACTAGAAGCAGTGTTTATGGACTACGCTTGAGTTCAAAGTGAGCGAGAGCAAATAAAAAAAAAATCATCAGAGAAGATTGGAATCTCTCAATCCCCCCCCCCCCCCCTCCCCCGCCCACCTTTTCATCACGGCATTGGACTTACCCCATCCCCACAAAACTAGACATCGGGTAATATTCAGGAGATGTTTAAGAAGACTGATGTCCTACTTTTTTTTTTTGCATATCCTATTTACAGGAAATTGCAGTCAGCACCAGCTTTTTTCAGCTGATGCTGGTGTCTTTGCAAGTTTTACGTTCAGTACTTTGCCATTGCTTTCTGAACGACCGGCTCAAATACCTTTCCGTAAGAAACCAATGCGACGCGATCCGTTGCCGAACCTCGCGCAGCTGTGTTTCTTCCGTGTGTATACGGGATTACGAACAGCGCCCTTAAATTCTTCGCCAGGAAGACGGCACAAGGTATGTAGACAGTATTAATGACAGCTTTCATGGTTACCTAGGAAGGAAATGCAAAGTTAGGACTCGCGACACCATCTCGTTATATCGTGACCTTGAATATATTAAGTTAGCGAGGCAGGCGTTTCAAGAATGTAACCGCATCGTGCAGCTAGGGTTTGGTTTGAGCGGGCAAAAGAGCAAATTTGTACGACCATTCGACAAAGTCTCGATAAGCGCCCACTCTCTCTCGATGAGTAGGGGCCTACAGTCAGTAAGCAGGTATAGCTTTTCGGTGAACTGATGAGGCTCAGCCGACGATTGGTTCGCAACTTAGACGAGCAACATCTTCTGTAGACAGAATCTCGTTGGCCGCATGTGTGTGGACTTTTCTGGCGGTCAGTCTATCAGACTGATATCTGGTTGATTCATACGCTTGTCGCTTGTCACTACCCTTGTCTTAAAGCTGAAAATTAAAGGAATTGACGGAAGGGCCGTTTGCACGAGGCTCTAGGCTACCATTTGAATTTGAGAGCCAATATATACAGGGATAACTGGCCGTGGCAGCCTAACGTCCACTGCATCTGTGTCCGTCTCCAGTCGTCTTGCCATGCTCGCCCCTGGAAACAGATGGACGCGGACGAGAGAGTGAGGTCGACGGAGTTGCGCAACCACTTCCTCACTATAATCCAAACTAAAGCGCAAGTCATTCGTTCTTCATCAAATCAAAAGATGCAATGAATGAATGGTCCTCATCATTCGTGATGGACGAACATCCATTAAGGCCCAACATTTCACAATTAACAGCAATATTTGGAACGACAAAGGGGGGACTACCTCCAGTTGATATAGACATAAGGGGGGACTACCACCGGTTGATATAGACATAAAGGGGGGAGGGGGAACTACCTCCGCTTGATACAGACATAAGGGGGACTAACTCCGGTTGATATATACATAAGGGGGACTACCTCCGGTTGATATGATATTGACATAAGGGGGAACTACCTACGGTTGATATAGACATAGGGGGGACTACCTCCGGTTGATATAGACATAAGGGGGGATTACCTCCGGTTGATATAGACATAGGGGCGGGGGGTGGACACTACCTCCAGTTGATATAGACATAAGGGGCACTACCTCCGGTTGATATAGACATAAGGGGGACTACCTCCAGTTGATATAGACATAAGGGGGACTACCTCCAGTTGATATAGACATTAAGGGGGACTACCTCCAGTTGATATAGACATAAGGGGGACTACCTCCAGTTGATATAGACATAAGGGGGACTACCTCCGGTTGATATAGACATAAGGGGGACTACCTCCGATTGATATAGACATTAAGGGGGACTACCTCCGGTTGATATAGACATAAGGGGGACTACCTCCAGTTGATATAGACATAAGGGGGACTACCTCTAGTTGATATAGACATAAGGGGGACTACCTCTAGTTGATATAGACATAAGGGGGACTACCTCCGGTTGATATAGACATAAGGGGGACTACCTCCAGTTGATATAGACATTAAGGGGGACAACCTCCAGTTGATATAGACATAAGGGGGACTACCTCCGGTTGATATAGACATAAGGGGGACTAACTTTGCTTGATATAGATATAAGGGGGGACTACCTCCTGTTGATATAGACATAAGGTGGGACTAACTCCGGTTGATACAGACATAAGGGGGACTACCTCCGGTTGATATAGACATTAGGGGGACTACCCCCGGTTGATAATGACATAAGGGGGACTACCTCCGGTTGATATAGACATAAGGGGGACTACCTCCGGTAGATATAGACATAAACGGGACTACCTACGATTGATATAAACATAAGGGGGACTACCTCCGGTTGATATAGACATAAGGGGGACTACCTACGGTTGATATAAACATAAGGTGGACTACCTACAGTTGATATAAACATAAGGGGAACTACCTCCGGTTGATATAGACATAATGGGGACTACCTCCAATTGATATAGACATAAGGGGGACTACCTACGGTTGATATAAACATAAGGGGGACTAATTCCGGTTGATATAGACATAAGGGGGACTACCTACGGATGGTATAAACATAAGGGGGACTACCTACAGTTGATATAAACATAAGGGGGGCCTAGCTCCGGTTGATATAGACATAAGGGGGCTACCTCCGGTTGATATAAACATCATCAAGAAAAAGCCGGCGCTGTGGCGAAGGGGTTATGAACACATTTCGCAATCCGACATACCACGTTCGAAACACAGCTGCGGGCGATTTGGCAGCAGGCAGCTTGTGCTAGTTTTCTTACAATTGTATGAGTGCCCGTCGTTTAGAAATCTATGACAAACTTCTGAACGTATGTTATATTGTTTATCCATCAAGAATGATGATGACCATTCATTTCATCCAGTGGGGTTGAAAGTATGAAGCCATGAGTTCTAAGACGGCAGAAGTTTGATGAAGAATGACGTGCGCGATGAATTGGATTACAGTGAGGAAGAGTCGACCACACCGTCTCGCCTGAGTCCACCTGTTACTGAACTGTTTACTGGACGTAAACCTGTCTAGAAATCACAAACAGTCCACAAATTGCTGGAACTGACTACGACGTCTTGTAAAGGATTGATTGATTGATTGATTTAGGAACCGACATCACAGCATTCGGGGCTTTCCCATAAGCGCTCCGTCCCCATCCTCAGCAGCCAGCGAAGAGTTTCAACACCAAAAGTACCAGTAGCAATCTGATTATATGTCCGTCTCGCCTTTCCTCTGAGCGTCGAGCGTCGGCCATATCCCCTTTTCACTCCTCGCTGTCTCATTCTTGCCAGACCATGGTGATCCATTTGCTCCTCCGAGGTGTACACGTGCTCCCACAAGGCCGCAACCACATCTGCATTGTCATGCATCAATACTCCACCAAGTTTAGCAGAGCCAGCCAATCTGTCCGCCTGTTCATTCCCCAGCACACCGGCATGCCCCGGAGAAAAGATCCAGGCGATGCTTGCCACCCGTGACCTTCGAAGTGAAGCAAGCCACTCTGCCCGAAGCTTGCCTTTCCTCACCTTCCTCAGCATGCTTTCTGAGTCAGTTACACTCACGATATGTGTGTATCGTATTCTCCATCCAGCGGAAAGCTGCACTGACCGCCTCCACCCCATTCTTAAGCTAGATATTGTGGTATCATATGCCAGGCTCTCCTGCACCAAACGTCGACCATTAGCTTTAGCTAAGAACCCCCAGGCACTTCTCCTACCTCTCAACACCGACCTATCTGTGTAGATAATCACATCACCCGAGCGAGCATTATCCTGAATTAGTTGCTGGATTTCCACTTCCGTGGCCCCTGCTGGCAACTCCCTGCACTCCCGGCTCAATGTGATTATAATTCTGCACAAGTCTGACTGCTCCGCTGGCACTCTGACCCACTCTTCTCCTCGCCTAATGTTCTCCAAAAGGCACATCTGTCTGGTTGTATCCTCCGCCTGAGCCATCCATGATTTCCCTTTTATCAGTCGGTGACCCTTAACGGCGTCCAGCGCCTCGAAAACGGGTGATCAGTGTCTGCAGCTACTCTGAGGTATGCCTTCGCCTGCATCACCTTCAGTCTACCAGCAACAGTCGGCAGACCAAGGATGTAACGCATACACACTACTAGGGTGTCTCTGGTGCATCCCAGAATGACCCGCATAGCTTCGTTCTGTATGCGCTCTAATTTCACCAGCTGACTCTTTGAGACAGTGAGCAGTCCTAGTCCATAATCAATCACTGAGAGGATCAAGTGCTGGTATAGTGTGAAAAGCATTCTCTGCTCTGTGTCCATTGCTGCCATAGCTTTAAGTGCATTGAGTCCCTTTTGAGATCTTGACACAACCATCTCCACATGGTCCTTGAAGGACAGTTAGTTAGTTAATTAGTTAGTTAGTTAGTCAGTCGCGGTTCCAACTTCTCGGCAACGGGTCGTCCCCATTATGCTCCGTTCCTGTGCCAGTGAATAACACACAAAATGCTCCTCAATTCTCTATGTGAACAATGGAATAGACAGGAGTGTCGGCAAGATAACTGCCTGCACAGGTACACTGTGCATAATGCCGCCGCCAGAATGCCAACACAAAAATCCTCCAAGGAAAATACAGTTCAGTGTCGATGG
>JACEFZ010003234.1:415000-433395 GCA_014155875.1 Cepaea nemoralis
TTTCAAATTATGGCCCTTTGTGTAGGGATGTAATAACACACAAATGAAAGGGAAATAATTTTAACATTCATGAAATACAATAATTTACAATAATTCTATTATTTCTTAGCGTCATTGCTTGACGTTTCTTCATATTAACGAGAAAAAGTCGGTAATATGAATACATAAATCAAGATATGATTCTAAGATTACACTACATAAATAAATAAACACACAATTCGTGTATTACATTTTATAGAATCCTAAACATTTTAGAATCGTCATAAATGTATGAACTTTTATTTGTCGTCTGCTACTTTTACTCTAAATTCCTAACTAATCCGGAAGTACACACGAACATTAACTCAGCTGATGTAGAAGCTTGTAGAACACACTTGTTCCGGTTTGATGTAGTTAAGGAAAGTATCTTTCTTACAGTTCATGTGTTTAGATGTTTCACAAAACCTTCTGGATTACGATCGACTGTTCATGTGTTTCACTACCGAACATTATGGATTTCGGTTAACTGCAATGGAGTAGCGAGTAGCTGTCACTGTTCAGTTTACACGTTCGCACACGTCATTAAAATATCCCTGGAATTATCCACTTGCAGAATGTCACTGTTACATTGGATAGTTCGCTTAAGGTAAGTTCTCTGAGCGAATGTGACACAGTTGTTGTTGGTAATATATACAATTAATAAAGTTCGCTTTCTACCACACACTACACAATTATACAGGACAATCACTACATGAATTAGTAAAATAAGAATACTATTTATAATGGGGGTAACCCCTATCACATCACATTATAGACAATGCACAGCTTTTTGTGAATAGAAAAACACTTATTCACTCAATAATGGCTGTGTCGGTCTGAGTGTATTTGCACACACTGCACTCAGGCATTGGTGCTTACTGGGTCGGTCGGACAACGGGACAAAAGATCGGCAATCGAATTGGTTCTGCCTGGAATATGTCGAACCTCAAAGCTATAATCTTGAAGCTTCAAAGACCAGCGTGCTACCATATGATTTGAGGGTATTCCTGAATTTATAAAACGCAACGGGCTGCTGTCAGACTCCACGATGAAGTGCCGTCCTAGAAGAAATCTGGATAATTTGGTTATACCTACCACTAAAGCTAGGGCTTCCAACTGAGGAATGGACCAAGCCCGTTCTCTGGCTTTTAGTTTTCTGGATACGAAGTACACTGGGTGTAGTATGTTATTATACTCTTGTAACAAGACTGCTCCAATCGCCACGGAGCTAGCATCTGTACGCAATCTGAAAGGTAAACGAAGGTTGGGCAATTTCAGGATAAGATTGTTGACACTATTATCAGAAAAACACGCAAGTACTTTATTAAATGCAATTTTTAGGCATTCATTGTGTACAATTTTCTCCGGTTTTTCTTTTGTTAGTAAATTAGTAAACACTTCGGTCAGTTCGGAAAACTCAGGAATGAACTGCCGGTAGTAATTTATCAATCCCAAAAGACTTCTGACTTGTTTCTTAGTAGTCGGAAGTGATAGTTTTAAAATTTGGACACAATTTTATCGTCTGTCATGACAAAGCCATTGGATATTTTGTACCCAAGAAAGTTATTTCCTGGTAGGCTATGTCTACTTTCGCAGGCTTTACAGTCAGTCCGTGCTGTCTAATACGTTCAAATGTCTGTCCTAACGTCTTAATGTGCTCTGTCATCGTCTCTGTGTGAACACAGATGTCGTCGATATAGCAAATTATGTTAGGAATGTCTACAAGAAGAAGTCGTGTCATACGAACGAAGGTGGCGGGGGCATTAACAAGCCCAAATGGAAGTTTGCACCATTCGTACAGTCCCCACGGTGTGGCAAAGCTGTCAAATGTCTGCTCTGTTCGTCTACTTCTATCTGATAATATCCTTTAGTCATATCTAACGTCGAAAAGAACCTAGCGTCTGTCAGTTCTGTCAGAAGGTCGTCAGTGTTTGCCATTGGCTCCAAATCTAGAACAGTAATTTTATTTAGCTTCCTATAGTCGATGCACAGTCTTATTGTATTGTCCTTTTTCCGTATTATCACCATTGGCGATGAGAAGTCTGACTGGGATCGTCGTATGATGTTGTTTTTTCTCTAAGTTGATTATTTCTTGGTGCAAATGTTCTTTGTAGTGCAATGGGATGGTGTATGGTCTGCATCTTATGGGTGTGTTTGATGTGAGTGTGATGTGATGCTGTACTAATTCTGTTTGTCCTGGGTTGTTGGAAAAGATGGTGTTGTACTGCTGTATAAGCTGTTTGCAACTGTTTGTCTCTGCTTGAGTTAACTTTGGATTGATTTTGATATCCTTCAAGCAGCTAGTCGTGTCTAATGCAGGCGTTGGAATCTCGTCACTAGCATCGTCGTCTTCGTGATCTATTATCACTGTACACGCTGTCGTGTCGTCTTGTTCGTTGTCTCTGTTGTGGTATGGTCTTAGCATATTTATGTGATATATTTTGTGTTTGTCTTTTATTAAGATTTCGTAGTCTACAGGTGAAATCTGTCTCGTCACTTTGAAGGGTCCCTGCCAAGAATCAGTCAATAAGTGTCTGTCACTAGGTAGTAGAAGAAGAACGTCCTGTCCAGGTGTCAACGTTATTGTCCTGTTACCTTTGTCAGCATACTGTCTATAAGTAGCACCAGATAGTTTTAGTGCATTCTTTGCAATAATACATGATTTTATGATTCTTTCACGCAATGATGTAAATATACGTATGATGATATGGGTTTAAGTACTGGAGTAGAGTCAGTTAACATTTGGTGATAAATGGTCAATGGGCCGCGTGGTTTGGCACCATAGATAAGTTCAAAAGGAGAGAAACCGGTACTAGCATGTGGTACCTCGCGATAAGCAAAAAGAATAGCTGGTAGATATAGATCCCAGTTATTGGGGTGCTCTTGCGTTACTTTTGCAAGCATGTGCTTTAGATCCCCGTTAAATTTTTCAATTACTCCGCTACTGTGAGGATGGTACGGGGAATTGAAACATTGTTTCACTCCCAACATTTTGGTGAAAGCCTGAGTAGATGCGGCAATAAACTGAGTGCCCCTATCAGATTGGATAGTATCTGGAAAACCCATCCTATAAAAAATATGGAAGAAAACTTCCATTATGTCATTGGCAGTTATGTTCTTTAGCGGAATCGCTTCTGGCCAGCGACTACATTGATCAATGACAGTTAGAATAAATTTATTCCCTCTAGTTGTTGTATGATTGAGAGGGCCCACTATGTCAACCGATAGTTTTTCAAAAGGTCGACTGGCTAAGTCAGTGACTTGTAACTTTGCCTGTGGGTGTTTACCTTTTTTTATCAGTTTCTGGCAGGTGTCACAACTTCTGCAATATGCTTTAATGTCACTGCAAAATTTGGGCCAATGAAACTGTGTCAATAATCTAGATCTGGTCTTAACGTATGCCATGTGCCCTGCAAGAGGTATATCGTGGGCAAGATGTAAGGCTTGCTTGCGATAACTTGTTGGCAAAACAGTTTGCTCTGTGGTGTTGTCACCTTTGGTGTAATACCTGGTGAGTATATCATTTTTCACAGCAAAATGCCATTTTGCATTCTTTGTTACCTTTGGCTTTTGGCCGATCAGATTAAAGTATTTTGACAATGAAGGATCAGCTTTTTGTGCTGTTACAAATGTTTCCTTCACAGTGTTTGTAGGTAGTGTTACTGGGCTGAGTGATTGTATAGCCTCAGTTTGCTTACTTTCATCTTGCACTCTAGCAGTAGCTCTAGTTACTGCGTTCACACATTCAATGATATCAGATGATGATGGAACAATGGTATCAATGATGTCATGAGAACTTAGTGCTACATTAGCTACCATACAATCAATAGGTGGTGTGACATTTTCAATGATGACATTTGATGTTGATGTTATGTCATGAGGTTTATCATTCACCTCAGGTAAATTTCCAATAATTACATCACACACTGGGTTTGTTAATACAGCGCACTTTACTTTCCCAGTGAGGAAAGGTGTTTCAATATATGCCCATGCTAATGGGTATTTCTCAATATTGCCTGAGAATGTTCTGCATGTTACGTGCCTGCCTGTATAGTCTGTAGGCATTATGAATGTTCTTTTCAGACCAATGAGTGAACTGCCTGTATCACGAAGGACTGTAGCAAGCTTGCCATTCACATATCCGTGATGGATGTTTATTCTGCCTTTTGAATCTACTACCAAATTAGCTTCTTCATTGGCAATAGGGATGGCGTGACCGCATGTTAAAATACCATCTTCATAAAAGGTGTTACAAACAGAGCATTTGTTTGCGCTGAATATGTCAAAAGCCTGTGCTGAGTTCACAGGATGTTTCTCTGGCTCTTCTTCTTCAGACGCCGAACTATCAAACAAGGCGGCATTTGCTTTGTTGGTCATATGCCTGCCCTTACAATCTTTCCGATGGTGTCCGTACGCCTTACAGAGGAAACATTTACGCACACTTTTGAAGGATTTACGCTCCTTATCTTGTCTGTTTACCATGTTTAGTAGGTAAGTATGATAACCAGGGTTTTTATCACACATCTCAGTCTGATGATGAGAATATTTACAATAATTGCAATGGTATAACTTCTCAGAAGTAGGTCTATGAGGTTTCTGCCTACTATAGGGTTTGTCATAGTTAGCCGCTGCTACAAAGTTAATGTCAGTAGCTTCAGTGGCAAAGCAATGTTTGTTGGCTGTGTAGTACGCCGAACCACGTCTTTCAATCTCATCCACACTAGTGCATTCGTTTCTCTAACAAAAATTTAGAAAATGCTGACGGAATCGATGATACAATTTTGTCTCTAATGATTAGATCTTCTAATCTCTGATAATTGTTGTCAATTTTAGCTGCTGAAGTCCATTTGGTGAATATATCTCGGACTAAGCAGAGGTAATCAGAGAACGTTTGAGTCGGTTTTGGGCTCAACTTACTGAATTGTTCTCTGTAACCTGCCTCATCTAACATAAAATGTGCCATAATCTTAGATTTCAGATAATGGTAATCTTTTCTGAGGTCTTTGGGGATGGTTTCAAATACTTTAAGAGGTTCCCCTGACAAACTCCTCATGTACACAATATTCCATTCCGACAGTGGAACTTGATAATGTTCCATTAACGTTTCAAAATTTTGGGTAAAGGCTGCGATGCAGTCACCCGAGGTATAGTTACGTACAATACCTTGATATTTCTTGTACTGGTTTTCTTTCTCCAGTCTTTCAGATTTCTTAGACTCTTTGTTAATGGCAATCTCAGTGTCAAGTTGTTTCATCTTCAACTGTAACTCCAGTTCTTCTCTCTTACTCTGAGCTGCTATTTCTGCCTTTTTCAGCTCACTATCAATCTCAGCTTGCTTTGTCTTTGCAGCCACTTCTGCTTGTTTTAAAGCTGTGTCTGCCTCTACTTGTTTGGCAGCCATTTCTGCCTGCTTTAATGCTCATTCAGCCGCTCTTTCATCGCGTTCATTAGCTTTCTCCTGTACTAGTAGGTATTCAGAGTATTTCTGCTCACTCCACTGTGTTAATTCATCACCATGTAACTGTAATTTTATCCCCATATCAATGAAATCAAATAATGACGACATGATGGACAATGTCAATGAAATACCAGCCACACAAAATATGTTATAAGTGGTTAGTAATGAACAATTTACAATTGATTTCTATTGACGATGCGTGCCTAAAATTGCATAGGTAAAGTATGTGAAAAGAAAAAATATACTCAAGTGCCCTGGATGCGGTGAAGAATGGTTGGAAATCGGGCTAGGAACTGTAGGGTCGTTACTTCAAAACCACGAATGACCTCTACGGCAAGGTTTCGGATGTTACGGAAAAACCTGCTTTATTTTTGGAGAGAAATAAATTAATGTCTATTCGTTGGTGTGTGCCTGCTTGTCACTAAGTGTTGATTAGGTTTGTATGGCGTTGAGTGTAATTGTATGTCGTAAGTTTGTCTGTCAACAATTTTTTTTTTTTTTTAAAAACAAGTTACTTTCTTTACAAAATTTTTCGCGTTCCACAACTCAATGCACAAAGACAATTTACACTTATGTTAACACTTTACAACATTGATGATACATCACTTACATCAAGATAACATTCAGTAAGGACATAAACATCAAGTTTACAAGATGGCGACAAGGTCAAAATGGCGACAAGATCACAATGTCGACAAGGTCAAAACGGTGACAAGTTTCACAAACCACAAATGTTTGACACGGTTACAAAATCAAACAATATGTATGCATTGTACGTTTACAAATAGTCTTACACATGTTTAAACAATGTAGTTAATAATGAAAATGAGCCTTCCACGATCACATTTACATGTACTATAAAGTTTGACAAAAATTTCACGTTTACAAACTCTAGTTTTAAATCGTTAATCACTAACACACGTTCATATCAAAGCCGGACGAATGCCACCACGTCCACACATGTCAGGTCTTAAACTTGGCTCGCTCACCTAACAGTGTGAGACAGTACAAATACAACGTGATTTAATGTAAGACTCAACGACATACCGTTCGATGGATTTATTCACATTAAATACGGAACGATGTTCACAACAAGATATATACTAGATGTTTCAATATACACTTACACAAAACAGCTCACAACGTCTCACTCTCAAGATGTCCAGACACTCGACTTTCAGCACAGATACCACACAACGCCTTTCTCTCTCTTCACACGTCGGTCCGAGTCGAAGTCCCCAAGCTGTCTGCCGCTAACTCGCAACTCGCCTCTCACCTCAGGTGACGTCACGAGGCATGCGTGCGTTTAGCGTCGTCCTTGCTTGACCACTGGTCGCTTGTCAGCCAGCAGTCTTGCAGGCCGGTAATCACTATCCGCCTGGCGGCGTAACGAAGTTACGGCGTCCCTTCTGGGAGCTAAGTCGCCTGGCGGGCGTAACGATGTCACTGCATCTCTGTCTCCTTTCCGGACTCTGACAGGTAGGTATAAAGATTATTGTAGACAGCTTTGACAAAGATGTCATAAGGTGAGCTATTATAAAAATGCTTTTAAAAGTCGACAGGGTCGACTTCATTGCACCGGATTCTATCCCATATGGCTCGGTCTCTTTCCGCAGCGCGGAAAGCATCGCACAAAGCACGAACTCCGCATCTCTAGCGACGACCCACAGAAGTCTCCGAAAAATTTAACTCGTGAACCGAAGGATGCGGCCCGGAATCGAACCCACGATCTTTGGAGCCCGAGTCAAAAGGCTTGACTACTTCGCCACGGAGACTCCTAAAATTATAAAAATTGTGGATTTTATATCCAGGATTATCCAGCATTATAAAAATACTGGATGCCAAAGAAACAGTGACTTTAAGAAAACTTAGGGTTTGGTTGAGAAAGAACATTAACATAGAGTTATCCAAAACAACTTTGTGGAAAATTATAAGGACATTATCTTCACTTTTTGAAAGTACAAGGGCGGTAGAAATATTCTTTGCGAACAACCGCATTTAGGAGCCTTGAGAAGCAGATACCTACGTGAAATAAGGGAAATGCGCAAAGAAAATTATGACATAGTGTATTTGGATGAGACGTGGATCAATGCGCACCACACAAGTGAAAAGGAATGGCAATCAATGGATGGAAAGATAAAGCGTTATGTGCCCAGTAGTAAAGGACAGCGTTTGGTCATAGCCTATGCTGGTAGTTTGGTCATAGCCTATGCAGGAGACTCGCCTCGCTGAGGAAGGGTCACTCAGGGAAAACAACTACACCTTTTTCTGGAAGGGTAGAGGCAGGCAGAAAAAGGCAACACGGTGTGGGCTTTGCAGTGAAGAATTCGCTACTGGGAATGATTGCAATTCCAGCAGGAGGAAATGAAAGACTATTATCCCTGCGCTTGGCAACCTCTTGTGGGTTTGCCACCATTATTACTGCATATGCACCGACACTCGATTCCTCTGATGATGTGAAAGATGTGTTCTATGGGGAGTTAGACTCCGTGATCAAGACAGTTCCAAAATCTGACTACATTTATATGCTCGGTGATTTCAATGCTCGTGTGGGCAAGGACTCGAGTTCATGGCCAGTGTCCCTTGGAAAATACAACATCGGTCGCATGAATGAAAATGGGCAAAGGCTGCTGGAGCATTGCACCAGTAATGACCTATGTATTACAAACTCTTTTTTTTAAAACAAAGAGATGCATAAGGTCACATGGAAACATCCAAGATCCGGCCATTGGCACCAGCTGGACTTCATCATCACACGGAGACAACATCTGAACCATATATCATTGACTCGTAGTTACCACAGTGCTGACTGTGATACAGATCATTCTTTGGTTGTTGCAAGAGTTAGACTGAGACCAAAGAGAATCTACACAGCTAAACACAAATCTAGCCCCAGGATTAATATTATTAACACTCATGATCCTGAAAAGTGCTTTCAGTTTCAACAGCAACTTGAAGAAGCTTTCACTGATACACCAGAAAATTGTACAGTAAATGAAAAGTGGGGTCAAATTAAGGAAACTCTTTATAAAACTGCCGTAGGGGTTTACGGCACTGTGGATCATAAGAGGCAGGACTGGTTTTGCGGCCAACAGCGAGACTCTGCAGCCCTTGATTGATAAGAAGAAGAAAGCTCTCTTAAGAAACAAGGAAAGACCAACGCGTAACACTCTGAGTGAGCTAAGGCAAGCTAGGAAGGATGTGCAAAAGGCTGCCAGTGTCACATAATACTGAAGAATTTCGATCCAGATTGATGAAAGGCCTGAAAACCGCCGTTGCTAGGCGCCACAACTATTTGATGTCGGGAAATATGTTCCCAGTTTCAAACACGACCGGGATTCCCTGAGAAGTCCCCCAATCAAAGACAATTGGCGGCAGGTTAATTTGCCCGGCATCAAAGGAATTCGGCACTCTGTTTGCCCAGATCTCAGGAGAATGGAGAAGGGGGGCGGTGCTTTCTTGATTGAAGTCCGGTCACGTGAGTGACGTCACTCGTGCAACATTTTGGTTGGGGGGGGGGGGGATTTGACGGAATCTGTGTTCAGTCTGTTTACGAATTACAGATAACGGGAGTGTTTATGTGTTCCAATTCGAATGGAGAATGGATTCACAGTGTCCCCATGTTGTCTGGAAACAAGGGACATTGTTTTTCATGTTGTGAATTGTGAATTCAAACTCGGAACACTAGCATAAGGTAGTTTATTTATAAATAGAGTTATGACTGGAACTTAGTGATAGTGAGTTGTGAGAACGTAATCTGAGAGCGTCGGCCGCAGCTGGCTGATGTCTAGCTTAAAAGAGGTAGAGTTATATATCATTTCACTCGGCAGGGTAAGACCAGTGTAATGGGATGGCTGGGGGAATAGGGGAAATGTAAATGGTGGGATATTCCGGTAGTGAGGCCTACTGGGGCTCCTGTGTTTTTCCGTTTGGTCTTTCCTTTCCCTTATCACCCAAATGTGACGATCGACTCTGCCTTGATGCCAGAGGGTAGTTCTAGATTAACTAGGATACATGTCTGAAGTGGCCTTTGGCCTATAATCACATATAGTGGATTGGAATAGGGTTTTTCTCTCACCGAATGTTCTATTCTCTACAGGTTCAACGGTCTAAAAGAAAGGAAGTATTACTACGAGGTGTAGACAAAGCCAGTCACACTGAGTGATATTTTACTGTACCGGAGGAATTAAGGACAGCTGGGAGAGGAGGAAAAATAGCAGTCACACTAAGTGAAGTTATGTTAAATGGTGTCGGCAATGGGACACCGTTCCACCAATCATGGCCTCATCAAAGCCCAGAGTGTTTAACATAAAAAGGGCTGGTTGGCAGTGACTGAGGTACTGAAAAGGCGGACTCATATTAACAGTGATGAATTCTCAGAACAATAACATTATTATGTAGAGAAGGTATAATGGTGATTACTTCTCAGGACAATAACATTATTATATAGAGAAGGCATAATGGTGAGGAAACCTGTTAAGTAAACTTGTACAAACATACAGGAGGAACTTACTCGAACAGACATCATCAGTTTGTTTCTTGGGGAGTCGTGTGAGAGAAGTGCCGAGATTCCTAGGTTCCAGGATCGTTATAGACACATTAAATACATCGGGGGTTCTGAACTTGTGGACACCATATTCAGTAGTGGAGAACAGTCACCCAGACTATATATATGATTAACTCCAAGAAGTCAACCATTGTCCGGATTGAGGCTTCATTCGGTGAGACCTGTTCTGAACTTACTGTGGTGTGATGTGGCATGGCCTAACATGATGAAGAACGATCCTGAGCTCACTAATCTATTCTCGCATACACCATAGAAAATACTACATATTTCCACACGCAAACAGTGCACACGCACACACGTGACAAATTCTGTATTAAATGTTTTATTTTATCATTTGTTAAAATACAGTCTTGTGTGGGTATGTTCTGAAACAATATGAAGGGTATTGTTTAGTGGTAAGAAGAAGAAGAGGAAAGAGAGGGATAGGGTACCTAAGATTTACAGGGGGTATGTAGACAAAGGTCCGGCAAAGGCCCACAATAAGGAAAAGGATTTTAAACAGTGTGCCTGTTGACTCCACTTTCCCCCTAGGGACGACTGGCTACATTTATGGGGGCCCGTCCGGGATGGTGATATCACATTAAGGATAGCAACATTTACATGGGCACGTCACACGGGAAGGTGACATTACCTTAATGTTGGTGATATTACATTATTGTGGGTGACATTACCGTGATAGAGGTAGGGCCGGGCAGTTAAAGATCAAGTTATAGTGAATGTGGATAGGTGTTAAGGCACATAACTTTCCTGTTCACACTTTACAAGTCTACATAGGTCTTGGTCCTAGTCTACTCTTGTCGTTGAGAGATTGTGTTGTGGTGTACTGTGTGGTGTCTTATATATATATATATATATATATATATATATATATATATATATATATATATATATATATATATATATATATATATATATATATAGATTAATTTTAGATATTAATTATCTATATTGCTTGGGGGTTTTAGGCTCAACCTGCTGAATTACCTCTTTGAAATATGGCCACCCCTAAATTAACCACTGTAGAACTAAGGGAAAAGGGGGAAGGAATGGGTTTGTCTGGTTCAGCTTTAACGGATTACACACAGGAAGTGGAAAGAGAGTATCGTCAAGCAGAAAGAGACGATCGGAAGGCTGAATTGGAATTGAGGAAGATGGAGTTAGAAACTAAGAGGATAGAAGCGGAGCAAGCCATGAGAAGGCTGGAACTTGAAGCTGAGCAAGCTGCCAGGAAACGGGAAGCAGAGCAGGAGGCTCAGAAAAGGGAGCACGAGTACAGGATGAGGGAACTGGAGTTTAAGAGACAATCTAATGGGGAAACTGAGGGTGCAGTTGGAGGTTCCTCAGTCCCAGGATCAACTTCAGCGGGTGGACATAGTTACCATGCTATGAAGTTTCCTCTAGCGGTCTATGATCAGGGAAAAGAGAAGATTGACCAGTACCTTCAACGCTTCGAGGCCATGTCCGTTGCTATGGGTCTGGACCGAGACAAATGGAATCTTAAGCTATCCCAGGGATTGCTTGGAACCGGTTACGAGGTCTATTCTCGCCTGCCGCCAGGACACGAGAACAATTACGACGAATTGAAAGCCGCTTTGCTGAAACATTACGAGATCACATCAAGTACATATAGGAAGAAGTTTCGAGCAGCGAAACGAGAGCCAGGAGAGCTATTCACCGCCTACAGTTTGCGCCTGAAATCCTACCTCCAAAAATGGATGGATTTGGCAGGGTTCAAGCATACTATGAGAGTCTGGAAGAGCTCATGATTGTCGACCAGATGCGACAGCAAATGTCAGAACCTCTGAAAACATTCTTGGGAGAACAAGGGGCGGAACGGCTTGATGTGGTGAATAAGCTGGCGGAAAGATTCGTTGAAGTCCATGGGGAGACGGAAGAAACCTGTACACCAACCACCAAAGGTCAGGAGAAACATGACCGAAAGAAATTCAAGGGCTCAGAAACAAAGAAAGTTGAACCTTATGCAGAACACTCAGAGAAGAGTCCAGAGAAGACAAAGGATGGGAGACAGAGCCCCCCAACTCTCAACCGAAACGACAGTGGTCTGAGAAGTGGTGTTCGATCTGCAAGTCACCCTCTCACAACACAAAAGACTGCAAATCGAAATCGAAAAGCTTTCACTTCGCAGCCTGCCGCGTGGCTCCAAAGGTGGTTGCCACCGAAAAGGTCGAGGTTGTTGAAGGAACTCTGGACCAAGAGAGGCCACCTGTGGTCGAACGGATTGAAGTCAACGGCCAGCAGGTTACCTGTCTCTATGATTCTGGTTTGGACGGGGAAGCTGTGATTGATGCCAGCTTGGTACGCCCAGACCAACTCACAGGGGAGACAATTGAGATACAGCCTGCAATGAGGAGTGCTGTTGCCATGACGCTGTCAATCGCCAAGGTGGAGATTAAATCCAGGAACGTCACAGGCATCATTCCAGCAGCTGTGTTATCGGATTCCCTATTTCCCGTGATCCTTGGTACGAAATACGTGTTCTTGGGGATGCCCAAACAACCCGCCCACCGGGGAACATCAGCCACTGGATCTCAAGGGAAGGAAAAGAGGGCAGACACGCTATGCCACAACCCAGTGCCTGGGGAATTGCATACTGCCCAGAGGAAGGACACAACGTTGCGTCCGTGTTACAAGAAGCTGCAAAAAAGGGCTGACCCATCAGAACGGGGGCAGTACTTTCTGAGGAATCGACTACTCTATCGGAGAGCTGGAAGGGGAGATAAACTGCATGAGCAGTTGGTGGTCCCAGAAGCCCACCGTCCTCACATTCTTCAGAGCGGGCACACCATATCCGGTAGTCAGATATCCGGAACTCGACATATGGGTGTCAGAGAGACGTTGCAGCAGATTTCCGGCCATTATCGCTGGCCAGGAATGACTGGTGATGTACGCCGGTTGGTTAAGTCTTGTCCAGAGTGCCAGAAGGCACCACCCAAAAATCGGACGAAGAGTAAAGGAGCTCTTAAGGTGGGAGAGAAAGTAGTAGTGTGGGGACCAGCAGAGACCAACATGATGCAAGCAGGATGGCATGGACCTTATCCTGTGGTAAAGGTTGTGTCCCGGAACACATACGAAATTCGGATCGGGGGAGAACTGAACAGTCTTCCTAGGCATCTCCTGCAGAAGTATGAGGAGAGATCCGATATCAAATCCCCTCACCTTATGGTAATGGCAGCCATTGGGAAAAAGGTTACAGGTCCAGACGGAGACCAGAGATCCCAAGTACTACATAGGAAGGCCTATGGGAACGTACGAGGTAGGTCAGATTTTCCAGCCGAAGAGAGGAGGGAAATCACACGTCAGGAAGAGGCCAATAGTGAACCATTCGCTAGTAAACCAGTTCAGAAGGGGTGGGTAACGTCGGGAACGGCGCGAAATACCCAGGACTCCAACCAAGGATTGGCTGACCGGATCCAACATCGACCGAGATGGTCTTGGAAGCAAAAATCCAGGAGCTTTGGGGAAGACGATTCTGTCCAACGAGGACGATACCGCAAATCCCAGGATGCAAAACTTGAGGAAACCAGGCGGATATGGAGACAATGCCACAGTCAGGATGGAACGATCCGTCTGTATTGTGAGCCATCGCTTACGCAAGTCGGAAGTTGGCCGACTGAACGTACAGGAGCGATACGCCAACACTAATGCATAGCATTATGAGGATATAGGCTATCAGTGAGATCGCCTAATTGCAGGGGAGGCAATACCTTTGAGGATACAGGCAGACTATCAACAATTGATGTGCTGAGCCAACTCCCAGAAACTGAACATGCGTTTGATGAGTGGATTGTTGTGGATCATCTGGATCGAACCTCCAGTGAGTAAGAGTTGATGCGGTCAACTCTCTTAAGAGGGGGCCTATGTCACATAATACTGAAGAATTTCGATCCAGATTGATGGAAGGCCTGAAAACCGCCGTTGCTAGGCGCCACAACTATTTGATGTCGGGAAATATGTTCCCAGTTTCAAACACGACCGGGATTCCCTGAGAAGTCCCCCAATCAAAGACAATTGGCGGCAGGTTAATTTGCCCGGCATCAAAGGAATTCGGCACTCTGTTTGCCCAGATCTCAGGAGAATGGAGAAGGGGGCGGTGCTTTCTTGATTGAAGTCCGGTCACGTGAGTGACGTCACTCGTGCAACATTTTGGTTGGGGGGGGGGGATTTGACGGAATCTGTGTTCAGTCTGTTTACGAATTACAGATAACGGGAGTGTTTGTGTGTTCCAATTCGAATGGAGAATGGATTCACAGTGTCCCCATGTTGTCTGGAAACAAGGGACATTGTTTTTCATGTTGTGAATTGTGAATTCAAACTCGGAACACTAGCATAAGGTAGTTTATTATAAATAGAGTTATGACTGGAACTTAGTGATAGTGAGTTGTGAGAACGTAATCTGAGAGCGTCGGCCGCAGCTGGCTGATGTCTAGCTTAAAAGAGGTAGAGTTATATATCATTTCACTCGGCAGGGTAAGACCAGTGTAATGGGATGGCTGGGGGAATAGGGGAAATGTAAATGGTGGGATATTCCGGTAGTGAGGCCTACTGGGGCTCCTGTGTTTTTCCGTTTGGTCTTTCCTTTCCCTTATCACCCAAATGTGACGAACGACTCTGCCTTGATGCCAGAGGGTAGTTCTAGATTAACTAGGATACATGTCTGAAGTGGCCTTTGGCCTATAATCACATATAGTGGATTGGAATAGGGTTTTTCTCTCACCGAATGTTCTATTCTCTACAGGTTCAACGGTCTAAAAGAAAGGAAGTATTACTACGAGGTGTAGACAAAGCCAGTCACACTGAGTGATATTTTACTGTACCGGAGGAATTAAGGACAGCTGGGAGAGGAGGAAAAATAGCAGTCATACTGAGTGAAGTTATGTTAAATGGTGTCGGCAATGGGACACCGTTCCACCAATCATGGCCTCATCAAAGCCCAGAGTGTTTAACATAAAAAGGGCTGGTTGGCAGTGACTGAGGTACTGAAAAGGCGGATTCATATTAACAGTGATGAATTCTCAGAACAATAACATTATTATATAGAGAAGGTATAATGGTGATTACTTCTCAGGACAATAACATTATTATATAGAGAAGGCATAATGGTGAGGAAACCTGTTCAGTAAACTTGTACAAACATACAGGAGGAACTTACTCGAACAGACACATCATCAGTTTGTTTCTTGGGGAGTCGTGTGAGAGAAGTGCCGAGATTCCTAGGTTCCAGGATCGTTATAGACACATTAAATACATCGTGGGTTCTGAACTTGTGGACTTTGGTATACCATATTCAGTAGTGGAGAACAGTCACCCAGACTATATATATGATTAACTCCAAGAAGTCAACCATTGTCCGGATTGAGGCTTCATTCGGTGAGACCTGTTCTGAACTTACTGTGGTGTGATGTGGCATGGCCTAACATGATGAAGAACGATCCTGAGCTCACTAATCTATTCTCGCATACACCATAGAAAATACTACATATTTCCACACGCAAACAGTGCACACGCACACACGTGACAAATTCTGTATTAAATGTTTTATTTTATCATTTGTTAAAATACAGTCTTGTGTGGGTATGTTCTGAAACAATATGAAGGGTATTGTTTAGTGGTAAGAAGAAGAAGAGGAAAGAGAGGGATAGGGTACCTAAGATTTACAGGGGGTATGTAGACAAAGGTCCGGCAAAGGCCCACAATAAGGAAAAGGATTTTAAACAGTGTGCCTGTTGACTCCACTTTCCCCCTAGGGACGACTGGCTACAGCCAGGCAGTGTGCAAATGACTATTAGGTCAAGTTATGTGAATCCATTCAAATCGCAAGTGATAAGGGAAACATCAGAAGCATGTATGAAGGGATAAAGAAAGCCTGTGGTCCAATGATCAAAAGAAGTGCACCATTGAAAACCTTGACTGGAGAAGTCATCACTGATAAGAAACAGCAGATGGACAGATGGGTAGAGCACTATTTGGAGCTTTACTCAAGTGAGACCAAACTAGCGGATGATGCCCTTAACGCCATAGAGGCGCTACCAACTCTTGACCACCTGGACACACTTCCCACCATAACAGAAGTTAAGTGTGCTATAAATGAACTTGCATCTGGCAAGGCTCCAGGTAAGGATGGGATTCCAATAGAGGTTATCAGGAGTGGGCAAGACACACTCACTCTACAGATCCACCAGCTAATAGAGCTATGCTGGCGTGAAGGACAAGTCCCACAGGATTTCAAAGATTCAAGCATCATAACACTGTACAAGAACAAGGGCGATCGGAGCGACTGCAACAACTATAGGGGTATCTCACTTCTGTGTATTGTTGGAAAAGTATTTGCCAGAATTGTTCTGCGCAGACTTCAAGTCCTAGGAGATCAAGTCTACCCGAATCACAGTGTGGCTTTCGACAGAACCGGTCTACCACTGATATGATATTCTCATTGCGACAAATGCAAGAAAAATGCCTGTGAACAGAATCAACCACTGTTTATTGCCTTCATCGACCTCACAAAGGCATTTGATTTGGTCAGTCGTGAGGGTCTGTTCAAGGCACTAAAGAAGATTGGCTGCCCACCAACTCTTCTGTCCATTGTGGAATCGTTCCACACAGGCATGAAGGGTATAATCAAGTTTGATGGTGCAACTTCTGAAGAATTTGAAATCAAGAGTGGAGTTAAGCAAGGTTGTGTACTAGCTCCCACCCTCTTTGGAATATACTTTTCACTTCTACTGAAATATGCATTTCGTGATCAGGATGGTGGTATATACATTCACTCACGCTCAGATGGCGGCCTCTACAATGCTCAGAGATTGAAGGCTAAGACCAAAATTAGGAGGGTACTGATCAGAGAGTTGCTTTTTGCAGATGATGCTGCAGTTACGACCCACTCTGAGGAAGAATTGCAATGTCTACTATCTGCATTCTCCAATGCTTGTTCTGAATTTGGTTTAACAATTAGCAAAAAGAAGACACAGATTATGTCACAAGGTGCACATGGGGTACCATCAATCTTTATTGACGACGCCGAACTAGAGATAGTAGACCATTTTACATATCTAGGATCAGTGGTAAATAGCAAATTATCCCTAGATCAGGAAATCAACATCCGGATTGGTAAGGCAGCAACAACAATGAACAGGTTAAGAAAAAGAGTCTGGGAGAACAGGAAGCTTACTGCCAAAACAAAAGTCCTTGTCTATCAAGCCTGTGTCCTTAGTACTCTTCTCTATGGCAGTGAAACCTGGACAACTTACTCACACCAAGAGAACAATTTAAACAGCTTTCATATGCGGTGTCTGCGAAGAATTCTTGGTATTAAGTGGCAAGACAAAATCACAAATACTGAAGTATTGGAAAGATCAGGTTGTGTGACAGTTTATTCCATGCTCAGTCTTCGTAGACTTAGATGGATAGGACATCTTAGGAGGATGGATGATGGTAGAATACCAAAGGATATCTTTTTTGGTGAATTACAGATGGGTAAGAGATCTCAGGGTCGGCCTCTACTACGATACAAAGATGTGTGTAAGCGGGACATGATTGATACAGGCATTGATAATGCACATTGGGAGCAAGTCGCCGCAGAACGTGTTGCATGGAGGGCAAATATCAGAAATGGAATAAAGTCAAAGGAGAAAATTATTGCAGAAAAGTCACACACCAAGCGTTTGAGACGTAAGATGGTGCATGATGGTGGAAATGACCACGTGTTCACATGCACCCACTGTGAACGGACATTTACAGCGCAAATTGGCCTTGTCAGTCACACTTGCTACCGCCATAGTTAAAAGTTATTATGCCTTTTTAGAGCACAAACTATCGTCTGTCAAGACGGCAAGGTGCCAATGTATGCTGGTAGTACTCATAATGGCTTACTACAGAATGCTGGGCTCGTGTTCGTATCAAAGCATACAGACAATAGGGATTATCATAATGAGATGAATGGTAATGTATTTAGAGATTGGCTCGAGAATACAGTACTTCCATCCCTTGATAGACCGTCTTTTCTAATCACGGACAATTCATCATATCACAATGTTGTTGCCCAAGAAGACAAAATACCTACGGCATCGGGCACAAAGGAAGCAATAAAAATATGGCTCCGAAGGGAAAATATACCATTTCCAGAAACATATTTCAAGCTGCAGTAGCTGTCCCTTGTAAAACAGGCGCAAAAAAAGCAAGAAATTTCAAATCGACTAGTTGATAGAAGAGCATGGCCATAGGTGCTTGAGACTTCCGCCGTATCATTCTCATTTAAACCCTATAGAAATTGTGTGGGCTAAAATTAAAAAAGGAAAAAAAAGTTTTGGCAAAAAACCCTGGGGGCCAAAAAAAAAC
>JACEFZ010003235.1:0-32500 GCA_014155875.1 Cepaea nemoralis
GCAAAACAGTTGCCGGTGTGCGTAACAGTGGATAGGGAATTGTTGAGCATTAGGCTGAGAATATAGTAGGTAGTGTTTAGTTGTGACAATATCTTGGGTTGAACATTGATAGTGTTCCATGAACTTGTGGTTTATAGGGAATATTGTGTTGTCTGGTGTTACCGGTGACTTGGTACAAATTAATGTATAAAAATATTCTAGAAGGTGTAGACAGGGAACTGATTATGGGTTCCTTGGCAAATGTAGCCACTTTGGTAGGTAGGAATGACAGCCTAATTTACCAGAACAAAGATGTCATTTTATGCCTGTTAACTGAATCAATGCTGATATGTTGTTTGTGTGCAATGTCTGTTATATGTTAACCAAATGTGTTGAGATGTTGTGGCTGTTTGCAACGGCTGATGTATGTACTCAGTTGTTTGTAGCTATGTGTTTACAGCTGGACAAATGAGATCAATCTTCCACGGCTTGTGTACGTAGGAGCTGTGTGTTGTAGTTACATTGAACTGAAAAGGTGGAGCAGATTGACATTGTTGCATTAGGTGGTCCATTCTAGCAATATCAAGTGTAATCTCATGATAGCAGTGGCACAATTGGAGAAGAAAATAAGTGGGTGACCTGATGATGCAATACTGATTGTTGTATTTAACAATTAGAGATGTAGTCACCTTGAAGAAGGGGGTAGCAAAGAATGATCATGACATAGACATCAAGGGTTACCTCAGAATAACAGAATAGATAATTAGATGGAGGTACATTTATGACCTATGGGTTAATTCATGTGCTCATTGCTTCATGTGTTTAATATGTCTTCTTTACAATGATAATCATAGATTATTCCATTGTTACATTAGAATTTTCCATTGTTACATGAGCGGCTGACTAGTTAGTGTCAGCAGGCCTGGGTTCTTGGTGGGATAGTAAATTGTGTCACAACTCTTTGTTTATGTCATGTCTTGGGGTTTATGTTGTGTAACCTATGTTTTTGTAGTGCCTTATTGTCTGTGCAGTGTTGCTTGTGTCAAGGTTCTTTATTGTGTCAGTCTAATCAGCTATTGCTTGGAGCACCTGTGTTGTGGTACTTGGTGTACCCTGTTGTCTTAAGTGGTGTTGATTGGTTGGGGGTTACCCACCGTTGTTGTTTGATATATACAGTTGTCTGTTGTATCTGTTATTGCAATGTGTTATCATGTTCAGCTAGAGGAGATAAATAAAGAGCTATTTTTGTACTGTTTTTGATTTGTTTGTTTGTCTCTTTTAGTTTTTACAACCACTATTTATACCACAATCTAACACCTTAATTCATCGCTTGGGCTCAAACATGGTGTTTCCTGTGTGAACATCTATAAAATAGTTTCTGCCTCTGTCTGAGATCTCGTATATCTTCTTACCTAATTACTATCATCTTTTTTTGTTGGTTGAGGCGGTGTGAGGTTCTCTCTCTTTTCACTATTTTTCTTCTTTGGCCGTAACGAAGTCAGAACTACTCTTTACCTCTTAGCACCGTAGTGAAGGAAGCATCAGTCTTTATGATTGTCTCCCTTTCTCTTTTACCATCGACTACACCTGGAAATGAAGAGGCTGACAGACTAGCAAAAGAGGGTGGACGATTACCACAGCCTGACATAGACATAACCTATAATGAGGCAAAAAGGTTTATAAAAAGCACCTATAGAACCAAATGGGAATCAGAGCATCCAGGCCACCAGAAGGATGATGCATATTACAAACTCGACCGAAGAGAACAAGTAGCAATCTTCAGACTCCGCACAGGACATAACAGGCTGAAACACCACTTGTTCAATAAACTAAAGATAGGAGATACCGATGAATGTAATTGTCGAACTGGAAAAATGACAGCAAAACATTTGCTGCAGGATTGCCCAATATATGCAGAACAGAGAAAGATATTTTGGCCCACACCTGCTTCATTTGAGGACAAGCTCTATGGAGATATCAACAAGCTCAAGTTGACTGTAGCTTACTTTAACTACATACAGGTTGACATTTAAAGGTGTATGAAGAAGTATTCAGACTGCCACACTTCATACCACAGGTATGTCGGTTACAAAAGCCTCCCAGAGTCATGAAATGGAACATTGCTTGGATAGCAGATCCATTACGTGGAAAGTCCGAATCAAAAGCTCACTGTGTGAGCTTAAAAAAACGTGGAAAAAGTGTCCTAGTGGCACGAAATGGAATATTGCTTGGATAGCAAATCCATTGCGCGGAAAGTCCGAATCGAAAGCTCACTGTGTGGATGTCATCTGCACACTGCATTCTTCTGGTTTCCGGAGGAACAGCCTATGGTGAACGGAAGGCCCAATATACGGAAGTGAGGCTAAGCAGCCATGTGCAGGACGTGACGATTCCTTGGGTGAGCCCAGTACCAGAGCGCTGTGTGTTGGCTCTGCAAGCATGGAAGCCTCCTTGGATGGCGGGGAATGCCCATGGTCTGCCCCTGCCTTCCCTTGAGGGATGACCAGGATGTCTTTGGCTGTTGTATATGGGCCAGCTAGGATGGGAGATAACACCATAACAGTGAGTCAAACGTCCTAAGAAACCCCCGGGAAGGTTAACCCGGTCAACAAATGCCCGCAGAAGTCGGATGTGTCGGCCTAATGGCGCAAGAACGCAGCTCTGCTGTAAACAGGCACAACGCAATCACATCCGACAAAAAAAAAACTCCGGATGAACGCAGAAGAAGAAGAAGATGATGTAATGCATTTTTATTTTTGTTTATTACTAACTACTGCTTTGATTAGAGACAAAAACATGATCGAAGTGTGGAAGAAGAAGAAGAAAGAATGAATGAATGAATAAAGAAAGAAAGAAAGAAGAAAGAAAGAAAGAAAGAAAGAAAGAAAGAAAGAAAGAAAGAAGAATGAAAGAAAGAATGAAAGAAAGAAAAATGAAAGAAGAAGAAAGAATAATGAGAAGAAAAAGCAGCAGCAGAATAGCAATAGAGACGAGGCGGTAACCGAGAAGAGAGACAGTGGGAGAGAGAGGGGGAAGATAAAGAGAGGAAGAGAGAGAGGGGAAGAGAGAGAGAGAGAAGAGAAGGGATGAAAAGAGAAAAAGAGGGAAGAGAAGAGAAGAGAAGAGAAGAGAAGAGAAGAGAAGAAGCGACGAGAACAGAAAAGAAAGTGTTCTGGGTTGATAATCTCACTCGAATGAAGTCTCTCTCCCCCCCCCCACCCCCCCCCCCCCCCCCCCACCCCCCACTAAGCAGTAAAATACCTGATCTTGGAGGATTAGAAAAGCGTCCAGGTTGGTGGACTGTCCCCCATCAGTGTTAACCTACAACGGCAATGGATATCGATGGTCAAAGACACACACTGACCACATACACCCACCAACAAGGTTAACGTGACAGACAAGGTGACCGGAACATGATCAGTAACATCAATGGCACTGTCCTGATGGCAAGCTCATACAGGCTCGGTCTCTGCCAGAATATGTCGAAGATTGGATACTGATTGTCCCGTATGCCAGCTGATCAATAACACCAATGACACTTCGCTGATGGCAAGCTCATGCAGGCTCGGTCTCTGCCAGAATACGTCGAAGATTGGATACTGATTGTCCCGTATGCCAGCTGGATATTTACACGTCAGAAGCGTTCACGCATGTGATAAGTGAGGTAGTTTATTTCCCACTCCAACAGTTCTGTACTTGGTTCACCACTACTTCAGTCCTATACTTGATTCCCCGCTCCAACAGTTCTTTAGTTGATTCCCCACTCCAAAAGTTCTGTTCTTGTATCCCCACTCCAACAGTTCTATAATTGATTCCTCACTCCAACTTATTTACTTCATTCTCCAGTCCAACAATTCCATATTTGACTTCTCACTCCAACAGTCCCATACTTGATTCCCCACTCCAACAGTTCTATAGTTGGTTCTCCACTGCAACAGTTCTATGGTTGATTCCCACCTCCAACAATTCTTTACTTGATCCCCCACTCCAACAGTCCCATATTTGATCCCCCACTCCAACAGTCCCATACTTGATTTCCCAGCCCAACAGTTCCATACCTGATTCCTCACTACAACAGTTCTATCGTTGATTCCCCGAACAGTTCTATAGTTGATTCCCCACCCCAACAGTTCTATAGTTGATTACCCAATCCAACAGTTCCTTACTTATTTCCCCAGTTCAACAGTTACAAACGTAATTCCCCACTCCAACAGTTCTATATTTAATTCCCCAGTCCAACAGTTCCATACTAGAACCCCCCCCCCCCCCCCCCCACACACACACACACACACATTCCAATAATCCCACACTGGTTTCCCAAATCCAACACCCGTTATCCACAAGACTCAAAACCGGTCACCATGCTGTCATGCATGTCCCCACAGTACGGCTACTGTGCCCATCGACATGGGTGGATGCTTTTGGAGAGTGAACAGAAGGTAACTCTCCCCTAACCCGCCAGCTGACAGACAATTTATGTCAAAATAAGAGTGGACAAGATTAGATAAAATAAGTGTTAGATAAGATAACATAAGTCGACAAGATATGATAATCTATGAGTAGACAAGATAAAATAAGAATAGGCAAAGAAAATACACATCAAAGCAGACACGATAAGATACAATAAAAGCAGAGAAGATAAAAAAAAAAAAAAAAACCGGCCAGAACAGATATAAAATAATAATAGCAGACATTGTAAGACAAAATAAGAGTAAACAGGGTAAGACAAAAACGTAAGACAAAGATAAAACCATACAACAACAAAAAAATACAGACAAAATAAGAACAATAAAGATTTGTGAAAATAAGAGTAGACAAGATAAGACAAAACAAGAGCAGATAAGATCACACAGAAATAGCAGCAGAACAGATAAGACCGATCAAGATAAGATAAGACAAAATAATAGCAAACAATATAAGACAATTTAAGATCAGTTCACCACGCGCATGGACCCATTCCGTACAATACAGCGCATCACATGTAATGTGGTCCTCATCTGAACATCTGTCCCAGACAGATTAACGTTCCCTGTTCCAGCGGTCACTTTAACTCCTTCAGCTCCACATTGGTATTATTGTAACTCCTTCAAACAAATATGTTATTTCTTGAATTAATAACTGATAGAAAAAGAGTTACATAAGCCAGCCAATACAAACATCACGTGCCTTGCCAACTGGTATAGGGGCTCATGCACCTTCACAGATCTCTGTCCTTGGGTTTCTGGATCAATTCTGTTGACATTCCTCCGTGCCACCAGTTCAGTCTGGTTCCTGAGACGAATGTTGCGAATTCATTGGACTGCCAGAGTAACTAACGATTGCTTGAAAGGGGTTAATGAAACTAGAACATTACACAACAATAATGAAGAGAAAAACAGCTTTCTTTGGTCATGTGATGAGAAGAGAGACATTGGAGACCATCGTGACAACTGGAAAGATAGAGGAGAAGAGAGGCATAGGCAGACCAAGAGAAATGATACTGGATGGATTGAGACGGTGGCATGGATGAATATCATCAGCAGAGTTTATCCAGAACACCAAAGACCGAGATTTGGAGGGTCATAAACACTTACGCGGGCTGGCATGGCACTTGCTAATGATGATAATGACCGTCTCTGCCGATTTGTCCCTCCCTCTTCCGTCACTGGACGTTGGTCACGATGTTTTCCAATGGTTCTCTTCTAATCACATAACCAAATAACATGCTCTCCTTATACCTGTCTCTACTGGCCCCTGATGTTAAGTTACTGTCAGTCCTGATGTCCCAAAATACCTCTCAGAAACCACACCCCCGCTGCCTCCGAGTTCCTTCTATTCATTTCGCGCATGTTCCCCGGCTCGCTGACACACAACAGCGACACAGACAACGACATTAAATTTGAAAATAACAGACAAGACAAATTTGAAAATAGGTCACGACAAATTTTCTATAATAAAATTTTATTTTCAACTTTACAGAACAAGCTTTCAAGTTAACAACATTACACTAATACAACCCTTACATTTCTGTGTAAGAGAGACCGAGGGATAGAGTAAGAATGCGTTCAGAATAAAATTCGAAATATTCAAGACCAAAAAAAAAAAAAATCAACATGCGGGCCTCAACGAGCATAAACGTCGCCCACAACACACAGGCCTGCCCCATAGCATTAAACCTTATTAAGATTTGCAATGAATTTAAAACTTAACGTGCAATTAAGGGGAAAAAATAAGCAACGATGCCATCTGATGTGTCACGCGGGAAAATGTCCAGGAGTTTTAAGTACAATTGACATCGTATACCTGGAGATACAGATACAGACACCTGTAAAGTTTGAATGAAACAAGTTTTACTGAAACATTTAATGAGTTAAAGTTATCGCTGTTTAATGTCTATCAGGTAGAGAACAGTGCAGACTTGTGCTATTCTCCCGATAAGACGTAGCAGAATAACATTCATGCGGGATGTTTTATTACAAGCACAGACACATTAAATCGATTATATACAATACATTTCTTGTAGTGCAGTAAATTCGTGTCAGTCGTGAGTTTTGTTGCCAGTTAAAACAGTTACAATGTTATCAAATAGTTTCCATATCAAACAACACAGCCATTTACTACAAAATGGCGTTTTCATAGTACATGTGTTCTGCCATTAACTGTTAAATGACACTTTCTTATCAAACATATGCTGTCATATGACAAATTCTTACAGAAAACCATGCAGCCATTTACTAGCAAATGGCGTCTTCTAATCAAGCAATGACATGACATTTTCATACCACACATGTGTTGTCACTTAATGTCAAATGACACACAAATAACCATTTGCTATCTATGACATCTTCATATAAAACATACTGTCATTTACTGTCGAGTGACACATGCTGTCATTTACTATCAAATAACAAATTCATGTGAACAAACACAAGAAGTTATTGAACACCAAATGCCGTTTTCATATCCACAAACTCTATCAAATATACATATATCAACAAATACAAAAAGTCAGCATAAAAATGTTCCCCTGTCAGAGACTTGAAGTTGACATCAAGCAGAGTTCACATATCAACAAAGACATGAAATCATGTAACAGTTCACAAATATTCTCAAATTAACACAAGCAAAATCAGTTATCAAAAATGTGATTTCCTGGCGAAGTCACAAGTAATCACAATATAGTTCTTCTGCCAAAACACAGCACTTCAGTTATGGTCATGTGATCTCATATCCTCAAAGTAAGTCAGGTAACATCAAAATATGTTATCAAATGATGAAATCAGTGTCTCTGATCCATAAATATTCCCACTCCATTAAAATCACTACCATTCAAAACAAATGTCTCCTATTAAAGTTATGTTTTTTAAAAGAAAAGCTAATACATGTTTTTTTTTTCCACAGCAGCACAAATTAATCAATACTCTGAATTATTTGCATTATTATTTTCTTCACAACAGCACAAACTGATCGATACTTTAGGCTGGTTTGCAGTGTCATGATCCAATATGGTTCTGTATACATTCCTGTTGCTTCACAGAGTAATACTCCAGTTCTCTAGTCTTATTGTGCCCTCCACATGGAACAAGGTATCCAACAAATGATCTGTTTTCTTTATCTCATTCTCCACATTTCTTCTGCCAATTTGCTTTTAGCTTATTTTCCTCTTTCTTCCTTGACTATGCACTGATACTGATAATACTAATACTGATATATTTTATTGTAAATCTCATTTTGGATCCACTTCTCAGGACAGGATTAACAAGTTTATGTTATCTGGTGTGATGAAATTACCACGACATGATGTTTATTTCTTTCAAATCCACCCTTTTTATATTAAGTTCTTCTAGAACGTTAATAAACATAAGCTGTAGTTAATGTAGCCAAAATGCCAGATCTTAACCATAGAACAAAAAAGAGCCTTGAGGAACCAAATGTCCTTTAAAAAGACTACAAAGAAAACTGCTAACATAATTCTTGAAAGACTCCCTATGTAAAATCTACAAAAATGTCACATGATAACCTCTTGTGATATCTACACATAAGGGGCTAAAAAACCAGGAATCAATAAAATTAACCAATATGTATTATATATTAGAAAGGAACAGTCATTTTCTCATGATACCATATTTTGGAATTATAAAAACTGTCAGAATAAAACAAAAACAAATCACAAAAATCAACACAAGAAGCATTTACAAGTAATACTGATGGGCACTACTGCTTCTTGAATGCTTTCAAGTGGTTAAGCAAACACATAGGAAGTGGGAACATAAAAAGCATATTGCCTCATGTTAAATTACTACTGTGTTTTAAATCTGATGAAGCTGCGGAGTTGTCTACCTTTAGTGCCATTCTGTCAAACTGATTCAGAGATGTACAAAAATGTTGGAACAGGACTGATTGGAAGTGTAGGGCTGTGGTTTGGATATGGAACTAAATTTTATTCTATCAATATCAACATCTGTGTAAATGATGGTAATGACAACTGAATCTGTTGTAGACAGATGATATACAGAGCAAAACAACTGACTCTTGTTGTAAATGTATGTTTTACCACACTTTACACTTCTGAGATGGCTGCTTCCATAATTATTCTAATAATCGATTGTGATTTCCGGTTCAGTCACTTTATTGAAATCATACACAAAGATTTCATGAATCACGTGTCCAATCCACAAGAAGGATACAGCTGAGTCACTTTTATATTTATATTCTCATGTAGTGATTTTCACACAGTTGTGTCTGTGTTTGTTTTTTCTGTGCTGATGAAGTTTGTTACTTGTAACTGTATTCTATTAAAGTTTCCCACCTAGTTGTAGTCTTTTTTTGTTCTTGATGCATTGTAGCGAAGACAGTAGCATCTGATTGTGAAACTGTGTTCTCATGAAGATAGCACAAATTGCATTAATAAGATCAACATGTTTTTAAATGTGCTGTGACTGAATATGACACAATATATATATATATATATATATATATATATATATATATATATATATATATATATATATATATATAACACGTAAAGAATAATACATTTGTTGTAGTTTAACATGAGGCTGCTGCAGTGTCATGACAACTTCATCTAACAGGAGCCAAATTGGCAAATCTGAAAGATTGTCAGTCACAGTTCACAAAACTACACAATCAGAAAAGAGTAATTCAGAAAATTTTTTATACTTAAGATAACTGTACTTCATATATGCATACACACATGAATAAACAAACACACTTTACGAAAGGGATACAATGGATATAAAAGAATTGAGCACAAAAGTATGTCTTACATTCTGCCTGCATTTCAACAACTATAGTGGCATTATTAACAAAGGAACTAGATTATTCAAATACACGCTTGTAACACAATCACACAGCGGCCAGCAACTTTTATTTGTTACAGTTGAAACACACACACACAAACTTGTACAACTGGCATATGAAATGACAATAACACATTTTGTCACGGCAACATAACAAATGTGGCATGTATTTAACACAGAAGCATAAACAAGGCCTGCGTTCCCACACCAGGTTAAACTATGGCAGATTTGTGTTGAAAATCAACAGCTGTAACATAAACACACTTAAAACAGGCCTGCAGGTGCTGTGAATATTATTTTATATGTTTATTTGTAAAACATCCACGCATGCTGTCACATGCACCAATCGACGCCTTAGTTCGCTTGGTACCCTTTACACAAGAAAGATACTTCTTGATTTCATATTCATTATCCTTGGGGCCCCAGACCAATTTTCTACTGTTATATATTCTTTTCTCCCAGCCTAAGTGTTAACGTCTTTCTCCGTAATCCCGTATGCTCTCGTGAGTGACGTGATGTGCGCGAGAATTAGTGGCGTATCTCGCCGCGTAGCATGGTATGTGAGCCGGTCGCTCAGAAAGCAATGGCAAACTACTGAGCGTAATCTTGCCTAGTACATCAACAGCAGCTGAAAAATGCTGGTTTTGACTGCAATGTCCTGTAAAGGATGTGCAACAACAAACAATATTCTGTTCTAGTTATTACTTTAACCCCCCTCTGTTCCTGTCAGTTATTACTTTAACTCCCTCAGTCCCTGACAGTTATTACTTTAACTCCCTCAGACACAAACATTCCCTACTGCCCTCTTTTCTGCTGTAGTTTAACACTCTCAGTCCCAGACAATTATTACTTTACCTCCATCAGTCCCAGACAGTTATTATTTTAGCTCCCTCTGTCCTAGATAGTTATTACTTTTTCCCCTCAGTCCCAGACAGTTATTACTTTAATTCCCTCAGTCCCTGACAGTTATTACTTTAACTCCCTCAGTCCCTGACAGTTATTATTTTAACTCCCTTTCACAAACATTCCCCACTGATATTCTGCTCTAGTTATTTTAACTCCCTCAGTCACAAACATTCCATACTGTCCTCTTTACCTGATTGCAAGGGACGCTGTTAATATGGAAAGCTAATCCACATGCAAATTTCATTCCATCACTGCTATAAATAGTGTACGGACTACGCTTGAGTTCAAAGTGAGCGAGGGCCCCCCCCCCAAAAAAAAAACAAAAAAAAACAAAACTTTGTTTTTCATTACTAGTTACTCACTGCTGATGTTTTTTGTTCACATTTGTTCTGCCCCATGAATAATTTTGTTTGTCTTCCTAGGCGCTGTCAGTGTAGAGCTCCAGCACTTTCCACCTACAGATGTGAACATTTCATGCCACAACTCATGAGGTTATTTAAAAAATCAATGTGTGGTTGTGTTTATAGTTGTTTGTTACTTTGCTTCCAGGTTAGCTACACAAAAACTGCTAGGTTTTATTTCTCTTATAAGACTAACTCAAAAATTGTCTTCTCCATAACTCTTTCAGTCCCATAAGGACTGCTGTCCATATAGGGGAAATAGCCACTATTAACAATCATATGTATATGACTATCAAAGTGGCAAATTACACAGGGAAAGCCAGATTGTTTAGATGATCTGACCAATGTAAAAGGTAAAAGAGCACATTATGTGATGTTTGGGATTCAAGAGATGGAGCCAATCACAAATTATCCTTTGCTTGGGAAAAAAAGTTACTTACTAGTCAACAAATATGCCTCATTATTTTTAATTTGACTTATTACTCCTGATTAATTTAAAATCCCCACAGCACAATTTCTCAGCCCTTTTATTTCTACACACAATCACAGAAGTTAACACCTTTTAGACAATTAAAAATAACTTTATATTAGACTTTACAAACCACACAATACAATCATAGACAAGACAACACACAGGAACACCATACCCGCCAACTTTACAATCCAATATCAACATAAAGTACATTTAGAAGGCAAACTGTTTTATAGCAAGAGCAAAATTAAATATTACAATTATCATAGCTAAAAGTAACAACTACTACATATATCCTTCTTAATCTCTACACAAATACTACCATCAGACCAACTACTACTTAGGGCTGCCAAGTGATGAGGGGGGAAATAACGGGATTATTTTAGTAAGTCTAGGTAATGAAGTTCCTAACTAGTAAACTCAATTAGGCACTTAGAGTTAACTTCTCTTGATCTCAGTAAAAGCAGTTACATATTAATTCATATGTATAATGCCACTGATAAAATGTACTTAATACTAACACAAAATGATGCTCCATACACATTTTCAATGAACTAGATATATAATCTATAACAGGCATCACCCCGTTGAAGGTAAACTGCTCTTTTTATTTTGTGTATTACAATTACTGGTTATTATCTGCTGAAATGTCCCCAGGATTGCTCGTCATCCTTTCTTAGTCACTGAAGCAGTTTCATAGCTTTAGCTCTACACTCTTGGCCATCAATAAAAGAGATTGTCTGTTGCTGAGCTGTTAAGTGACTGAATAAAAACGCAACATGCAACTGAGAAGCTCGACAGAGGAAAAACAGTTACACGCAAACGTTTCAACTAGTTTTTACAACAAAAATAAAAAATAAAAAAACAGCCAACACAAAGAAATACTTATCTGGAATGGTGTCCAATCCAGGAAACTGGGAAAGGGAACTACGTTCCAGATAAGTATTCATTTGTATAGTCCATTTTATATTTTTTCAATGTTTTGTTTTTGTTGTTCCGTTGACAATGATTCTGGCCAAAATGTTCGGTGTATCTGTATGTTTGTTTCATCCATCGAGCTCCTCAGTCATATAATGTTTTTTATTCAAACTCAGGTCATGTCAGGCAATGCAAGTGACTGTAGATTTGGCAGTCTTGAAGCACTTTCTCAGTGTTCTGGGACTCTGGTTCAGTACAGGTATTCGTCAATGTGGGAAACTGAGACAGTGAAGATGATTGAATAGTCTACAATGGTATCTTTCTTCTATGGTAAAGAATTATCTGTCTTTCAAATTGAATCACCAACACATTATATGCAGAAAATCGACAATTATTTTGGACTAGACATGATCCATTTGTGGACAACGTCTATGGAGATGTCAACAAAATCATGGTGACTACTGTGTTCTTTAAACATTGGTTAACGTTGGAAGGTATAAACAGAAGAGGAAGAAGAAGAATCAGCAGCACTCATGGTGCCTCCCTGGTCTTAATTTGCTTTTTTCTTTTCTTTCTGGTTTAACTTTGACGGGATTTAACTTTCTGCTTGTCAACACATTTTCCTGGTGATTGTGATCCTTAAGAGGAACTCCAACAAAATGGTTGAGGTTTGTGGGAACTTGCTTGACAGTGTAATCATCAAAGACAGTGAGTGCAAGAAGAAGAAACAGGAGAAGACATTTTTCACTTCTGCAACAACTGGACAAACAATAAAGTACCACAAGTTGAAGAATTGATGTGTAATAAGAAATTGTGGTATTTTGTGTATGGTTTGAGATTTATGTTGTCTGTATATAATCTACATATCACTTCACATATCTGTGTGAGGAGATGGGATGAGGAGATGGGATGTAGAAATGCTGTTGCAGCTATTAAAACACCTTGAACAGCAGTAAATAAAAAGACAACCAGCCAATCACTGTTGGAATTTGGAATAACGTGGCATCTACAGGAAGGAGAAATGGATAGAAGCCAAAGCAGAAAATTAGTGGATTACAGGGAAAGCAGAGTCAATACTATTCTTGCAAGATGTATTAGGATCATACAAAACAGCCTCCATGGGCAAACTGCTGAACTATTTCCCATAACATATCACAAACATATTACAGAGAAAAATAAAACAGCACGTTCCATTTGAAATTCACTTCACTATAATTCAATCAATCATGTGCCATGCCGGAAAGCGTGGGCGGTCATGACTCGCCATTTCACTCGATCACCAGTGTCGTCGATTAGCTCAGTGTTCTTGTCTCGTCCATGCCATGTGGCCAAGCCATCCAGGTATTTTCCTCTCGGTCTTCCTCTTGGTCTGTTCCCCTCGATCTTGCCAGTTGTCACCAAGTTTTCCAATCCATTTCTTCTCATAACATGTCCAAAAAATTAATTAGCACTAAAGAAATTCCCAAATGGCCACATCACACACGTTCACATCACAGGTAAAAATAGCACAACCACATTTAATATTTTACTAACTGTAAAATGTGAAGTCATATATGATAGCAGTTATTATGCCAAACTTCAAATCTGGTAGTCTCATTTCTTTCAAAGCCAGATTTTATTCATGATTATTTTACTTCAGGTTTACCCTAGCCTCACAAAACTGATATGGACACATTGTTATAGATTAATATCATCGTAAGACTGACTACATCACCCCTGCTGTGCTGTTTTGTCAAGAATACCTTGAGCCCATACCCCAAATAAACTAGAGAACTTGGTGACAACTGGCAAGATTGAGGGGAAAAGTAACAAGGGGAAGGCAGAGAAGTAGAATGGCTTGACCACACGGCATGGTCTGGACAAGAACACAGAGCTGATACATGACTCTTGTGATTGTGTGAGGTGGTGAAACATGACATGAAACAGGCTTATTAGTATGGCACATGATGATGATGACACCCCCCAAATCTGTCACAATGGCATTCAAGGGAGATCACTTCACTGGCCCGTTTTTTAACTTCAGAAGATAAGCTTTCTATAGCAGATGTTGCAGAAAGGCTGTGATGAAGTAGGACTTCACACATATTTGGTCATAATGTTATGAGATGGGGTGAACACTTCCTTCGACCTTTTTTAAAAGATAGATTAGCCATTTTATGGTTTGGTAAGCATGGTAAACATTCTACAGTGCTCTATCACACACTCTGCGGTGCTCTAGCACACTCTGCGGTGCTCTATCACACACTCTGCCATGCTCTATCACACACTCTGCGGTGCTCTATCACACACTCTGCCATGCTCTATCACACACTCTGCCATGCTCTATCACACACTCTTCCGTGCTCTATCACACACTCTGTGGTGCTCTATCACACACTCTGCCATGCTCTATCACACACTCTGCCATGCTCTATCACACACTCTTCCGTGCTCTATCACACACTCTGCGGTGCTCTATCACACACTCTGCCATGCTCTATCACACACTCTGCCATGCTCTATCACACACTCTTCCGTGCTCTATCACACACTCTGTGGTGCTCTATCAAACACTCTACGTGCTCTATCACACACCCTGCCATGCTCTATCACACACTCTAAATGCTCTATGACACACTATAAATGCTCTGTCACACACCCTGCCATGCTCTATGACACACCCTGCCGTGGTACTCTATCACACACTCTACATGCACTATCAATCACCCTACGTGTGCTATCACACACTCACTATCATCACCTGCCACGCCGAGTGGCCCAGGTGATCATGTTTCCCAACAACCATCTGCTTTCTTGATAAGTTTGGATGCTGATTGCTTTCTATGCCATTCTTCTAACCCATCCAGCATTTTCTTTGTCTGGTTCTAACACCTTCAATCTTCCCAGTTTGTGCCAATGTCGTTCAGTTCTTTTTTCATCATAAAAAAATGAATAAGTAAAGAATATAAAATAACACAAAGTAATGCAGTTTTACATAACAGAATTACGACACATACAGGACGTTGCGGCGACTAGCTTTCATCAGCAAACAAATGCATACACAAAACACAACATATAGTCACAGAGAAGACTGTATGGTAACTACACTGAGGCATGACGATGGGATGAGAAGAATAAAAAGATGAACAAATGAAAGGGTAAGTAGCAACATTTTTTTTCACATTTTAATTTTCTCTTCATTGCTTTAATTTTTTTCATCTATTTATTCATCTCATCCAGTCGTAACGCCTCAATGTAGTTACCGGTGGGTCTTCTCCATGACCATATGTTGTATTTCGTGCATGTATTTGTTTGCTGATGAAGGCTAGTCGCCGCAACGTCGTGTATGTGTTGTAATTCTGTTATGTAAAGCTGCATTACTTTGTGTTATTTTATATTCTTTCGTCATAGTATGATCAACACATGCGGTTGGCTTGTCCTGATGTGGGTAATTTTGCAGTTGTCACTGTGTTCTTTACATCTTCTCTTCTCATAAAATAACCTAAAATTACGGTTAGCTTGTCTTAATGTTTGTCAGACCACAGTTTCTCATAATTAACACAAAAATTATGATTGTAATTGTGGATATTTGTGTTCTTAACCATCCATAACTCACTACAATTACTATTACACACATAACAGCATTGTGCTGTAAAATATAGATGGATGCATATGAATATCACATACATATTCACATATACACAACATAATGAAACACATCCATCATCAGATTATATTAGGCATTCTATGTATCTGTACACGCCTCTCATAACCGGGCAACATAACAACACATCATTTCATGAAGCAAACTATTCTAAGAGAATTTCATGCATGTTAGAAAAGAAAATTTGGAAGATAAAAAATCAGTAAAAAATTACACATGATCATTTATCCAGTCATAGTTACTTTGTGTTGATTAATATTTATATATTTGATATGAAGAAAAAACCTTGCCTTAACAGGATAACAAAATATGAGGCTAGCACCATTTACCATGGTTTTTTGTTTGTTTGTTTCAATGGTTATCCCAGCCAAGTTACAATTTCTTGTAAGGTAAAGGCACCACATCATCCATTGAGTGCCGATTTTCTAAAAATATGGGGCTTAGTATCTTTACACCAAATATGTCTTAAGTCATGGAAAGGGATCTTTTTTAACTGGATATTGGTAGTCCTGCATGTAAATTATCCACAGGAAATGGCCAGGATTTTGAAAAGCAGCAGTCCTACATGTAAACTGTCCACAGGAAATGGCCAGGATTTTGAAAAGCATAAGTCCTGCATGTAAACTGTCCACAGGAAATGGCCAGGATTTTGAAAAGTAGCAAGCCATATCACGGACTGCATAAAAGATACAGACTGCATAAGTAACATTTTTATATGAACTGTGTTTGTCTCAAATAATCTGTCATCTACTGCCTTTACCTTGCGGTGTAGAACAGGGGTCTGGAGCCTGAGGAATTAAGGCCACCTGGCTAGTGCAGTCACCGCAAATTGTGCAGGTTAGGGTTTTCTTTCTTCTACTGACAGAAAAAATCCACATCGTACCGAAATTCAAACCTGGGTCTCTTAAAGGAGAACCCAACATTCCAGCCACTTGGCCAACCGTTCCATATATTAATTAATTTACCATGGTAAAGCATTTTGGTAAAATATTAATTAGTTCATCAAAATTTAATTGAGTTCTTTGTCTAGGTACCCGATTTTCATCAATACACTTGACTGCTACACGCAGAAGGCCCTGGGCATTTGTCAGAGAGGCAATGGGTTGACAAGAGCGATCTGCTAACAGTTAAAGGGATTACATCCTCATCATCATCCTTCACAAAGCACACATTCAGATGTATAGACAAGCGAATGATTGTCCTTCTTACATGATCAGACAGCATACATTTAATTGTGAATAATGGTGCTTTTTGTTCTTTATGAGTATCAAAGCACACATTTTCAGATTCATACAAAGTTGTGCTTCATCATTTACAAATTAGATTACATACAAGATGCACCTTTAATCTGTTCTTGAACCTTTATATATAATTAGGAAACATCTAGATGAACAGAGAACTGTGACAGGTCCTCATTTTTTCAATTGGAAAGTACCTGGTAAACGAGAAAAGGTGATGCAATCTTCGTATGCCACAACTGAAAGTCACAGGGCTTTTAAAGTCATGTATAGAGGCTGGGCTTTTGTCACCTGCACTCAAACACAAGTATTTAGATGTATACAGTATGCAGATGTGTGCTTACTTCTCGGGGTATTAGAACAGAATGGTCCCATAATTTCCACAATCACACATTCTACAGATGTAAACTAGGCTAGCTTCTAGGCAGATATTCAACCAGCATGTTGACTTCTCCAATGTCTGTGGCTTAGGGGCAGGAAGCCCAGTTTTGTAATCCTGACCGACATGGTTCAAAGTCAGCACCAGACAGTGTGGAAGCATACCTCTTTGTGCTGACTTTCACAACAGAATGAGTATCGGCCGTTCAGAAAACAATGACAAAATACTGAATGCAAATTTGCCTAGAAGACTGCAAACAATTCTAGGGTTAATTACAGCGTCCAGTAAAGGACATAAAATTATGAACTATTTACTTCTCTAATTGGTTAGTTAAGCAGAAATGAGAACGTCTTGTGAATGATACTCAAGAACATTATGATTCATCCCAAGTTTCACAGCCTTCTCTACCACAAAGTTACAGTAAGAATACTTTGTTCAAGATGGTGTCACTCTCAGTGTTCGTTCTTTTTTTTTTCCTAGATTATTTCTCATTCTAATCTCTTTTGTGTTATTGGTTTTCAAAAAAATGATTTTATGTTACCACAAGGAGTCTGCAGTTAAGCAACAGTGAAATTACAATCTTTGGGAAGGCAAATTCTGAAAGCCGGCATCCTTCTGCCAGCATCAAATTTCTGTTTAAAAGGACAAGTAAACTCCATGAAAGGGAAAACAACTGCAGCTCCCAGATTCTGTCCTCTGGTGAGAGAAGCCTTTGGCCAGGTAGTTAATATGCTGGCATGCCAAATCTAGAGACATATTTTCAACCATTATAAGCCAAAAACATGTTTTTCATCTCAATGATATATATATATATATATATATATATATATATATATATATATATATATATATATATATATATATATATATATAAAACCTACCCTGCCTGCACACATGGTAACAGCAAATACTGATGCCATATTCAGCCTCAGCCATTTTAAATCCTTCTGGTGAACAGTAGTAAGTTTGTCGACATGCTGTATTTGATATTCTCTGCTGTCTTTGTGTTTGAAAAGTGTGCAGGATGACAGCCCAAGTACAGCTTGCAATGAAAGTGGACAATCAATCAGATTTTAACATCTTTAGAACAAGCTACACATAAAGACAAATCCTTCATGAAGGACGTCTTTGGTGTGCAATTTCCAAACAGAAGATCTCTGAGAAGACTTCAGATGAACACTGCAGCACATCACATGCCTTTCTGACATCTTGAGTTATTGAATTGGAACGTCTCACTCCATAACCCCCTGTGTTGTGTCTGCTTTACCGTGGTAAGAGGTGTTTGCATGTTCCAATGACCCCAAGAGTAGTGCAGCTACTGGTCCATGTCGGACAGAGCAAAGGATGGGAACCAGGTGAAGAGAGATGCAAACCTTCTGCCTTGTACATAGACTGGGGATGGTTAAAAGCTAGGGAAAAGCAAACTGGAAACAATATTTCTGGAAGTTGGATATGCCGGGGCACAGGCTTGACGAAACAGTGCATTGCAGTTCAGTTTATGACGTCACTCTCTGTTTTAAATGACATGCTACATGGACTGTTAGAAAAGCACAGATTCAACCCAATGGCTACTGAAGTGTTGACCTTTGGTGACTATCACTCTTCTTACACTCGGTGCTGGAACCGATGAAATATGTACTTGTTTGATCTGTTTGCTTCACATACTATGCACATGTGGATTAACAGAACAACTTCTGAGCATGTTCTGCATGCTTGTCCTCAGTTTCAGTGGGTTAAGAAAGATATACTGGCCCACTTACTCAAAGCTTCATGGAACTAACAAGTTATTATACCATCCACACTTGTTTGAAAATGAGTAAGAGTTCAAAAATCATCATAACTGCACTCAGGAATTCCCACACACACACTCTGTCACTTTCACCAGTAGTTAACAAAGGGTTTCCAAGTTGATGGTACTAGTGACAGCCTGATTAAACGTCCGCTTGCACTTTCCCCTTAAGCGTTTCTTTGACAATATAATCGTGAAAGATGTGATCCCAAGAAGAAAAAAGTTGGTTTCCTGTCCACTCATACAGTTTGCCATTTTGACTGCCATATAATTATTTATCCACTTCTGCTCTCCTCGTAACCTGAGAGTTTGAATAAGCTAAAACATTCACAGGTTTCAGCTTGCCAGTAAGAAATTTATGATTCCTCCAATAGCTTGTTTAAAGGGAGAGCAGTTGCAGTGTAAGAGGACTGTACTCTAGATTAAAGGGTAAACAACTGCAGTGTACACGGATTGTACTAAGTGCTTGGGAAACACAGCTGCCATTTTGTAGTGCTTGCGTCACAAAAGTTACGAAATGTACACAAACAAATGTATGCATTTATATATATATATATATTTATATATGTACGTATACGTACATGCAAATATGTTGGTATATACACAAGAAATAGGGGTGAAACGTGTCAGATGTATAAATCTGAGGCAAAAAGAAACAAAGAGGAAAAAAAAAAAGACACTCTATGTTGTGTAGTTATCCACTAGGCACAAGATGTAGTTGTCAACTTGATTATCAATATCAACAGCACAGTAACAACGAGGGGCAACTTTCAGTATTAATACGGTTAAACTATGGTCAGTTTCTCCTTGCAACGCGTGAGATGACGGGAATCATACCACAATGTGCCAGAAGTAGAGATCCTGGACGAGGTGTCTGTGTTCCGGGCAAGTTTTGGTTGTGCAACTCACGCACACGAAATATGAATAACCTGAGATCCCTACACACAATCATAAGTGCACCACATATCCAGAAATCTGTAAACTGTTGTACGATGCGTTCGGAAAGAAGGTTACGGACAGGTTATAATTGCTGATGAGAAGACTTGGATGCACTTTCAGAAGTGCTTGACAGCCTCTACGAAAGTTACATCCTCGTGGCAAGATGTGGGCAGTCTCACCCAGGTAGTCGATACAACCAGGTCGTTTGACCACAAGAGATGGATCTAGATTACGGGCCAGTCCTTTTACCTACACTCAGAGTATGTTATTTGATAACTGTACAAAAATGTGGCTACTGAAGTTAAGGTTAACAAATGGACATTGGCTGTTCTTGCTGCTCTTGGTGATGGTCCACTCTGGCATGGTGGTCGTTCTCACTTTTGGCCTGTTTATTCTTCTCTGCATTCAGGTCTAGAACTTCCTTCATCAGAGGCTGAATACCTTCAGGATTGATTTTCAGCAGCACTTGTGAGTGCTCCTCGTTCAGGTTGCGGATGTCTGTGAGTTTCATGAGAAGTTTGGGATACATCCAGCGTATAACATGTGGTGGATGTTTGGACTCCAGGTAGCGCAGGAGGAGCAGGGCATAACGTTCTTGCTCTTCGGCCACATAGTGCTTGTCCACAATTTGTGGCCGGTCAGGTGAGTACAAAGCAATCATCAATAGAAGGATAAGAACTGTCTCATCCGCTTGAAGGTCAACAGCTAAGCTCTTCACAAACCGCATGTGTTCATCAAACAGACCAGAACCCTGACCCATTCTAAGTTGGTCTGTGGTCATGGCGTACTTCTCCTTGTCATATGGATCCAAGAACTGCATCTTATCACTGTCAAATGTGATCACTGAGCGAATGATTAGCAGCTCGATACTTCCACCTTTCAGTAAACTGATCTGATCAGTCTGAGACAAGGCCTTGAAGGACTTGATCTTCTTGGACATGTCAATGACTCGCCGCACGCTGATCTCGGCTATGTTCACCAGCTCGGTCATAGAAGGATGGTTCCTAGAGACCTCAGACTCTACACAGATTTCCAGACTCTGGTGGTAGGCACTAACAATCTCATTGATGGCCATTTCTTCCTCAGGTTCAAGAACTCGTAGTCTGGGTGCAGCTGATGATGATATGTCCATGCTCTGCATTTTGGTCCTGTCGACTTCACGGAATTTGCTGCAAAATGAGGGAAGGTGTTATTTTATTTATGCATAATGAAAATTTTATCACTTAAATATGATTATTTGCTTTGAATAGTTAATTATAATACTGCTTTTTAATGTCTTGAGAAGAAAAAGATTTCACAAATATGGTATGTAAGAAATGCTAGAATTGACAAACTAAAAAGTTATGAGAACTCTGGATGGCTGGCTGTGTGTTTTCTCCCCTACATCCGATGCACTGGAATGTATGTCATCTGATTCCTGAACAGGTCTCACATTTATTGGACTGGGATTGGTGTTGAGATTTACACCTGGTACCAAGGGCACACTGGCATAATGGTTAGGACATTATGCTGACAACAGCATGAGTGTGGTCGGACCAGGGTTTGATGCCAGCACTTGTCATTTGCAACATCAGGGAAACACTGCCCACCCATTCCTCTGTGCAAGCAGGCCACAAAATATGAGGGTCCTAACACTTAACATATGCACAGCAGATTTCTGCTATGGGACTTTTTGTTTTAAAATCTATTTTTAATCAGTGTGCAGTCCCCACAGAGACTGTGCAGTCCCCACAGAGATTGTGCAGTCTCCACAGAGATTGTGCAGTCCCCACAGAGATTGTGCAGTCTCCAGAGATTGTGAAGCCAGGAGGGTGTGCCTGAGTGGGTATTGCAACTTCACATCTATGGAGAGGCCCATCAGGATACACACAGTTCATGATCCAGTCCACGCACATGGACTGGCCTAGATGAGGCCATGGTTGGTCCTGTGTCATCTATGGCTGTAGGTGACATGGACTGGCCTAGATGAGGCCATGGTTGGTCCTGTGTCATCTATGGGCTGTAGGTGTTTCATTGCCAGCAGACTCCAACTCAATGTCCTGAGAGTGAACAAAAGGAGATACAAAAGGGAAAGATACCTGACAGAACTGCATCATGAAATGGAAATACATTAGCACTAGACTTGGGATTGTGATGATACATCCACACTTGAGCCAGCCGGCCAGCCATGTGAAGTGTAAGACAACTATACCACATACAGATTATGCAAAGTTGATTTTACCAGGGGGGATTTTACAGATGAGAGGATCGATTTTATTGCACTGGAGTTTATCCCATACAGCTCAGCCTCTTTCCACAGAGTACCAAAAGTGTTGCACAGAGCACACAAGTTCTGTAACCCCAGCGACCACACCCGGTTGTCTCTGAGAAAACTGCACCCACAAACTGAATGGAATCAGGAAACAAACCCATGAGGCCAGCGGCTTAACCACCCCTCCATGAAGGCGCGCACACACACACACACACATATATATATATATATATATATATATATATATATATACTATTGGTAAATATTGAAACACTAATTTTATCAAATATTAAAATTAAATGTTGCCAAATTGTTATTTCAATTATGTTTTTTATAACACAAGTACAGGGTGTATTTTTTATGATTGTGCAGTGTTTTAAAATATTACCGGTCCAAGTTTTGTGTTGACCCTATGTAAAGTTCATGCAAAATAATAGGTCAATACAAAACTTGGACCATCAATATTTTTAAACACTGCACAGTCATTAAAAATACACTCTGTACAATAAATAATAAGGAATGCATTCTGGTAGGCTTTGACATATCTGTGGTCGACTTGCAAAGATACCATAGTAGATAAAATAGTTGGAGTGTGACATATTAGACCTTCACAAATTCTAGCCACAACATATGAGATGGGATGGTCAGTTCCCTTTCTCATTGTCACAGAGTTCTGACAATTATTATTTTATGCGGTTGGGTTGACCCCAGAACTGTACTAGTTGAAAAAAATAATCCTGCCCCTGGTTTGGTTTGAACCCATACCACTATCTTCCTAGGCATGTACACTAACCATTAGTTTAAAACATCTGTTGTTTTTTAAATTTATTTTTCTTCTACAGGAGTTTGAAGACCACATGAATTTTGAGATTACCAGAGTTTGGAGATAAATGCTATTTTTGATTTGTAAAACACAAATCAGTAGCATATTTGTGCATTTCAAAGTTTCCATGTTTGGTAAATCAAATCCATTTTACATTAACAAAAGCAAGAAGGTTAAGGTGTCTAACCAGATCACAGTACCCTCTGATCACCATTTTGACTTTGTGATAAGTGTTTGTCTTTTCTTCTGTTCTCCCTTTCAGTGAAGTTATTAGATAAGCTTGTATCTAATCAATAATTACAACCCCTTTATTAAAATATTACTACCTCTTTTTTATTTGAATATTTAAACCAATTATTTCAATGTTTAATACTATCTCTTTTTTTTTCAGTATTAACGAAGACACAAAACATAGATTTTATGATTTATTATTTCCTGGCATATTTCGCTGCATCTCATCAGGTACATACCGCAGAAGTCACACAACGTGTACCTGATGAGATGTAGCGAAATATGCCAGGCAATAAATCATACAATTTATGGTTTGTGTCTTCATTATTTAAATTCACTGCGGAAAACATTGTTTATATATATATATATATATATATATATATATATATATATATATATATATATATATATATATATATATATATATATGTATATATTAATTGCTCTATTACTGAATATAAACAACACAACCATATTTATTATCATTGTCATCATCATCATCATCCAGTTTCTTGCCAACAGGCATGAGTATTTTATGCTTCTCATGATCTTCAACAGAATTGATAAAATTCATAAAATAAAAACATGTTAAAAAACAAAAATGTGTAGGTATCCTCACCAGTCTGGCTGCTTTCCTGTTGTCTTTTGACTAAAAATGGGAGAAAAGAAAGAAGAGTGAAGACCAGCATCAATACTCGTCAAACCTATATAGCATGACTTCATCATGTCTTACTACAACAAACATTAGCTACTCAACCTAAGGTAAAGAAAATACTACACACAAACGCACATATTTATTACTACAATAATTCATGAATCTACTATAACAAAATCTCACTTCTCTATTATTTCATGGTTTACTTAATCTCTTGTTTAAATACTATGAATAACTAATTATTGCAACATTTGGAATTTATTATTTAATGCAATACTCCCAAAGTCCATTACTGCAAGCAATTAATTACTATATTAATTGTTATGTATTTATGTATGTTCAATCTCCACTTTGAAATAACTGTGCTTATCTGGTCTTCTCAAACTAACAGCATTATGTCTTTTGTGTTATATGTCTGTCTTTGTTACAAGTGTAATTATTAATTTACTGGCACTAGACAGGTGTTCTCTGATTTCTTCTTTAATTATTAATTTGTTGACATTGGTTACATGACATATGGATCTCTTGTTTGATTAATTGAAAGGGTATTCTTATAACACACAATGCCGCAGACATGTGGAAGTTTAAGCCTTCACATATACTAGGTTATGAATTAATTAAGAAAGGTGGTCATGTTTCCCCTAAACACAGATTCCAGCTCAGAAATTCTGAAAATTATTTGGTACCCATTTTAGTAGATGTACTGATCAGAATAACATTACATCTTCCCGCTGGTATGTGCTGTCACTGGTATATACTGTCACTGGTATGCGCTGTTGCAGGTATGTACTGTCAATGGTATGTACTGTCGCAGGTGTATACTGTCACACTGGTATGTGCTATCGCTGGTATGTGCTGTCACACTGGCATGTGCTGTCACTAGTATATACTGTCACGGGTATGTGCTGTCACAGGTATGTGCTGTTGCTGGCATGTGCTGTCACACTGGTATGTGCTGTCATTAGTATGTATTGTTGCAGGTATGTGCTGTCACACTGGCATGTGCTGTCACAGGTATGTGCTATCGCTGGTATGTGCTGTCACACTGGCATGTGCTGTCACTAGTATATACTGTCATGGGTATGTGCTGTTGCTGGCATGTGCTGTCACACTGGTATGTGCTGTCACACTGGTATGTGCTGTCATTAGTATGTATTGTTGCAGGTATGTGCTGTCACACTAGCATGTGCTGTCACTGATATGTGCTGTCGCTGGTATGTGCTGTCATAGTGGTATGTACTGTCACTGGTTTATACTGTCACACTGATATGTGCTGTCGCTGGTATGTGCTGTCACACTGGCATGTGCTGTCACACTGGTATGTGCTGTCACACTGGTATGTGCTGTCACACTGGTATGTGCTGTTACACTGGTATGTGCTGTCACACTGGTATGTGCTGTCACACTGGTATGTGCTGTCACTAGTATGTACTGTTGCAGGTATGTGCTGTCACACTGGTATGTGCTGTCACTAGTATGTACTGTTGCAGGTATGTGCTGTCACACTGGTATGTGCTGTCGCTGGTATGTGCTGTCATAGTGGTATGTACTGTCACTGGTTTATACTGTCACACTGGTATGTGCTGTTACACTGGCATGTGCTGTCACACTGGTATGTGCTGTGTCACACTGGTATGTGTTGTGTCACACTGGTATGTGCTGTCATTAGTATGTATTGTTGCAGGTATGTGCTGTTACACTGGTATGTGCTGTCACACTGGTATGTGCTGTGTCACACTGGTATGTGCTGTCATTAGTATGTACTGTTGCAGGTATGTGCTGTCATTAGTATGTATTGTTGCAGGTATGTGCTGTCACACTAGCATGTGCTGTCACTGATATGTGCTGTCGCTGGTATGTGCTGTCATAGTGGTATGTACTGTCACTGGTTTATACTGTCACACTGGCATGTGCTGTCACACTGGCATGTGCTGTCACACTGGCATGTGCTGTCACACTGGCATGTGCTGTTACACTGGTATGTGCTGTCACACTGGTATGTGCTGTCACACTGGTATGTGCTGTCACACTGGCATGTGCTGTCACACTGGTATGTGCTGTTACACTGGCATGTGCTGTTACACTGGTATGTGCTGTCACACTGGTATGTGCTGTTACACTGGCATGTGCTGTCACACTGGTATGTGCTGTCACACTGGTATGTGCGGCCGTGGATATGGGCTGTCACTGGTATGTGCTGTCACTGATTTATAGTGTCTAACTGGTATGTACTGTCGCGGGTATGTGCTGTCACAATTTAGCTCCAATTTTTTTGTATACTGTGTAGGGGAGGGAGAATTTATAGGGAGGAACTACAAAAAAAGGGGGGGGGGGGGGTGACATTCTGAACATATGATGGTGTATGGGCCAAAAATGGTTGAGAACCACTGATGTAACAACAACAGCAGCAACAACAATGAGGATACATGGGTGCAAGTCGTAGAATCACTGAAGCTATTTTCTATAGAATACAAGCAAATGTCGTTGATCACTGAAGCTATTTTCTACAGAAAGCAATTGTCGTTGAATAGTGAGAATACATTCTAGGCAAAAACCGCAGGAGGTCCAATGACAACTATTATTTTAGGGGCGTGCAGGACATGATAACTAATAGACAAGATCGAAGCACGTGGAAGATCCGGCAGACTGAACAATTAAGGGAAGAAACGCAGACGAGGGGGAGAGCGATGCAGGAGATTATCAGGAAAAAACATCAACAGAAAAAAAATTAAAAGAGTGAGGGATTGAAAAAAAAAAAAATTATACTTTAACGAGCCTACAAAACATAGTTCACTAACTGGCAGGGTGGTCGAAGTAAGTGGACAGATAAGACACAAGAAACATTAGGTGCAATTATGGAAAGAAGAGTAGAAGGATGGGAAGAGGAAGACAACGAATACAATAATCAAGAGAGGAAAATAAGAAGACAGGGGAATCAGAAAAAAAAAAAAAGAACTACTTTAATGAGCATGCAGAAACATGATTCACTGGTTGACCAGATGGATCGAAGTATCTGGAAAGATAAAGCAGAATAAGAAGTAGGAAATACCAAGGAACGAAGATCAGCAGCGGGGGGGGGGGGGGGGGGGGGGGGGGGGGGGAGAGAGATCAGCAGCGGGGGAAAACGATGGTAAAGAACATAAAAACTAAAATAATCAGTCAGTCAGGAACAAATATGACAAGACAGGGGAATAAGAAACAAAGGTACGAAAAAATTGGAAAACAGGATGAGGATGGGAGATTACTAAGAATGATGACATAGGCCTACATACGAACACTACTAACACGATGCAGTGGTAATAAATTAACTTAATAATTACCGGTTTTCCTCGATCCGTTGTCTCTTTCTCATCTTCTCCTCGTCTGTAAGTATGTATTCCTTTCGCATGCCGATATCGAAACATTTTCGTAAACGGCATCGCTTGCAAAATCTGCGGTTGGATACATCCATCTTGCATTTCTCTTCATACGGGCACTTGAAGTAGTCCTGAGAACAACGGTAAAGGGGTTATGCAATAGAATGGGCGTTCGTTTCTTGTATACATTAAAAAGAATTAAATGTCTGGATGGCTGGGCCACATGGCATGATGGAGACTAAAACACAGAGCTGAACCACGACTCTTGTGATCATGAGAGATAGCGAAACATGACCGCCCATGCTTATCGGCATGGCACATGATGATGATGATATATAAGATAAAGCAGTCGTGGGGAGCATAGTAATTAGTGCGTCTGCCTGCCTGGACAGTAATCTGTGAACAATCATCAGAACAGGCTGGATTATTGTTACCGACCAGGACACTTCAAGGGCCAAGTCTCATGTGTACAGGATAATTTACGGAATTTTCTGAGATGGAATGCGACGAAGAAGGGAACTTGTCACCACATCCTCATATATCATGGCTTAGAATATGTGCAGGACTAACATTTCATACCCCCACGACATGATCTGCTATGGGTCTATATGTGCATATTTCTTATAAAACATAATCAGTTAACAACTGCCCTTTGCTCTGTTCATGAAGCGGGTGGTGCCTTGTCGTCTGACCTGTGTGTGAGAGATGGCCAGCATTAGATACTCCGTCCGTCCAAGAGATGCCGACGATAAAACTCATAATGTGAGTGGAAGATGTTACGTCTTGCTATGCCAGGACTTTAATGACTCACCTCTCACTAGTGTTTACAGCGGATATACGGTGGTTGAAATATTATATTTGTCAACATTAGGCCTGGACATGTTTACACGCAGGATCAGCCGATTTATGATGCATTGGTATCACAGGGGGAAAAGGCTGGAGAGAGAGAGAGAGAGAGAGAGAGAGAGAGAGAGAGAGAGAGAGAGAGAGAGAGAGAGAGAGAGAGAGAGAGAGAGAGAGAGAGAGAGAGAGAGCGCGAGGGAGGGAGTGAGAGACAGACAGAAAAGAGCATAAACTCTATGACGCAGCTATTAATATAAACATTCCCCCTGTTGTCTATCCACCTTGTAGCGACCCCAAGAGCTATGCCGACGACAGCTCATCTCTAACCGGTGCTTCCACGTCGGACAGGCCAAGAGTAAGGGGCCCGGCGAAGTGATACACAAAACCTGCTACCATCTAGGTATAATGGGGACAGTCAAGGGAAAACACGCTGTCATGTAGGTAGACTGGGGACAGTAGAGGGAAAACATGCTGCCTTGCAGGTAGACTGGGGACAGTCAAGGGAAAACATGTTGTTTGTAGGTAGGGGACAGTCGAGGGAAAACAACCCCGAAAAAAATGCTTTACGAAATCGGATGTACAGGGCCAAAGGCTTGACGCAACCCAACTCACTCTGATGATGATGTCTATGAAACACCTCCCCACATACAAGGATCAGTGAGACTGCACATACAACCTGAGATTTGGACACGAGTAACTTTTCTAAAAAAAAAAAAACTCAGCTAAGGTCACATTGAAGAGGTCAGAGTGCTTTTGTTAGTTTAGCTCAGACGTTACACTCCCGCCGTTTCTGTCCACAGGCTGTTGACATTTGCATCTTCAACGTCTCCTTGGCGACAACGGACGCTGCACTCAAGTCTGAACAAATACACTCAAGGTCGGCCCGATGGTTTGTCCAAGCCTCTCTCGTGGCCCCTGCAGGTCACCTCTGTTGAAACAGAGCCAAGAAAGTTTGCGGGGTGGCCAAAAACATCAAAGCCCGGCCTGGTGTTTTGTCAACGTCTTAAACAGTTCCCCTTTTTGTGTGGTCTTCATGGATGCAGGCATTAACACGTGGTGGTAGCGAACGCCTGACTCTGCCGACCAGGCTTGGCCTCTTCTTCTATTGTTCATTAGCTTGATCACATACCTTGGGAGTATTGGACACATTTTCACAATCCCGACATACCAGGTGGGAATTCAATCTGGGGCATTCAACTCCAGCATGCATTGGCTGTTTTTGACCTTCTTGGCAATTTTAATTTCAGTAGTTTACCATTGCCGACCTCCGTGGCGAAGAGGCTTACGGTTGTGATTCGTGAGCCCGCTTAACCGAGTTCGAAACACAGCTGCGATCGATTTGGCAGCAGACATCTTCACGCCGGGTTTTAATGTGTTGGTATGGGAGCCGGTCGTTCAGAAAGCAATGACAAACTACCGAACGTAAACTTGCCAAGACATCAACAACAGCAGTAAAATGCTGTTGTTGACAGCGATGCCCTGTAAAATAGGATATGCAAAAAAAAAAAAAATTTGCCTTTGCTTTCTGAAGGGCAGGAGCTCATGCCATGATGGTAATCAACTCAAGGCGATTTGCTTCTAAATCGGTCGCGGCGGACTTCGAACCTGGTGTGTTGGGATCGTGAAAATGTATCCACTACCACTAAGCCACAGGTGCCGACCCTGCACATTTGACCACACCTACACCATCACCTCGCACTCTACAAGTAAAATTGCTGCACATTGTGCGATATGTAAGACGGGCCTGCGTGCCCAATGTGTGACCCTTTGAAAAAGTAGTTCGTGCGTTGGTTCGTAATATAACTGGACTTTAAGTGCGCTATATCACGGCAATGTGAGCTTGGTTGTTCATTTCTCTTCCCCATTGCCTTTGTCTGTGGCAGAGGAACTTATGGCGCCTATTACAGAATCCAAGCCGATTCTCAGATTCCTTTTTGGAAGGGCAACACATCTTTGTTGACTGGGGATTTGATCTGAAGCCCTGTAACTACAAGCTGCCGGCTAGATCCTCTCTGGTCACTCGTTGCCGCATCATTCTTTCCAAACCATGATGATTTATTTATTTTTCAACACTATTCACATGATCTCAAAGGGCCCTGGCTATACTTGCTTTATCGTGCACAGTGAAAATATTTTCAGAACAGTGAAGATATTTTCAGAAATATAGAAGATATGGAAGGAATCATCATTGGGGACGTTGCATCAATAACATTAGATATGCAGATGATACAGTCTTGATTGCAGCCAATGAACAGGACCTGCGACATTTAGTAGATGCGGTTGTTGCACACAGTGAATAATTAAGTTTGAACTGAATTGTAAGAAGACACAGATTATAGTCGTCACTAGGAAGAAGGTATTACCACAATGTAATATACAAGTAAATGGGCATATTTTTAAACACGTGAATCGGTACAGTTATCTCGGAACAGTCATAACATCTGCTGGGAGATGCCTTAAAGAGATTAAGTGAGATTGCAAATTGCGTGCGCAATTAGGACAAGAATTGCCATTGCGAAGGTAGCCTTTTGCAAGATGAAAAATATACTGACCAATAACAAGATATCAACTGAAATGAGAAAAAGAGTGTTAAGTGCTGCATAGAACCTGTACTTTTGTATGGATGTGAAGCGTGGACAATGCGCAGACAAGCTGAAAAACATTTGATGGCTGTGGAAATATGGTTTCTGAGGAAAATGCAAAGAATACCATGGACAGACAGAAAAACCAATGACCAAGTCCTTCACGAAACAAATGAAGATCGTAAACTGATTAGAGTCATTAGACGTAGACAGTCAACATTTTTGGGCATGTTATGAGAAGAAATTAATTGGAGAACTCGGTGACAACTGGCAAGATCGAAGGGAAGAGACCAAGGAGAAGACCAAGAAGTAAATACCTGGATGGCTTGGCCACGTGGCATGATCGAGACAGAAACATGGAGCTGATCCACGACTCTGGTGATCGAGTGAGATGGAAAAACATGACCGCCTACGCTTATCGGCATGGCATATGTTGGATGGATCGTGCACTAATACCCCACCTAACGACGCAGACCCAGCCAATCTGTCCGCCTGCCAAAGAACCTTACCTCCAGAAACCAGTTTATGTTGACGTCACAACAGCAAGCTGTGTTCCTGGCCAAAGACTGGTCACCACAAGCCAATACCCTGCCTATCGACATTTCCCACACCAACTTGAACGCAATCAATAAACAGATTAATGAACGAGTTCTACAAGCTTCTCAAGTGTCAAAACAGAGTCAACCGAGCGGAAATTTTTCCCTCAAAGCAGAGAAACGTCGATATCTTCCATCTGCCGACGAGAAGACATCAACCTGCAGATGGATCGTTAGAAGCAAATCGATCCCTACAAGCTAACATTGAGCGATTGTAAATGCGGATCAATAGGTTGAAAATACAAGTGGGAATTACCTAACTTGCATGTGGGTCTGTGGGGAATTCAAAAAACGGAAGTGCATTGAGGCAGACTGGCTGAACTTTTAGTGCACGCTAAGGTAGGACGATTCTTGGAGAGTCACGAATCTTGTCGTGCATTCTGAGTCACAAATCTAGCAGCTAGCACGGAGATCTGGACACTCGCGACTGTGAGTAAAGTCAAGAACCTACATCATAGTATATGCGCTCCTCATCTTCAACAACCTGGGGAGAGATCCAAAACGAATAGTACCAGTTGCCGTCTGATTATGCCAGGGCCTGGCCTTTCCTCGGAGTCCTGAGTGTCAGGCAGATCATGAGTGTCATGCCGCACCATTCTCTACAGGCCATGATTCTCTGTCTGTTCTTTCACATTATAAGAGGGTTCTGGCCACATCTGCCTTATGGTACACCAATCTGCCTGGCGGCTAGTTTTCGAATACACCAGCATGCCGTGGAGAAAAGATCCTAACGGATGTTCCCTATCTTCTTTTGACCTGAGGCATGTCATTCTGCACGAAGCATGCATGTCTTCACCCTCCTCAGCACGCTATGGGAGTCCGTTACAATCATATGTGTGTGTTGTTCGTCCCCCAGCCAGCGCATCACCGCAGTGACTGCCTCCACCTCCATTCTCAGACTAGATGATGTGGTGTCGTATGCCATGTTTTCTGCACTAACAACTGTCTTTTAACCTTCGCTATGAATCCCCCAGGCACTTTTTGTGTATTTTATAACAGAGCCATCTGTGCGGATGATTACATCACCTGGTTGCGACCTTTTGTGAATCAATTGTTGCACTTAACTTTCTGCACAGCCTGTTGGTCAGTTATGAATATATTAACATATGTTGAGATATGGGGGAATGACAACAAACTCTACCTCTGGGAATAAAATCAGTTGCAGATCCGTTTTACAGGACGTCGCTATCAACCCGATCA
>JACEFZ010003235.1:37500-145000 GCA_014155875.1 Cepaea nemoralis
ACTGATGGTAATATAGACAAGACTGATGGTAATATAGACAAGACTAATGGTAATATAGACAAGACTAATGGCAATATAGACAAGACTAATGGTAATATAGACAAGACTAATGGTAATATAGACAAGACTAATGGTAATATAGACAAGACTGATGGTAATATAGACAAGACTAATAGTAATATAGACAAAATGATGGTAATATAGACAAGACTAATGGTAATATAGACAAGACTGATGGTAATATAGACAAGACTGATGCTAACGGCACTGTAAAACACTTACAATCAAATTTCACGCCAAATGGTACAAAATTAAAATAAAACCTTTGAGCTTAAATATGCATTGCATGAAAATTTTCTTTACATTAAAAAAAAAAAAAACGAGTGAAAATAACCTCAGTGACGTTTCATTTAGCGGACTAAGTACGAATGGACAAAGCTTGCGCATATTAGTCGAGGGTTTACCGTAAGGAGACAAGAGTACCTGCCCATGTTAAAGCAAACAGCACATAGAATACTACGGTAGTTTTGCCAAGACAAGCAATATCTTCTATTGAAAGAAGATATGGAGTCAATCAACTTCCTTTCGCCAACCAATATGATCCTTATAGAAATGATTTCTGTTATTGGGGTCATTAATCTTGAAGTCTGAGTGAGGAGGAGGGGGAAGATGAGAGGGGGAAACTGAGAAAGAGGAGGAGGAGGAGGAGGAGGAGGAGAAGAAGAAAAAGAAGAAGAAGAAGAAGAAGAAGAAGAAGAAGAAGAAGAAGAAGAAGAAGAAGAAGAAGAAGAAGGAGGAGGAGGAGGAGGAGGAGGAGGAGGAAGAAGAAGAAGAAGAAGAAGAAGAAGAAGAAGAAGAAGAAGAGAAGAAGAAGAAGAAGAAGAAGAAGAAGAAGAAACAGGAGGCGGAGGCGGTGGAGGAGGAGGAGGAAGGGGAGGAGGAGGAGGAAGGGGAGGAGGAGGAAGAAGAAGAAGATGAAGAAGAAGAAGAAGAAGAAGAAGAAGAAGAAGAAGAAGAAGAAGAAGAAGAAGAAGAAGAAGAAGAAGAAGAAGAAGAAGAAGAAGAAGAAGAAGAAGAAGAAGAAAATAATAGTTAAAAGATGAATATTACTACTGTTTAAATATCCAGTGGTTACAATCGTACAAACCGTGTTTCTGTATATAAATAATGCTGGCTGACAACGCTGCAGCTGAGGTAATGATGCGCATCACTTCTATAAATTGCCCATAAATTACCACGCTAGGATTGTATTAACGTTACATTGTATGCCTTACCAAGCTAGTTCTTAAAGGACATGGGAAAATAAATAACTAATGAAACAGATCAAAAATTCGGTGGTCGTGATTTGGTTATAACATGAAAAACAAAAAGTTAGCTGAATATCCTTTACAGGGCGTAGCAGTCAACTCCAGCATCGTTTGACTGTTTGTCATTCCAGCACAAGTTTACGTACAGTAATTTGCCATTGTTTCTGAACGATCGGCACTCATACCATTGTATGACATCCAATGCAAGGCGGTCTGCTTCCAAATCGCCCGCATCTGTGTTTTCATCGTGGTATGTGGGGTTGCGAATTGCGTTCGTGACTCCTTCGCCAGAGAGGCTGTCGTAACATGAAACATGGAGGTATAATATTGGCAATATTACAGGACAATGTACAAGGTACAAGAGAGAAGGGAAACAACTACACCACACATAATAAGCCTTTGTAAATATTCCTATTTTATTTATTGTGTTTTAAGTGCATATGTCTATGTTCTTATTTTGTTCTTGGGGACAGTATGATGATGATGATAACTATGATAATGATGATAACAATGGTGTTAATGATGATGGTGATGATGACAATGATGATGGTGATGATAATGATGATGGTGGTGATAATTATGATGATTATAATGAAGGTGATAATGATAATGATGGCAGTGGTGATAATTATGAAGATTATAATGATGATGATTATGATAATGATGATAATGATAATGATGATGATGGGGGTGATGTTGATGATAATGATGGTGATGGTGACGATATTAACAATGCTGTTCCTACTGATGATTTCTCAATTATGTTCCCATTTTCTTTCAAGCTACACCAAAAAGCCTTGGCGACTGGCAAGTGAAGACTACACGTCGCGATGTAACAGAAGTCAGTACAAAACGCATCCAGCACATCCAGTGCTGCCCCCAAACCTGTTTAGAACACTCAACACCCTGGCGATGATGTCAATAACATGCCGATCGCGTTTACTTCCCAATAAACATCGCAAAGCCATTTTAGGATGGGTTGAGCTGAGAGTCTTTCTACATTTTGAACATTCATCTCGATACGAATTCAAACTCTTGAACGCAAAACCGGCGGACAAACACGTCAGCCACTGCACCACAGAGGCACTAGCGCAACAGCACAGCAGGTTCAACCCACTGCTAACACTGCTAGCAAATACTCCCATATGTATAACATATCCTTGTTCATTTCCCATATGTACATATCCATTCTTTATGCTTACTTGCTCATAAAGTATGTATACTTGCCCATTTATTATGCATACTTGCTCATTTCTCATGCTCACTAGTTCATTTCGCTTTATTAATTATTTCATGCTTACTTGCGCATGTAGCACACATACTTGTTAATTTATCCTGCTTACTTGTGAATTTATAATACTTTCTTCTTCCCTTTTCTTTCGTACTATGTAATTTAGTTCCATGCCTTTCGGTTATTTTAAACTGTCTAAAATCAAAATATTAGCACACGGTGAACTTTTTGTACTCCAGGCGTCAAAGACATTTCTTGATTACACAAACAGATTGGCGGGCCATGTTGCGATCTCTTCCAGAAACACATCATTTTCCCGGTACTATAACTCTGTCTGAAAATAGCACCCCATGACTAAGTTAGCTTTCAACGTGGGGACATTTGATTTCAAGTATTTCGGGATTTCAAAAATAAATAAAATACACCGCATCTTATAGATTTCAAATATAGCGGACGGCAAATTTCTTCCTTCGATGCCAATTAACTCTTAAAGTATATCTTGATGCGGAATTATCCCCTCACTTCAAGGTTTCATTGTGGTTAAGTTGGATTTCAAATGTGTGTAAGGATGTGCCTAATTATACTTGTACAAGTATGTTAACACATCATCTGCATCATGATGATGATAGTCATCAGTGATTTGCTGAATGGCATATGCAATAGCAATTAGAAAAAAAGAGTGTTAAAGTGAATATATGACATCATAAAGTGAACTGCGTTGCACTGTTTTGTCAAGAATGCGGCTCAGTACGTCTGAATGTGAGTAGCATTTTTTTTCGGGTTTACTTTTCCTAGCCTTTAACTGTCCCCAGTCTGACTAAAAGTGACTTGAAGTGACCAATATATTTTAATTTTCTTTGTTTCATTAAAGACGTTAAAACAAAGAAAATTGAAATATTTTGATCACTTGAAACGTCACAAAAGTTTGGAGAGAACAATAATAGAGGGGTATATGGCTGGGCCCGGTCTCCCTGGCGTAGGTGTTAATGTCTTTCTCCGTAATCCCATATATTCTTGTGAGTAACGCAGCTGCGCGAGATTTGGTAGCGGATCGCGCCGCGTTGGTTACTTACGGGGGTATGTGAGCCGGTCACTCAGAAAGCAATGGCAAACTACTGAGCGTAATCTTTCCTAGTACATCAACAGCAGCTGAAAATGCTGGTGTTGACTGCAAAGTCCTGTAAGGGATATGCAACATTTAATAAAAAAAACATATACCTGGGAAGAGAGGAAGAGGAAGGCCAAAGAGAAGATGGGTGCAGGATGTGGCTGATGATCTCCAGATGGGTGTATCGGACGCGGGACATCTTGCTTATGATCGAGAGGTTTTCCGGAAGGTTGTTATGAGAGCGAGGTTCTGCAAAGGACATGCTACTGAACAAATGAATGAGTCTGACTACAAGGCAGCAGGTTGTGTCTCTCTTCTTCTGGTTCCTATCACTTGACCTGTCCGACAAGGGGATGCGCTACCGTCGGCACGGCTCTTGGGGTCACTGGAACACACAAATCTCTCTACCACTATAAGGTTGAGAGAGAATATAGAACATACACTTTTACATGGACATGAAAGATACCTAAACTGTTATATGCAAGTTAAACATTAAGCAGACAAGCTGAGAAATATCTAAACACAGCGGAAATGTGGTTTCAAAAAGTAATGCAAAGTATACCTTGGAGAGACAGAAAAAGAAATGAGAAATTCCTTTATGAAACAAATGAACATCGTAAACGGCTTAGAGAAATTAGACGTACATAGTCAAGAATTTTGGGCACATTACAGGGAGAAATCAACTTAAAAACTACGTAAAAACTGGCGCAATTGGTGGGAAAAGAGCAAAGGAAAGACAAAGAGATAAATACCTTGATGGGTTGGCCAGAGAGCATAATTTGGATAAGAACATAGACCTGGTCCAAGATTCTGGTGATCGTGTGAGATGGCGACACATTGGGACAAGAACATAGACCTGGTCCAACATTCTGGTGATCGTGTGAGATGGCGACACATTGGGAGAAGAACATAGACCTGGTCCAAGATTCTGGTGATCGTGTGAGATGGCGACACATGACTGCCCTCTTTATCGGCATGACACATGATGATGACAATGATAGATGTTCAGGCCTATCCACATCTCTCCAAAACCAGTTCCAGTGCTGACATGTTTCATGCCGCCATGAACTTCTGTAACGAATTTCCTCTCGCTGTCTCAATCTCTTTTCCCATAACAAACAATGTAAAAAGTGTACCAAGGACACAGCTAAGCAAACAGATCGTCATCGTCGCTAAACGTTACTTGCCATAAGCAGTGTCACTGATACTTGCATACATCCACCTCAAGTATTGCGATTTGGTCTGTTTAAGAGTTAAAATGCAATAAAAAATAATTCTTATGTTATTCTCGCAATGTTGTTTATCTTCTTACTTTACATATTTCTTTTTAAACAGCATGGGCTGCACATCGACTGTGGGCGAATAAGATAACAGAGGGGAACAAACACGAAATAACCGAGTGTGTAAGTTTGATTTAGGGAAGGCATAATTTTCGTCTTCAGCCTCAATCAAATATTTGCCCCACGATTAAGGTAGATCAAATACTTAAAGGTCACAATGGGAACAAACTCCAGGTGTCGGGTGCATTAACACTTGGGCAAGTGAGATTTTATTTCTGTAAAATCTGGGAAAACTCGTAGGTGTGTGGCAACTGGTATGTGAGAGGTAAGCAGGGGGAGAAGAGAATCAGAGAGAGAGAGAGAGAGAGAGAGAGAGAGAGAGAGAGAGAGAGAGAGAGAGAGAGAGAGAGAGAGAGAGAGGGGGGTGATATAAGATAATCAGAGAGAGAGAGAGACAGATATAGAGAGATAGTGAGTATGAGAGAAAGAGTGAGTATGAGAAAAAGAGTGAGAAAGAGTGCGACAACCGCGCGGTCTGCTGAGAGATCGATGTCATGTATCGACGTTCACTACGGGAGAGAAAGACTGAACAACTGGTCCTCCGAGCACTCAGGCTTACACAAATATAATAGCCCTTACACTTCACAAGCTTTTTGTTACCAGCTGATGTCTTCAAAAGCGCTCCTAAAAATGCATTGCATGGCATGCAAACAGAGAGATAGACACAGACAGAGAGATATAGATAGGCAGACATACTCCATGTTACAAATCTGTCCTCCCATAATGTCTTATCACCGTGGTATGTGTGCTATAAATACATGTTCCTATCGTGCTATCCTGTATCCGTCCCCCAATTTTCTTGCCCCTTCATTCATAACACAAGGTATTACCTATTTACCAATAGTTCTTTGTTCTATTCTTGTCTCCATTTGATAATTGTTTGCATGGTTATTTATTCCACAGGACTTGAGTTTTCAGGTTATCTCTTGTGCAGTGCATGCCCCCTCGCCAATATTTATGAGTAAGAATTTTCCTAGCGTCGTAATCATCTAAGTTATTTTCTCTTCCTTGTCATTGTGCGTAATTGTCTACCCCTGGCGCACTTGAATAAAGAATTGTTAACAATGAGGGAAAATACGTTTCTAAATGCCTTCATGACAACTAGACGGAAAGTCTTGGCGAAAATTGGGAAGTGATGCATCCAACCATGCCAATAGTTAACTCTTAACAAAGCTTAGCATGTCTGTATTTAACTATATTTGCAATGGGAATCGACTTTATGCAAAGATGAATACCCCTTGAAGCATTCAACGCCACATGATACGCCAAAAAGTCGCTTAAAAGTCGACAAGCTCGACTTCATTGCACCGGGTTTTATCCCATATGGCTCGGTCTCTTTCCGCAGCACGGAAAGCGTCGCACAAAGCACGAACTCCGTAGCTTTTAGCGACGACCCACAGGAGTCTCCGAAACATTTAACTCGTAAACCGAAGGACGCGGCCCGTAATCGAACCCACAACCTTCGGATCACGAGTCAAACGGCTTGACACTTCGCCACAGAGACTCCCAGAGACTCCAAGATATGCCAATTAAAAAAAATACAAAACCGACGGAGACAAAACCGTTTAGGAATATTTACTGTTCCCCCTAAACACAAAGCACGCACAATGCTCGAAACCATTAAAAAATATAAGAAAAGAAATAAAATAATAGAAAAACAGATTTAAATAATAGCAAGACCAGAAATGTTACAGTAAGAACACAGAAAATAGACAGATGCTATAACAAACCAGTTAGGAAAACGATAAGGGCGGACAAAAGACACTATTTTTCCTGTTTTTCTATACTTCTAAAAGTGCCAATCAATACCTGCGTATTTACTTCCAAGCTTATAAACAGAAGACATAGACAACACGCATATTTCTAGGTGAAAACATAAACATTGATGAAAACAGGCATATTGTTCAAATGCACAAACACTAGCTCAATGGTGTGCAGGGTCCTGCCGTGTTAATTCTAGGCGCAAAGAACTACCGATCAAATCGCCAGAACGGGAAATATAAATACAGCGAACAGCAACAAAAGGGGACGACGTAGAAGCTGAAGGTAGCTGCAGGTGTCCAGATGTGACGGTTGGGTGCGAGGATAAAACAGACCAGAGAAATGTGTCAAACAACACGTGTGCTGTGGGTATTAGTTTGAACAGGCAGCTCTTACCAAGCGAACGGGTAAATGCATAATAAAAGGGAGACTGGCACAGGCCGTATGGACACGTTAACACTTCCACAATGTGCTTTATTATTTCGGCACTTGAAGTTTACCAGACGACAGCCACAATATTCTAGGCATAACTTCATGACAGCTACCGCTGAATGAAGTTGCTACTATCATAAATGCAGTATCCCAGGGCGCCATCTTTCGCGGGCTGTATCCATAAAACAGCCAGCGATAGAAACATTTTCCTGGGAGAACTAAAGTGTTTCCCGGGCTGTGGTGTCAACTCGACAATGGCCGACAATCATCATTATCGCCAGCATCATCAACACGGCCACTTTAATACTGGATAATGTCAGCAGATTCGGCCGCGGGCAGGGTTCACGAAGTGCAGAGGGAATCCCCCGCTGTGAACATCACAAAGGATTTCTCCGTGTACTTTAGGAAACCCTGAAAGGACTTCACAATGTAGTTTTCTTCTAGATGGGGACAAGAAGGCGAGGGCGGGGGAACTGGCGCTGTCTGTAATTTATTACTTCTGCAGAATCCACGGCTGGCATGGAATACCACTTTTCATGGCGGAAAAATAGCAGATTTGGTGCCAGCTCCGGTAATGGAACCGCAGTTCACGTGAGGCTGTAGTGCTATTTGTTTCAACATTGTGTTTATTACAAAATGGAGTGGTGGATGCTCTCTCTCTCTCTCTCTCTCTCTCTCTCTCTCTCTCTCTCTCTCTCTCTCTCTCTCTCTCTCTCCACCCATACAGCAACCTATTCACAAACCTATCTGTCTGTTCAAACACCCACTTATTCATCCATCTATTTACTATCCATCTACCTACCTACCTACAAGACTAAGTTCCTGTTACTGTCTGTTCATTTATTCAGATGGTTACCTGCCTGCCCGCCCGCTAGTCCATCCATCTACTTACCTACCTACTTACCTATCTATCTTAACCCTTTGAAAATAAAGATTTTCGTTCGTTCGTTCGTTCGTTCTAGCTAGGTAGCTGGCTACCCAAATTACATTACCTTATCCAATCTATCTTAACATGTATAATATGCAACATACAGTCGTTGTGTGAAATATCACCGACTGGGAGAGAAGAACGTGTCTTTTGCCTTATATGTGACCCTTTAAATTTAAAGTTCACTCGTTCTTTCTTTCATGCGTTTTCCGGTACGTGGGTCAATCAAAAAATGCATCCATCAATGCATCCAATCACCCACCCACACGCACCTGTCGCCTCCCACCCACCAACCCATCCATCCATCAATCCATCCACCACTCATCCATCCATCCACCGAGCTAGCTCCCTGTCTCCAACCGCCCACCCATCCACCCAACCACCCACACACATCCATCCATCAATCCACCGAGCTAGTTTCCTATCTCCAACCACCCACCCACCCACACACATCCATCCATCAATCCATCCATCCACTCATCCACCGAGCTAGCTTCCTGCCTGCCAACATGTCTGTGTCTATCCATCATTCCGTTTGTTTTGTCTATCTCTCTGTCTTAGCGTCTGTGTAAGTTCTTCTTGTGTTATGACACTTCATTATTCACAAATCCTTCATGATGGCAGAGAAAGGCAAGTACGGAAACTAGGCCCACTAAAACACCCGAATCCTCTGGAATCAACAAACAAAATAAGCGAAAACAACAGACAAGGCATGTCAAGTAATTAACCATGCTATTCAGCTTGTTCTCTGCTAAAAGGTCCGAGATCAATTAACATTCAACAGCAAAGGTCGCGGACATTCTCCGATGCTCTGTCGGGATTCAGCCAGCAAACAGCGATCTCATAAGGTCGACTTAAATTAGCGCGGACAATAGGTTATTTTTTGTTGTCCTTGTCATTTGCGTGTCTTGAGCATGCTTTTAATGACTAGTCTTTGTGGTAGTCTGTGAGATGAGATGTTTGTTTGTGGACGCGTGAATGTTTTTGCGGGTAATGTGTGTATCCGAGTATGTGATGTGTCTCTGCGTGTGTATGTGTACATGCGTGTATATGTACATTCGTGTATGTGTATGTGGGATATTGTAGCTACCAAGCAGTAGCGATTGGTTGCCAGTAGTCAAAGCTATTAATAGAACGTTACTGTTGTTAACATTTCTTCATCTTCGTTCGGATCCCCCGTTCGAATGGTTCTATGTGCAATGAGGATGGTCTGTCGACTAACTAACTACGAAATGTGTCTATATCTGCATTGTTGTCTCTGGTTTGAATGCAACCTTTTTCACTCAGTGGTCCATAGAGTTTATCTTCCACCGTTGTTTCTCAGCGCCAGAAGGTTTTCCTATATATGTCGTATTTTGGGCAGTCTTGGAGTATGTGATCTGCTGTCTGCGACGCCAATCCACATGTAAACATGGCTGATTCGCCAATATTGAATTTTATATCCGTGTGGTTGCGTAATCTATTGTGTCCTGTTCTGAGGCTTAGAATAATTATTTGTGCTGGTCTGTCCATACAGAGGTAACCGTTTTGAGTTGGCGTTGGGGGCTTTCTCATTTTGTGTGTGTTGATAATTCTTTTCCTTTTGTGATATGTAACAGGTACATTGAAGTTGTTCTTTATAACATGTCTAATGTATCCCACTTAATAAGGGACCCATTGGCCAACTTGTCAAGCTGTCGCCCTGGTCAGTCTACCATTGGCATAGAGCCTTCTCTTTTACTGGGTTTATGGATGTACTGGAGGATCCGTTAGAGAGCGAGAGAGTATAATGGAATCTAAGAACAGCAGTAGCTGGAACACTCAGGGAGGACAAAAGAGTTTTGTTTTAATGACAACATTTATACATATATAAGTATGTGTGTGCCAGCGCGCGCGAGTGTGTATACATATGTTTATTTGCCTGGGATTCTTCGTGGCGAAGTGATCAAGCCGTTTGAATCGGGCTTCGAAGGTTGTGGGTTGTGTGGCCGCGTCCTTCGGTTCACGAGTTAACTTTTTCGGAGACTCCTGTGGGTCGTCGCTAGAGCTACGGAGTTCGTGCTTTGTGCGACGCTTTCCGCGCTGCGGAAAGAGACCGGGCCATATGGGATAAAACCCGGTGCAGTGAAGTCAACCCTGTCGACTTTTAAGCGACTTTTTTAACAAGTTTATTTGCCAGCGAGAATAAGCTGGCATGGATGTGTTCATGGATGCGCGCGGGAGTGTGTGCACGAGTTTAAGTGTGTATCTGTGCGTGAATGTATTTTAATGTTTGGTTTTATATTGTTTCAGTAATTAATGCCGATATAAACTTAAGACACGGAAGCAGAAGCAGAAGCAGCAGAAACAGCAGCAGCAGCACCAGAAGAAGAAGAAGAAGAAGAGAAAGAAAAGGAAAACGAAAGAAATACAGCAGCACAGGTATTATTAGTAGTAATTAATGTGATAGTAGTTGTGGTAGTGGTAGATGTGATAGAAGTAGTAACATTAGATTTATAGTAGAAGTAGTAGTAATAGTAGTAGCAATTTAGTACATGATTATGTCAAGCAACATCAATCAAAGTATGGTCTGATGGGCCAAAGAACTGGGCACCTCATCCAGTGTGTCTATTAACTAACAGGAACATTCATCACCATCCAAAGGCTTAACCCTCGCAGAACTTTAATCCCAAAACAGTCTTCCCAAAATTCTATCATAAGCCAGATGTTCTGCCACTGTTGCTATCATTTTTAAAGTATCTCTCACAGTCTAGTTCTTCTTCTTCTTCTTCTTCTTCGTTCATCCGGAGTTTTTTTTCCGGATGTGATTGCGTTGTGCCTGTTTACAGCAGAGCTGCGTTCTTGCGCCGTTAGGCCGACACATCCGACTTCTGCGGGCATTTGTTGACCGGGTTAACCTTCCCGGGGGTTTCTTAGGACGTTTGACTCTCACTGTTGTGGTGTTATCCCCCATCCTAGCTGGCCCATATAGAACAGCCAAAGATCCTGGTCAGCCCTCAAGGGAAGGCAGGGGCAGACCATGGGCATTCCCCGCCATCCAAGGAGGCTTCCATACTTGCAGAGCCGATACATAGCGCTCTGATACTGGGCTCACCCAAGGAATCGTCACGTCCTGCACATGGCTGCTTAGCCTCACTTCCGTATATTGGGCCTTCCGTTCACCATAGGCTGTTCTTCCGGAAACCAGAAGTATGCAGTCTGCAGATGACATCCACACAGTGAGCTTTCGATTCGGACTTTCCATGTAATGGATTTGCTATCCAAGCAATATTCCATTTCGTGCCACTAGGACACTTTTCCACCTTTTTATGAAGCTCACACAGTGGGCTTTTGATTCGGACTTTCCACGTAATGGATTTGCTATCCAAGCAATATTCCATTTCATGCCACTAGGACACTTTTCCACCTTTTATGAAGCCCACACAATGGGCTTTTGATTCGGACTTTCCACGTAATGGATTTGCTATCCAAGCAATATTCCATTTCATGCCTCTGGATCTTCATGCACCTTTAAATGTCAACCTGTATGTAGTTTAAGTAAGCTGCGGTCAACTTTAGCTTGTTGATATCTCCATAGAGCTTGTCCTCAAATGAAGCAGGTGTGGGCCAAAATATCTTTCTCTGTTCTGCATACGTTGGGCAATACTGCAGCAAATGTTTTGCTGTCATTTTTCCAGTTCTACAATTACATTCATCGGTATCTCCTATCTTTAGTTTATTGAACAAGTGGTATTTCAGCCTGTTATGTCCTGTGCGGAGTCTGAAGATTGCTACTTGTTCTCTTCGGTCGAGTTTGTAATATGCATCATCCTTCTGATGGCCTGGATGCTCTGATTCCCATTTGGTTCTATAAGTGCTTTTTATCAACCTCTTTGCCTCATTATAGGTTATGTCTATGTCAGGCTGTGGTAGTCGTCCGCCCTCTTTTGCCAGTCTGTCAGCCTCTTCGTTTCCAGGTATACTGCAATGTGATGGGATCCACTGTATTACAACTTTTTTGGATTTCTGGCATAGACCATGGAGTGCTGCTCTTAGGTCAGTTAGTTCTGTGCTGTTATTGCTCTTCAGTATTGAGACAGCTGACTTTGCATCTGTGAAGATAGCTATTTGCTTCTCTTTATTTTCCTCCATCAGGAGCATTTCTGCTGCAGTTTTCAGAGCCTCTACCTCCGCTTTGAAGTTACTTGAAAATTTTCCAGTTGCCATTGAATGTGTTTTTTTCACTCCATTTTTTAAATTTAGGAGAATTCCTCCTCCTCCATTCTCTATTGAATTTTTGGCTGATCCATCTGTATATGCATGGGTCCAATTCCTGCTTGGGTAATGTTCTTTTATGTAGTTTAGGGTTATTTCTCTTCTTTCGGTTTCATGCTGAGTGTTCTTTTTCTCAATACCAGGAATGTTTTCTATCATCTCAGGCAGTTGCTGCTGTCTCCAAGCTGGGAACTTGTGTGCATTGTGTATGGGCTTGACTGTTGATATGTTAAGTATAGGATCTGCCCTAATCCTTCGTTTTGCAGTTTCTACAAAGTTGCTACGCTTCAGTCTTCCCTTTCCAAAACCATTAAATCTGTTGTACATAGGGTGGTCTGTCAATCTTCTAAATTTTTCTGCTTGTTGCTGGGCTCTGCTATCTCTTCTATCCTGCATTGGTTGTAAACAAGTGATCTTTTCTAGTTCATTAATAGGCGTTGTCTTCAGGCTTCCAGTTATGATTCGCATTCCTTGGTTTTGGACTCTACTTATTTTGTTAAAGTTTGACTTAGCTGCTGTTGCCCAAGCTGCAATGCCATATTCCAGTACTGGCCTCACCCGTCCAGTATATAACTTCTTGAGAACTTTCTCATCTGCTCCCCACGTTGTACCAGCAAGCTTTTTCATGATTGCCATTCTCTGCCTTGCTCTTGTTCGATTTTTCTCAACCTGTGTCTTCCATGTCAGGCGACGATCAAAGGTGACTCCTAGATAGTTTGGATTTTCTTCATGGCGCAATATTTTTCCATTCAATACCAGCTTAGGTTGCTGAGTTTTATTTGAGAGGGAGAACACTGTGCATGTTGTTTTCTCCTCACTTATCTTCACTAGCCATGATTTTGACCAGTCCTCTAGCGCTAATAAGGCTTGCTGTATTCTGCTGTTAGCTGTACTAATATATTCTTCAGATGTCCATATGGCTAGGTCATCTGCAAAGGAGGATGTGTGTACTCTGGCTGGAAACTTTTCTGTGATGTCATTTATATATGCTAGGAATAATGTTGGTGAAAGAACTCCTCCTTGGGGGACACCTTGCTCCAGCAGCATCATTTTGCTTGTTTGTCCTTGTACTTTTGTCCTGGCAGTTCTGTTCTCAAGGTAGTGGCTGATCCATTTATACATTTTTCCACAAACATGCATGTTTTGCAGTTTTACTTTCAGTCCTTCCTTCCATACTTTATCAAATGCTTTTTCTAAATCTATCCAGACTGCTAGTGTGTGCTTTTTCTCTTGGAAGGCATCCTCTATTTCCTGAGCTATATAGGTTATTTGATCTTCAGTGGATCTGTACTTTCTGAATCCTGCTTGGTGAGGTGTTAAGAGTTTGTTTTCTTCCAGATGCCATGTTAGCCTGCCATTGATAATGCGTTCCATTAATTTTCCTACACAGCTAAGTAGACTGATAGGTCGATAGCCATTTGGTTCTTCCAGGTCTTTTCCTTTCTTTGGGACTGGTATTAGTATAGCTTCCTTCCATGCCTGTGGGACTATTCCTCTCTTCCAGCTGTTATTTAGGACTGCTAGTAGTTTCTTCTTTGCCTTGGTGCCTAGTCCTATTAGCATTTCATTTGTGATTCCATCCTTTCCTGGTGATTTCTTCTTTTTTAGGGTATTCATTGCCTGTTCCATTTCTTCCATTGTTAGATTTGCCATCATATATTCTGCTGCTGTCTCTGTATTTCTATGATGTATCTGTTTGTCTTTGATTGCTTTCTTCTGTTCGGTTGTAATATCAATGTGGTTTGCATTTGCATAGTGTTCCATTAGTGCATTTGCAGCCTTTTTTCCTGTAAGCAAGGCATTTCCTTGTTTAATTGTTATTTGTTTGTTTCTAGGTCCTTCATTGTTCATGGCTTTCACTAGTTTCCATAGTTTGTTTCCATCCCTGTCAAAATTCAGGTTTTCTGTTTTTTCCCTCCAACAATCTCTTGTTGTTTGATTTACTGTTCTTTTATATTTTGCTGAGATGGCTTTGAGAGAGATATTCGCTTCAATTGTTTGTTCTCTCTCTGCTGTCTTCCTGGCATCTTCAACTTTGTCCTCCAAACTTTGTAGTTCTTCAGTCCAGTATGGTTTGTAATTTTTCCTCGCTCCTCTAGGAATGGACTCAGTGGCTGCCTGTATTATCGCTCTGTTTAGACTTTCCACCATTTGCTTTATGTTGCCATATCGTGTATTTATGTTTTCACAATATTTGTCTGTTAGTATGGCAAATCTGTCCCAATCTGCTCGTTTGTAATTCCAGCGGGGCAAGGGCTTTTGCTCCTGTGGAACATACTCCATATTCATTACAAGCTTGATTGGTCTGTGGTCACTACCTGCTAATTGGTCCAGCACATGGCGATCGATTTTGTGGAGGATGTCTCCTGTGCAGAAAGCTAAGTCTGGAGTAGAAGTGGTAAGCCATCTTCTGGAGTAGAAGCTCGGTGTGTCATCCGCTTTGTTGAGTAGATGGAGATTTGAGTCTATTTCCCAGTCCTCCAATTCATCTCCTCTTTTGTCAGTATCTGGGTATCCCCATCTTTCTGAACGGCTATTAAAGTCTCCGACAATAATGCAGTTTGTGTCAGTTATTTTCATGTTTGAGAGTGTAAGGTCCTTATCTGCTGGGCTATACAGATTGTAGATTCTTATTTTCATGTCCTTTATCATTATATCAACACCTATAATTTCTGTTTGGTTGTCAGAGATCACAGATACTTCGCTGCAAGGTATTGTATTTCGTGTAAGTATTAGAACTCCTCCTTTATGTCCTTCGCGGTCGAAACGTGTGGCCTGATATCCTCTGACTGAAAATTTGCGATTGGCATTGAGGTGTGTCTCTTGAATGCATGCCACATCTATTCTATCTTTATGAAGACGCTGTGTCAGGGATTCTTTCTTGTTATAAACTCCTTCGGCATTCCACTGTAGTATGTTGAGTGTCCTTGGTATTTGGTCAATAGCTCTTAACCTACTCCTCTGTGCCTTGACTCCACAGCACAGGGGAAGGTGACCACCAGTAGTCATGGGTGGACCCCCTCGAGGCAGGGGGCCCGGCACTATCACCGCCTGATGGGACTTCACGGGATTAGCACCATAACGATTAATTTTCATCTGTGGCATCATGAAATGATAAAGTTACGTTGCACTTCTTTGTCAAGCTTGTGGCTCAGTACATCCGATTTCGACAAGCACTTTTCGGGATGCTTTCCCTAGCCTTTGACTGTCCCCAGTCTACCTACAAGGCAGCAGGTTTGTGCGTCACTTCGTCTGGTCCCTCTCCCTTGACCTGTCCGACATGGGTGACCCTACCAGTAGCAGTGCTACCGTCGGCATAGCTCTTGGGGTCATTGGAACGCGCAAGCCCCTCTACCTCGTCAAGGTGGACGCACGGCAGAGGGGACAGTCTAGTTCCATCAACGGTATGTTCTTCCTCTTCTCGACTTCCCAGCTACAGCCTCCCTCCATAATAACTTTTCCAGACATGCATGTCTGCTCACATGTCCAAAGTATGTCATATCCTTATCCTCAGCAATTATCATTCATAAATATCGGTAATTTCTATGACACCAACTCAACCGCAAGCAGGCACGGGGAGGTCCGATCACATTCACAAATCGCCCCTGCTTTGCATAATCACTATGATTATGTCTGATTATATATGTGCTATTTGCATACACCTTCCACACACAAAGGGACATAATCAGCAGATCCAGTTCATTTTACGGCGCCACACAGCTACTTGGTAGCATTAGGTTCAGTAAAATGTGTGGAAGTCAGAGAGAGAGAGAGAGAGAGAGAGAGAGAGAGAGAGAGAGAGAGAGAGAGAGAGAGAGAGAGAGAGAGAGAGAGAGAGAGAGAGAGAGAGAGAGAGAGCAGAAAAGAAAAGAACTAAAGTGACCTGACTGTTCCTTGTCATTTTGGAAACGTTAATAATAATAATAATAATTTTTTTCCCCCGCGTTTCCATCCTGTTTCAGGATATTGCGGTCAACATCAGCATCTTTCAGCTGTATGTTGATTCCTAGGCTAGATTACGCTCATCAGCACGCCACGACTTTCTGAGCGACCGGCTCCAAACTCTCATAAGACACAGGCGCGACTCGAACCGCTTCCAGTTCTCGTGCGCTCACGTCAACCACGAGAGTATTCGGGGTTACGGAGAAAGCTGCTAACTCCTCGGCCAGGGAGACCGGCAGTAATAATAATAATAATAATAATAATAATAATAATAATAATAATAATAATGGTAGTAACAACAACACTATTATTATTAAAATTGTATTTATTTAGAATGTGATACAGAAATATATACCTTTAAAACAAATACACAGATTATGGTGCATAATATATTCAACGGAATTATTTCTCTTAGATAACATGTACACATGATTGCCCTTAGAAATATATCGTATTATATCCATTTTGAGCTGGGGGTGGAGGGGAGGGTCCCCCCCCCCTCTCTTTGAACCTCAGCGTAGTCCACCCACATGTTATTACTACTAGTAGTTGCTACAACTTGGGAGTACTGGACTGATTTTGCGTGAGGGTTAGCTTTCCCTGTTACCAGTGTCCCTCGCCACCAGGCGAACCCTCACCGACTTCTGAGGTGCTTTTAGTCTAAGTCCCAAAGTCAAGGAAGAGAAGCCACCATTGAAGTCCAACTAACCGGCGTGTAGAATTAACCCACTACGCCGCGGCTAAAATTAAAATTTTCAAGAACGTTAAACATTATTTGGCTAGGACCAAAGTGTAGCACCAACAGAAGCGGTCATCCGAATGATACACAGGAACATGAGACCTGATGGTGTGGCTCTTGCACTTGAGGGGAACCACGAGACCATAATTTAAAAAAAAAAAAAAACTTACAATTTCGAATCTGTCCCGACGCATAACGAACCCATCACTACAGTGACGGAAGGCGACAGTCTAGCCACTATGCTAGGCAGCTTGCGCGTTAAATATTTCAGCCACGCCGACTTCCACTTCCTTCCAATCCAATCCAATCCAATCCAAATTTGAGAATTGATGTTTTGGCCCCGTACAACCGTCGTGTTGTCGGTCGGTTATAATTGGGGCCTTTATGGTGTATCTACTTCGGCTTGCGATTTCGCTTCCTGTGATTATTTCACGTCACTTCCGTAACGACTTACAGGCATTTCATCATCATCAAGTGTCTTGCCGGCTGGCGTGGGCGATCATGACTCTCCACAAATTACGATCTCCGATGTCGTGGATCAGTTCGTGTGTTGACTCCCTTCCGTGCCATGACACAAGACTGTCAATAATCGTTTCATGATGTCTTCCTATAGCTCGCTTTCCGCAAATCTGTCCGGTTGTCACATGTTCCAGTTTTTGTCTTCTCATAACGTGGACAAAAATCGAGGACTGCCTCTTTCTGATGTTTGTGATAAGTTGTCTTTGTGACTCAGCTTCCCTTAAAACATTCTGATTGCTCTTTTTGGCTGTGCAACCAATTTTCAGCATTCTTCTATAAAACCACACCCCCAAGGCTTCCGTGGATTTTTTTTCGCCTGTGTACTAATTGTCCAGGACTCGCAGCCGTATGTTAAAACTGGTTCAATGTAACATGCAAGAACTCTTTTCCTGACTTTCAAGGACAGTGACTTATTGCACAAAACATTTCTCATTTGATAGAATGCAGTTGTTGCTTATCTTATTTTGCTCTTTATTTCAGTGATGACTCTTCCATCTGATGTTATCCACGTGCTTAGATATTTGAATTTCTGCACTTGCCCCAAAATAACCACAACTTCTGTCTTTCTATTATTCAAACCAAGGCCCATTCTTCTATCGTTGTTAAAACGTGCAGCGACGCTGTGGCTTATGATATAGTAAAAGGCGAGTTTCAGTATTCCAGGCCATGTAGAGTCCAGGGTTCGATATCAGCTGCGGGAGATTTGGAAGCGTACCACTTTGCGTTGAGTTCACTGGTGTGAGGAGTCGGTGGTTCAGAAAACAATGGTAAATTAATAAACTAACATTGCTTAGTAAATCCCAAACATCCATTAATGCTGGGGTTTATTTCAGCGTCCTGTAAAGGCCATGCGATTAATTTTAAAATAGGCAGCTTACTTTCCTGAAGAATTAACTGAATTACTTTAATGATGTATCATAGAACCAATGTAATCACGTATAAGAAGGACATTGTAACCACATATAACAACCATAGATCCATTGTAACAATATTTAACAATCATGTGTTATTTGCATAACCCTTACAAGACGTCGCAGTTAACCCCATAATATTGGAGCTGTTTATTATTTCTGAATAATTTTACACGCAGTTGTTTGCCATTTGGTAGGCTGTCCATCAAAGCATACTATTTCCTTCGAGGCAGTGTTGTCATTCTAATTCTGTCCATATCCCACAGATGCGGGTTCTGTTGGTTAACAGACTTGGCTGTTACACTTGGGAAGGGGGAAAGGGGGGTGGGGGGGGGGGCGGGGTCTACTTAGCCGTTGTTTGATTGCTTGTGTGATTAATTAATTGTTTGACTAATCGAATGTAGAATTATTTGACTGGCTGACTGTTTTATTATTTGGCTGATTATTTAGTTAAGTGATTGTGAATATGCATACGGCCAAATAATAAAAGGACATTTTCAAGAACCAAACCTTCACAGCTACAGTTCACAAGACACCTTTCACTGCCATCCTCGTAGCTATAGAGAGCTGCAGTCACGTGCAGTGGGTGGATGCTGGCCTGCCGTCCTGGTAGTCAAGCGTTCAATCCGTATTGGGGTGGGTTCGAATTTTTAAAATTGACCTAAGCTCCCAGGTCAAACCAGCCTAAAATGGGTACCAGGAAACTTACTTGGGAAGTAAAGGCGTGACACTGACCTCATAATCCACGAATGCCAAAATATCTTAAATTATGGTTCTTCTTCTTCTTCTTCTTCTTCTTCTTCTTCTTCTTACTGTTCTTCTTCTTCTTCTTACTGTTCTTCTTCTTCTTCTTCCTGTTCTTCTTCTTCTGCGTTCGTCCGGAATGTTGTTTTAGATGTAACAGCGTTGTGCCAGTTTACAGCAGAGATGCGATACTTGCGCCTGTTGCCTGACACATCCGACGTCTGCGGGCATTTGTTGACCGGGTTAACCTTCCTGTGAAAATATGGTTCTAGTAACATATGCCCAAGGCCTCAATACGTGTAACCTCATTAAGGCGGGTAACCTCATTAAGGCGTGTAACCTCATTAAGGCGTGTACCCACATTAAGTTGTGTACCGACATTATGTACCCACATTAAGTTGTGTACCCACATTAAGTTATGTACCAACATTAAGGCATGTACCCACATAGAGTCTTGATGAAGGGACCTTGACTGTTTTACGCGTGGCTAAAGAATAGAGAGCACCTTGTCACGAACTGTGTTTACACACTGTCTAGTGTGGTTACCTTTGTCTAATTTCTGACTCGCCAACTATTCCAACGGCGACGGTTGTCAATGTTTAGTCCAAAGCAACAAGCAGACTGCACACTGAACTCCACCAAGGATGTTTGGCGTACCAGAATCGCCCTAAACAGGCAAGCCGAAAGGTGAGATATTAATCTTGCACCGTGTTACCTCTTTCTTAAAGGCCTGATTCTCACTCAGTTCATGCCCCAGCCTGGGCATACCTGTCAGATTTGAGAGAATAGAGGCTGTGGAGGTCGGAGTATCCAGGACCTGACTGTCCTCACAGTCAAGAATGGAGAAACGCTGCATTGTTCACTTTGTGGTTGGATGGACCAGAATGTTTATGATCCCATACCGGGAAGGTTTTGGGTTGTGAAATAGGAAGCCGATTTTGGTCCGGGCCAGGTTGTGGTGTTAGGGTCTTTACAATGAAGATCTCTCTCTCTCTCTCTCTCTCTCTCTCTCTCTCTCTCTCTCTCTCTCTCTCTCTCTCTCTCTCTCTCTCTCTCTCTCTCTCTCTCTCACACACACACACACACAGACACACACAAACGCGAGAAGTAGACGGTAAGCTTTACGATCGCAAGTAACAAAATGGACATTACAACCAACGCCTTCGTCAGCACACAAACACCAAACAAACACCGATATGCAGGTCAGCATGGCCGAATGGGTAAGAGCGCGTGTTCTTATACATCCGGTGTGCTGATGCCGAGGTCAGGGGTTCAACCCCTACACCGGATAGCTGGACTACAATGTTGACCTGTCGTCCTTTACTTATGGACATAAATCACAAGTACTTCTGAAGTCGGAATGGGTTCGCCTGATGGCGAGGGACACTGTTAATAAAGAAAGCTAATCCACACGCACAATTCAGTCCATCACTACTGTACGTAGTGTGTATAGACTACGCTTGAGTTCAAAGCGAGCGAGAGCAAAACAAAAAATGATATAACAACATGAAAACCTTTACATGAAAATATAAATAACAGTGTCTCATCTGTAACCTTGTTGTGGACTGGATACGTACTTCATGGAATCCGCGTGTATGAAGCTTTACTGCAGTTCTACACATTCCATTGTTAGGTTTTGTACTATGGTTTCCGGGAAGGTTAACCCGGTCAACAAATGCCCGCAGAAGTCAGATGTGTCGGCCAAAAGGCGCAAGTATCGCAGCTCTGCTGTAAACAGGCACAAAAAAACATTACGGCCGAAAAAACACTTCGGATGAACGCAGAAGAAGAAGAAGAAGAAGAAGAAGAAGAAGAAGAAGAAGAAGAAGAAGAAGAAGAAGAAGAAGAAGAAGAAGAATGTGCTGTGGTTTTTAAACATATTACTCCGCCATTAATCTATCTATATCACTGCTCATTAGCTTGTTCTTTGAAGAATAGTGGTGTGGTTTCCACAAGATAGTAAATTTAAAAAAAAAAAAAATAAAGAAAAGAAACAGCCGAGATGAAATGACATGGTTTCTGATGTCATATTTTTAGGCTGATAATTATGAAAGCAAGCTGAGAATCATCTAACTGCAGTGGAAATGTGGTTTTCTGAGGGCAATGAAAAGAATGCAATGGGTGTATGGAAAAATGAACGAGACACTTCTCCAGGCAACATATGGACACTATAAAGTGATTAGAAGAATTAGACGTTGACAGTCAAGATGTGTCGGACACATTACGAGCAGCCGCCAGTATATGGTGACAACTCATACTTTTTTTTTTTTTAGACCGCTTAACAATGAAAATCTGACTGTTGCAGAAGAAGAAGAAGAAGAAGAAGACGAAGAAGAAGAAGAAGAAGAAGAAGAAGAAGAAGAAGAAGAAGAAGATGAAGAAGAAGAAGAGGGAAGAAGAGGAGGAGAAGACAAAGAAGAAGAGGTTCGCGAGGTGAAGAAGAAGGAGAGGGGTGGGGAGGGGGGTCAAGGAGGTGAAGCAGAAGCTGAAGACAAAGTAGAAAAAAAAGGGAAAAAAAAGGGGGGGGAGGAGGATAAGGAGAATCCAGGAGAAGAAGAAGAAGAAGAAGAAGAAGAAGAAGAAGAAGAAGAAGAAGAAGAAGAAGAAGAAGAAGAAGAAGAAGAAGAAGAAGAAGAAGAAGAAGAAGAAGAAGAAGAAGAACCGACATCACTGCACTCGGGACATTAGAAGAAGAAGAAGAAGAAGAAGAAGAAAGTCTAAATACATGTCTGTACTCTGAGAAGTATTTGCTCAACAATACAACGCCTCAATGTCTCAGGCCTGTAAAGAGATCACACACAGTTAACACTAACACTTTAATGTGTTTACTGATGAGTAAAATTCTGTTTGAGACTAAAGCAGGATGTACTAACGCAATCCCTCTGCCAAACAAAACGAGCAAACACAAGATGTACTTGCAATAATGAGGCTGTGGCTACTAACTACATAAATCAATAGCCTGTGATTTTATACAAAAATTGATTGAGCAATTCAAAGACAAAACACGTTTCTGGGGTATGCATTTCTATTCTGCTTGAAAAATGAGGTCGTTGTTGTATTTACCAGAGCTATATTGGGAATTCGAGGGAAACTTTTGATTTAGGGGTAACATATTATCAGTTCACACAGTTAAACAATTTATAAAATGTGTGTTGTTTTATAAAAAGAATTGTGTAGGACGGCAGTCGTCTGTGGGTTAGGGATAGTGAACGAAGTTTCATACTCCAACATATCGGGTTCCAAATCAGGCTCAGGACATTTAGAAGCAGACCGCTATGCGTTGATATTTATAACGGGATGAGCATCGGTCGTTCAGACAGCAATGGTAAACAACTGAGCGTAAAATTGCCTAGGAAATTCACAAACGGTCAAACGAATTCTGGGGTTGATTACACGTACTGTAAAGGACATGCAACTAACTTTGTTATGTACGACGAGGTAGCTAGCATGCATACAGCACGAGACCATTATGGAGAGCTGATATACCACTGGCTAACTCAGCCCGTTTTCTATAATTGTAGTAGTAGCAACTGTAGCAGTAGTAGTAGTTGTAGTAGTAGTAGTAGTTGTAGTAGTAGTAGTAGTAGTAGTAGTAGTAGTAGTAGTAGTAGTAGTAGTAGTAGTAGTAGTAGCAGCAGCAGCAGCAGCAGCAGCAACAGCAGTAGCAGTAGTGGAAAGAAAGAAAGAAAGAAAGAAAGAAAGAAAGAAAGAAAGAAAGAAAGAAAGAAAGAAAGAAAGAAAGAAAGAAAGAGAGAAAGAAAGAAAGAAATTATTATGATGATATAGGTATTATTATTGTTGTTGCTGTTGTAGAGCTTGCGATAGTGAAAAGCGAGAAAAAAAAAATCACTGTAGTTTTATTTTACGAATAGGACAACTTTTTAACGCCCCCCCCCCCCCACCTTTTTTTTCCCTTCCCATCACACACTTACTATCCCCTACAACTGTCTTCAGCTGAAAACCTAACCAATCATGAATAAGTATACAAAGGACTTGACGGGAGATGGTTGCTGGCCAGCGCTCCACCAGGAGATGATAGGCCGGAGAAGTTTTTACAGAAATAAAAATACATAAACTGTATGCTGCTGCCAATCATTTCTGACGTTGATGTTCCTCCACGCCATGATATCAAACTGTCCAGCATCATTGTCTTTGGTTTCCCCCTGCTTCTCTTCCCTTCCAACTTTGTGGTTGTGACTACATACTTCAGCTTTCCTCTTCTCGTGACATGCCCAAAGAGCGTAGACTACTTTCATCTGAAGCGAGTAACTGGTTCTCATTGTGAGTTAACTTATGTCAAGATATCTTCTTTATTGCCATTTCTGTCCATCCATGGAGTTCTCGTCATTCTTCTTACAAACCACATCTTCGCAACCTTTATATAATTTCTCTCTTGTTTGCTAATTGTCCATGATTCTCTTCCTTACATCAGGATTGGCTCAATATAGCTCGTAAGAACTCTTTTCTCCATTTCAACTGACAAAGATAAATGGCAGAGAATGTTCTTCATCTCATGAAATGCTGTCTTTGTTTGGGCTATTATACGTTGAACGCCCTTAATACAGCTTCCAGCTGGTGTTATTAAAGTACCCAAATAATTAAATACATTAACATGTTTCAGATTCACTTTGCTGTTACACTTTGGTATACACTGTTTTTTTTTTTTTTAAATAACCATTACTTATGTTTGTTTGTTTTTTTCTTTCTGTTACTCAGATTTGCTGAACCAGTTGCTACCTAACACGCTAGCTAATATTTTATTTTTTATTACATCTCCAACCGTCACCCACGATCGAAAACTCCCCCACGATGTGTGGGGCGGACACTGTGACGAATACACATACACACGGAAACACAATAATAAACAAACAAAATACCAGATTGATTATGTCAACTCTATCAATGCCTTACTGCTTAACGTAATGCCCAACGAATGTAACTGCCTGAAGCCATTTCCTCTCTGTTTGAGTGTGCACTTGCTTAACCCTGCCAACACTTTACCTACTTTGACTCTCTGACCGCGGTGAACTTACCAATATCTCAACTTGAGCCGCCCTTTGTGTAATAAATACGCACTGTCTGTACAGTGAACCAGTTGTGATAAATCTTTGTGGTGATCGTTGGAAAGGGAGGGGGAGAATAAAGAAAGGGTAGAGGGAATAGGGAGGGAAGGAGAGGCGTGAATGGAATGGGGTTCTAAAAGGACATAAATCCTTCCTAATAGTAAAATATTCTCGTCACGCCCGTTACTTACGGGATATGTGAGCCGACCGCTCAGAAAGCAATGGCAAACTACTGAGCGTAATCTTGCCAAGAAATCAACAACAGCGGTAAAATGCTCGTGTTGACAGCGATGTCCTGTAATAGGATATGCGAAAAAGAAAAAGAATAAGAAAATAAAAAAATACAAACACAAGCGCAACGTTTCTGGCTTCTCTTATCTCAGACTTAACCGCAACAAAAGTAACACCTTATTCTTCGTCTTATTCATCTACAACTTCTGCTGCTGCTGATACTGCCACAACAACAACGACTACTACTACTACTACTACTACTACTACTACTACTACTACTACTACTACTACTACTACTAGGCCTACTACTACTACTGCTGCTGCTGCTGCTACTGCTACTACTACTACTACTACTACTACTACTACTACTACTGCTGCTGCTGCTGCTACTACTACTACTACTACTAAAACTACCGACACTCCACCATCACATCACCTCTACTACTACAACAACCTCCTGTAACGTAAAATTAAATAATTAAATGACAAATAATGAAACGGACAAGCCGTAACCCTTCTATTTTCTCTGTAGCACTGCTTTCAAATTTTAAACCAACCAACCCCGAAATTCCAAATGTAACTATTGCGGCTCAAACAGTTAAGAAAAAAACCTCGATAGTGTTTGCATTAGGAATGCAATATCAAAGCTTTCCAAAGCACATACATGTCTACGGCAAAGACCCAAACGTAAATCGGAAAGAAACAAATTATTTACTTAACCAGGATCGTAGTTTCTACCAAGCCTTCACAAATTCCCGCCTTTTCAGTTAAGTTTGGCTGTGGGATCCCCATTGTCGTCCGCTGTTTTGAAGTTCATTGGCCAGGCTGGCGTGTTAGAACAGAAGGTTAGAATGGAAATTGTTAAAACCCCTGGTCAGCACGTACACATACACAGACGTGGACTAACACGTACAAAACAGGCGCATAATGTGCGTGCGATTTTGAAAGAAAGTTCCCAAAGTAAACTGCAGATGAAGGGATGTAGCAGTTGAAAGCGTAAAGAAGCACCATTACGTACGTACTCAATCAACAACTGTTAGTACAGTACAATAAACCCATGCGTTGAACTTTAGCTGAAGGTCAATACCGCGCGTGAGGCTAAGAATGACAAGATGGTGAATCCAAATTGCGTGGATGATCAAGCAAAATATAACATGTAGTTTTGGCAAGTACTGCTTCATGTCATCAGCGAGGAAGGTGGTGAAGCCGCCTGCCTGCCTCGCGCTCCCAAAGCCGTCGGTTCGGTTTCAGACTCGTCACTAGGTCCACCAGTGCAGTTTTTTCGGAGACTTGGGGGTCGTCACTGGAGTTATGGGGGTCGACACTGGAGCTACGAAGTGCGTGCGCTGCGCTACGTTTTCGACAGGCCGCTCTTCGGAAAAAAAAGATGGAGCTACATGGGATGAAAGCCGGTGCAAATGAATTCCAACCTCCTGCCTTTAAACTCTGTGGAACATATGTCCGGTATGTTGGCGTTACCATCCTCTAAGCACTGAAAATGTCATGTATCTAGTGCCCATATCTAAATGGGATGCGTTATTCGAGTGCGCTGCGAATAATACTGAGCGTTATTCACAGCATGGGGTTAGTATCCTTCTTGTACGTTACCCTGGTTTAGAGAGCGGATATACCGATACAAGAGTATCTCCCCCCCCCCCCCCCCCACGATACATCAAAAATGAGCGCAGACAGATGGGACATACACAAGATAAGACGAGTAGCACAAGATATGGATATATACTCCGACGACAGTGAGGGACCTCCGGACCGAGAAACATGTATTGCATCATTCGATCAGTCTAGCAGTCCACCACACACTCAGCCGGAAGTGATTGTCAACACATTCAATTGACATGATTCTTGTTTGCACAGAGTTTTGCTTGCGACACACGTATTCCGATTTTCTCAGTTCTATATTTTAGTTCCTAGTGTTCAATAAATAATTTGGGACCGTTATTTGGAAGAGTGCTAAAACATCTAACCCTGAACACTCCTTTTTCTATCGCCTTTTGCGAACATAAACGTCACGTGACGTGTAGTAAACGTCACGTGACCAACGGCGACTGCGAATAACTCCATACTGGGAGGCGTTATTCACAGCGCGCTACGTATAATGACTTCGTACCTAATTACCATCCCAGCGGAGACTGTGTGGAAGATCTCTCCTATCCCCTCTTTTTCGTTTCTTCTTTGGCCCTGAATCCTTCTACAGAGCATATTCCCCCAACCAACACATGCCAAGCCTTCTTATCTTTTACGATATTCTGCATCTTCCGACATGTACTTCTCATATTATTCATCTCTGTCTTTATCCCCCTACTCCTCGTATTTTGAAGTGTCTCTCTATTTACTTTCATCTCTAGATTCCAAATAAAAGACGTTCTAGTTATAACATTAGGTTTTCTCCTACGTCAGCGTCTTGGCTTCACCTCTTGTTTCGCTGGGGTCGGTCTAGTTCTCCCCCGTTACCTCGACATTAGTGATTTTGTCGTTTAATGTTAGTCCTACGAATAGACATAACCAATGAATGCTTGTTGTTTATTAGTACGAATGGGGATTCAAATGAACAATTTAAATGTATTTTTTGTTGTTTGTTTTTGGTGAATATATTCTGGGGGAAAAAAAAGTAAAGAACAAATGTATAATTTTTTTAATGTAGTCACCACTGTGATCAGTGCAAGTCCTCAAGCGCCGACGAAGTGCTTGGATTCCTGTAAATAAAAATAATTCTCTGAGGTCACTATTTGGTGTGCCGGACCTGGTCGTGAACAGTCTGTCACAGAATTCAGGTCGTTATGAAACTTCCTACTCCACTTATACACTTGCTGGACTGACAGGCACGCATCACCATACTGGACCTTTATTCCTGATGCATTTCTATAAGTTTCACCCCTTCACTGATAACAAAAAAAAAACAGTACACTGCTCCTCTTTGGTGCACGTAAAAAGTGGGGTGGTCATCTACAAACTGTCTTTATGACGTCACCGCGTTCGTCTGCACTGTGATTTCCCATGCTTAACACTCGACATCCTTAACAACAATATTGACAGGTTACAAGACAATGGCATGGTTATTGCAATTTCTGCCGTACTTTTAAGTTTCTCATATGAATTCCTCTGCGTAATCATTCCAGTCGTTATCTGTGTTTGTAATCCATGCAGAAATATTGATTTAATATTAGTTAACTATTTTAACTTTGGTACTATGTTCAATTTTATTAAACTTCCATAAATTTCAAAGTGCTATGAAAGCTACTGGTGTTTGTTGTAGTATGTTAACATATCCAACAACTCTGAAACTCATGCACGAACGGGATGTGCATGATTGGTACTGGAACTTCACATCTGAATCTCGGTCAGCGTGGTAGCTAGTTCTAGTCTTGCGGCGTCAGCTCTTCTCTACGAAATATTAAGACACTGGCTCACCCGCAAAGGAAGACATGAGATAGCAATCAACTCGTGACATAGAAAACATCAGTATCACGAGACATGAGTGAAATGAGACATCAACAGTATACCAGACACGAGTGAAATGAGGCATCAACAGTATACCAGACACGAGTGAAATGAGGCATCAATAGTATACCAGACACGAGTGATATGAGGCATCAATAGTATACCAGACACGAGTGATATGAGGCATCAACAGTATACCAGACACGAGTGATATGAGGCATGAACAGTACACGAGATCATTAATACAAGACAATGTAGTGAAATTACTGATACAAGGCATTACTGATACAATAAAGACATTACTGATACAAGACATTATTGGTACAAGATATTGCTGGTACAAGATATTGCTGGTACATGATATTCCTGGTACAAGGTATTGCTGGTACAAGACGTTACAGGTACGAGACATTACTGGTACAAGACAATACTTAAACAAGACATTACTTAAACAAGACATTACTTACACAAAACATTACTTACACAAAACATTACTTATACAATAAATTACTTATACAATAAATTACTTATACAATAAATTACTTATACAAGACATTGCTGGTACAAGACATCACTGGCACTGTAGTAAACTGTTAAGACTTGTCCACCTGTATGTGACGGACCTAACACGCAAATCACAGCTTGTACAAAGACCAAATTGGTTTCAGTACAAATTGGACACAGTCTGGCAATCAGGCCTCTTTCAGTCCTGTAGGACTGTAGAGTTGTGCCGCTGGAGAGGTACCTGACAGCACCAATGAGAGAATGGCGATCTCTGTCAGTTTCCGCATCTGTAAGACCAGGCAGGTCCCTCAATAAGTGATTGCATTTTATTATCTTATTGTTTTGATGGACCGACAGCTTGCTTGATGCCCTCGTGCATTCATTCCCCTTGGTCTGGCAATAAGAATAATATTAAGCAACGAAATCGATTTTGTGAATCTCTCTCTCTCTCTCTCTCTCTCTCTCTCTCTCTCTCTCTCTCTCTCTCTCTCTCTCTCTCTCTCTCTCTCTCTCTCTCTCTCTCAAAATAGTTCTTTGTTACGAACTCGTCAAATGAAGGAGGGGGGAAAAAAATCCCCCACTAATGTTAACCACCCTAAAACTGTTAAACCCATTCACTCCCGGTTCACTCCGCGCGCGTGCACAGGGATTATGACGCAGCCTATATCAATAGGCCTGTTCTTATTAAAACGGCCATCAATTCACATCGCCGTCGTCCAGGCGTTCAAAGACGAACAAATACATTCCAGCGTTTGTACACGATCAATTAGACAACTGTTTGACGGAAACAAAAACAAACAGACATTACCAACAGCTTCAGCATATCCCCGAGGCACAGACTGTATGCATCCTTTTTCTTTCTCCTCGGGAATCCTCAATGTAATCATTTGTTTACTCAACAATAATCGTACAAGAAATTACACACGGCCCAAGCTCTCGGTGGAAAACTCACTATGATGCTTGTTCCACATTGATAACTCACCGGAAAACTCACTAGGGACGCCTGTTCGATATTGACAACTTTGTGAGGAATCTCTTGTGTCAAGAGAAACAGTTGGGAACAGATTTTCCCAGCTTAGGCTGCATGAAATAAGAAGTAAGAGTGAAATAACCAGCAACTATCGACTTCCACGGCCGGCAAAAAAAACTGTCTTGAGTAAACAACCCGTCTTATGTTCATGTTATTTTTTCGTGTTGAAATGTAACACAACAACAAACGGCGGAATAATAAGTTTCCTCATTGGAGAAACCTGGTGCAAGAGATTATTTTCCATCATTCTAGCGATTGGTTTACGAACACCTGTCGTGGAGCCGTCTTTGATGTTGTTTTCTAAAGTTTAACTGATTCAGTGCTAAACAAAAACAGACATGGTAAACAATCAACTCAACAAGTATTATAATGTAAATTTTCGTTCACTGAACAGTAAAATTGTGGAAAATACAAGAAACAAAACGAATAACACGATGGCTCTAGTACGGCGATATATAATCCTTTGACACTAAATCCGTTAATGTAAAGATGAGAGTTCCCATTTTAACCGTCTGATTTAGTCGACATAGTTCTGAGTGCTCAGTTGGTCAAATGAACGATATATTGTCGAACATATAAGATGTATTTACAACAATCTTCCTGCCAACTCTATGCTACCAATGCCAAACCTGGACAATGACAGAAAAAGAGAAAAGAAAAATCACAACAACAGAAATGAAGTTCCTGAGAAGAATATTCAACGTATCAAGAAGAGATAAGATCAGAAATGAAGAAATCAGGACTAAAGTGGGGGTTAAAGCAGCACTAGATTTTATTAGAAAGCAGCAAGTCAAATGGTTTAGCCATGCAAGTAGGTTACCAGTCAACAGCATGCCACAACAAGCAATGATGTACAGACCAGATGGAATCAGAGGAAGAGGCCGACCACGTAAACGTTGGACGGGGGAATAGCAGAGTCCATGGGAATATCGATATATGAAGCCCATAATCGGGCACTCTCACGAAGTTTATACTTCACCTCGACACCGCAAGGTACAAGAGGAACATGATGAGATGAGATGAGATGAGATGAGATATAAGATGTCACAGCCCCGGGAAGGTTAACCCGGTCAACAAATGCCCGCAGAAGTCGGATGTGTCGGCCTAACGGCGCAAGAACGCAGCTCTGCTGTAAACAGGCACAACGCAGTCACATCCGGAAAAAAAATCCGGATGAACACAGAAGAAGAAGAAGAAGAAGAAGAAGAAGAAGAAGAAGAAGAAGAAGATGTCACAGTAAAGGGGGAAACGCTGCGTGGTTATCACATTAACGTTCACACAATGCACTAATGTAAACATAATAAATGTCGAACTTTCACATAGTGTATTAATGTAAGCATACAAATGTCGAACTTTCACATAGTGTATTAATATAAACATAATAAATGTCAAACTAACGCTACATAATGTATTAATATTTAATATAATAAATGTCAAACTAACGCTACATAATGTATTAATGCAAACATAATAGAAGTCAAACTAACGCTCACATTAATGTAAACCTAATAAATGTCAAACTGACTTTCACATAATGTATTAATGTAAACATAATAAATGTCAAACTAACGCTCATATACTATAATAATGTAAACATAATATACTGTTTTAAACAAAAGCGTAACATTATTGCAGTTTCAATTGCAACCTTGTACCAACATTTTATTGACGATGCTGATTCGCCCACTGCAGTCGGTTCTGGCGATGCCGGTCCGTAAGAACAGGACCTCTGTAGGGTCTTCTAGGCAAAAGACCAGCGTCGTGATTCCGGTTCCTGACAGTTTGATCTGAAATTCGACGAGCTCCTGGCATTGACTGGACTGTGGAGGACGCAGATGCAAATCGATTCCTAAGGTGACGTAGCCGTATGAAGCGGTCTTCGGCAGCAATTATGATTCTGAGTCTTCCACTGAGCGGCCGGTCTGCCACTGAGCCAGTTTCTTGAAATTGCCTCAAAAGGCGACTAATGGTGCTTCTAACCACATTAAATTATCTGGCTACTACAAAGTCCAGCTAGTAAACGTATAATGGTGATGAATCGTTGTTCTGTAGTGAGATGAGCCATACTTGCGCACTGAATTTTCAACTGAATTTATTCGAGAAACGTCAATCTTTTATAGGCATTCAATAATATGGTTTTGTGTACAGTAAGTTTCAAGGGATTATCATGAACCTGTCACGAGCTATTGTCAAAAATGTTTTGACCTTGATCTATTTCATGACCTCACGAATCATGAGGTGACTAAAATTCAGGTAACCACGAGAAGTTAATGGACACAGATGGATACAGTCGATAGGTTAACTGATGTCCAATCAGCGAATATCCTTCATAAAAGTAACATTAAAAAGTTGCGTTTCTTTTTTTCCATTTTTTGGAACAGTATAAATGTCACAATAACGCTCACATAATGTATTAATGTAAACATAAATGGCAAACGTTCTTAATGTACAAATAATGTCAACTAAGGTTCAAATGTACACATAATAACTGTCTACTAAGTTTCCGAATGCACGCATAATACACGTGAGACTAAGGCTTCGAATGTACACAAAATAAATGTCAAAATAACGTTCTGAATGTACACATAATAACTGTTAGACTAAATCTCCGAATGTACACATAATAACTGTCAGATTATGGTTTCGAATGTACACATAGCTGTGAGGCTAAAGTTTCGAATGTACACATAATAACTGTCAAACTAATGTTTCGATTGCACACATAATAACTGTCAGACTGAAGTTTCGAATGTACATATGATAACTATCAGACTGAAGTCCCGAATGTACACATGATAACTGTCAGACTAAAGTCCCAAATGCACACATAATAACAGCCAGGCCAGCTCTTTGAATGTACACGTAATAATTGTCAGATTAATGTTTCCAATGTACACATAGCAAAGAACCTCAATGGCTCGGAACGCTGAAGAAGAAGAAGAATGTACACATAGCTGTGAGACTAAAGTTCCGAAAGTACACATAATAACTGTCAGATTACCGCTCGGAATGTACACATAACAAGTGTCAAATGCTCCGAATAAAAGTACGTAAAATATATTTTGACCATTCTGTACTCGATTGTTGACGTGGTCAATAAGGCGCTGGTCGCTTTTACTTCATGGGTAATTCCCTAGTACCCCTATGTAAGCCCCACTGACCTGAGAGCTGAAGGGATTCAAAGGCTTGCCAGCAGGGCCAGAGGCAAGAGAGCTAGCTCCCCGCGAAACGCGGTTCTATGAACGTTCAGATAGTTTTTAATAAAATACCGTTCCAAAATACCGACCCTTGATGGTCGCCATTACACTAACATTCCAAATATGACAATGGTCATTGGCGACATTATCCCGCGAGTGTCCCCATGGTTACCCAACGTTCTGGTTCTCCTCTAATTTGTACTGTCGAACGCACCATGGCCAAGTACTGATAATTTCCTATGCTTTAATGTGTAACAAACTCATTTGTTTGTTTGTTTGTTTGCGTTTGCTCGCTTTAAATTCCATAAATTTGCTACCACTTCTAGTGCATTGAGCTGATTTTTGCGTGTGGACTTTTTTTTAAAAGTTGCATATCCCTTACAGGACGTTGCAGTCAACACCAGCATTTTACTGCCGTTGTTGATGTCTTGGCAAGTTTTACGTTCAGTAATTTGCCATTGCTTTCTGAACGACCGGCTCCCATACCAACACGTTAAAACCAGCGAGACACGGTCTGCTGCCAAATCGGTCACTGCTGTTTCGAACGCGGGTAAGCGGCATTACGAATCGCGTCCGTAACGCCATCGCCACGGAGAAAGACCGGGATTAGCTTTCTCTATTACAAGTGTCCCTCACCACCCGGCGAACCCATTCCGACTTCTGGGGTACTTGTGATTTACGCCCCCAAGTCAAGGACGAGAAGTCTAAGACGACACAGGACAAACACTTACTTGTGTCTATGTTGGTAGTTCACACATCAAAGTATGGCTGGTCATGGTAATCCCCTGGAAGTCCAACGCACTGGCTTTCAGGTCGTCTGTACTCATAAATCTGACCCATGGCGTTCAGGTCGTTTGAACTCATAAATCTGACTAATGGCTTTCATGTCTTCTGAGCTAATAAATCCGACCCGTGGCGTTGAGGTCTTGTGAGCCGCGAGAAGGTCATGCTAGCATCTATCGGAAGAAGATTGGTGTTGATACTCTTCTAGCGATCTGCTACCAAAGTCTCATGGCCTTGAGAATTGTGTTTCAACTCTCCTTCCCCTTTCCTAGCTCAGGAATCAGCAAGGTGTGCCAAGCAATTCTTCTTCCTTCGTTCGCTTGAAATATGTCTATAACGGCAATGTTGTCTCTTGTATGAATTTAACCCAAACAATAAATCGTGCAATCTATTGTTTGTGTCTTTGTTATTCAAATTCACTGCGGGAAAACATATTTTGAAGACCCGTCGGTTCTTTAAATGTATTGTATGTCTGTACTGCCGGTCTCCGTGGCGAAGAGATTGCGGGCGCGGTTCGTAATCCCGTACACCCACTTTCGAAACACAACTGCGCGTGATTTGGCAGCAGACCGCGATGCGTTGGTTTTGCGTTGGTATCGGTGCCGGTCGTTCAGAAAGCAATGGCAAAATATTGAACATAAACTTGCCAAGAGATCACAGCGACAGAAATGCTGGTGTTGACTGCGATGTCCTATAAAGGATATGCAAAAACAAAAAAATAGGTATGTACTGATAGACCTGTCTATCTTAAACCGTTCTCTTTAATTTCTTGTAAGTCTGTACTGATAGACCTATCTGTCTTAAACCGTTCTCTTTAATTTCTTGTAAGTCTGTACTGATAGACCTGTCTATCTTAAACCGTTCTCTTTAATTTCTTGTTTTGTCTGCACTGTTAGGCCTGTTTGTCTTAAACCGTTTTCTGTCATTACTTGTATTGTCTGCACTGATAGACCTGTCTGTCTTAAACCGTTCTCTTTAATTTCTTGTAAGTCTGTACTGACAGACCTGTCTGTCTTAAACCGCTCTCTTTAATTTCTTGTAAGTCTGTACTGATAGACCTATCTGTCTTAAACCGTTCTCTTTAATTTCTTGTAAGTCTGTACTGATAGACCTGTCTGTCTTAAACCGCTCTCTTTAATTTCTTGTAAGTCTGTACTGATAGACCTGTCTGTCTTAAACCGCTCTCTTTAATTTCTTGTAAGTCTGTACTGATAGACCTGTCTGTCTTAAACCGTTCTCTTTAATGCCTTCTATGTCTGCACCGAGAAGACCCAAGCAAGCTTGTATAATAAATATGTTTCTGGGTCGTGTGTGTGAGAAAAGCCCGAGATGGCGCCTTCTGACAAGATGGTATGTGGGCAGGAGACTCGGGTCTAGCTTGTGCAGGGCCTACATATATCTTTTCCTCACTAAAACGGTACAGCCCTTGTTTGGCAGCAAGATAGCTGGAATCCAACCCATATCTAAAATGTCTTTCTTTCTTGTAGTCTAATGGTTTCTCTACTTTTCTAAACTGCCTTGATATGTCAGGCGCAAACAATGAATACGTGGCATTTGCGGAATGACAGATAGGGTCACCGAGGAAAAAGTCACAAGTTTAAAGTTGGCCAGAAATAAAAGGGATACATTGTTTGGGCTGGTTTTACAACACCTCATGATCACAGCAAATCCCTGTAATCCTATACCTGACAGCCAGCGGGATCGTAGACTTTCAGGTGATTAACACCTTTGTTAAAAATAATACAACATGGCTGTCACCTTCACCTACCGCATTCAGTCTTTCGGTATCTCGGCTGTGAGGTCTTAGGTTTGTTCGCTAACGCGGTCTAAGCGACCATCTCAAGGGATTAGGGAAGACAGAAGACATAATGGGCCTACTACACCAGCTAAGGAGATCATACACAAACACAATATTAATCATCATTAATATGAATAAGTACACAACAAAATAGTTGTATCAATAAATTAGACAGATAAAAGGATCGATTGTAAAACGACAGACAGACAATCAGACAGATCTAACGAGCTTCCACTGTGCTTTTAGACAGTTTAAAACCCTGTTAGAAACACTTTGTCAATAGCATTGCTCTCCACTGAAGTTTCACCTTCCTCTGCAAGACAAAGATATCTGCTTTCTGTTGGTTTCTTTTTCTAACATGTTTGTCAGCAGAAGAAGATTAACCGAAACCTAAACTGTATGTATTAGCTCGCAACTGCTGTGTTAAATGTACAGGGTGTATTTTTACTGACTGTTCAGTGTTTGAAAAATATTGCCGGTGCAAGTTGTTATTTACCTATTATGTTGTATGACCTGAGGAGCGGTTGGCCGAGTGGCTACAATGCCGGATTCTCTTCGGGAGACCCGGGTTCAAATCCTCGGTAAGGTGTGTTTTATTTTCTTTCTGTCAGGGGCAAAAAGAAAACTCTACCCTGCACAGTTCGCGGCTACTGAACTAGCCAGGCGGCCATAATTCCTCAGGCTCAGAACCTCCTCGTCCCCCCCCCCCCCCCCCCCCCCCGCGCCATACACCGCAAGGTACTATATTGGCAGTACATGACAGACAGTTTGACAGCTGCATGAACTTTACAGAGGGTGAATACAAAACTTTGACCGGCATTATTTTCAAACACTGCACAGTCATTAAAAATACACCCTATAGTTGAGTCACTAAGTTTACAAAGCACGCTGACGTCACGTGCTCAATCGCCAGCTTGGCAACAATCACCGTTATACAAGAGTCACACATATTTGACTGCTACTGCATCATTGGTTCAGCCGTCAGCATGGAGCACAGAAGATCGTGGGTTCTTTTCCCAGACTGCGTGGTTTAGAGAACTCGTGCATTTTTTCCCGGGGGTTATCGCTAAAGCTACAGATTTCGCGCTTTCTGCTAAGCTCAACACGAACGGCTTACCGTTTCGCAGAAAGGAACCGAGGCAGACGGGGTAAAACCCGTTGCAAAGAAACCGACTGACTCGATATATATTTTTAGTACATTAGCAATATGACTTTTAATATAGTCATAGTAGTTTACTTTTCGAGCCATGATACTATTTATTTGTCAGTCTGCTTTCTTCGATGTTCAGAACTGGTAAAATGTTGATATTTCTCTTTTCTATGCGATCCATGACATTCTAAAAACATGTTTTGGGGGTAACATTGAAGTTTAAAAGCTCACTCTTCATCTTTAATGATGGTGAAATTGAAGTTTAAACACCTCACTCTTCATCTTTAGTGATAGTGAAATTGAAGTGTAAAAACCCCACTCTTAATCTTTAGTGATGGTGAAATTGAAGTTTAAAAGTCTCACTCTTCATCTTTAGTGATAGTGAAATTGAAGTGTAAAAACCCCACTCTTAATCTTTAGTGATGGTAAATTGAAGTTTAAAAGCCTCACTCTTCATCTTTAGTGATGGTGAAACTGATCCCGGGCCCAAGTCCGCGTGTTGCTACTGGAAATATGCATGTTCTGATAGCGGTGACAACATGTGTGCTGCTGTTGTACCGTAGATTCGTCACAATTTTTACATGTGTGCTGCTGCTGTACCGTAGCTTCGTCATAAAGTTTTCTTTAACATGTGTACTACTGTTGTGTCGCAGTTTTATCATTGATCATCATCATCATCATCATCATCATCATCATCATCATCATCAAGTGCCTTGTCAGCTGGCGTAGGCGTTCATGACTCTCCACAGATCTCGATCCTTTGTGTACTGGATCAACTCTGCTGATGACATTCCTCCATGCCACCGTCTCAGTTCATCCAGCACCATTTCTCTTGGTCTATCTCTGCCTCTCTTCGCCTTGATTTTTCCCGTCGTCAGGATGTTCTCCAATTCTTCTCTTCTCATCACATGACCGAAGAAAGCTGTTTGTCTCATTCTTATTGTTGAATATAATGTTCTAGTTTCAATAGCCTCTTTTTCGCTGTTGTGCCAAAACTTCATCATGCTAGGGTAAGACCTATTCTGACATGTTTTGAATAATCCCTATAACCAAATTGAGCGCAGGCAATTGTTCTACATTTATATCAAAGCACCCCCCCCCCCCTTCCCCAGTTACATTAAAGTGTACATCAAATATGCCAAGTTACCCTCCAGTTACACCGTGATAATCACGAGTCAAATTACTTTACACTGAGCTGCCCCCAAGATACGCCAAATGTTACTTTATACATTCACATTACCCTACTGCCCCGCAGATACGGCAAATGGTACTTTATACATTCACATTACCCCAATTTATGAATAAATTGTGTAATCCATATATCAAACTACTTAGAGGTTTGTCAAATTGTGCTGTAGTTATGTCAAATTGTTCGGTATCTAAGATTATTTGCGGTCGCCCGTCATATGTCTGGATTTAAATCTCACGCGAGCGTGTAACGTTTTTTGTTTACATAGAAACTCTTCAGACAAACTGTCAATCAATGGGAAACCCCTGAGGCCCATTCACATAACATTAGAAACTAAATTAACGGGTATTGATTAGCATTAACAGAAGAGGCAAAAGAAACGAAATAGAAATCGGGGGATACAACAGACAGCAATGGAAAACATTTACGGGTTCACCTGGTCATTCGGGTTCAAGAAACTCTCAATGTTTTCTACCGTCTAACATTTCCCCTTATTTCAACTTCTTCCCGATGTGCTCTATGCATATCCTTGTTTTCCGACATTATCTGAAAAGGCTAGTCGTCCTATCCACTACCCGAGGAGCAGGAGGTGACCTTAATTTGAACACATCCACACCACCATTCGCATCTAGTTCTTCTCGATTCAGATACGGACATTGAAGACTCCGCCCAATATGAAGAATAACTGCATCTTATATCATCATCATCATCATCTTCATCATCATCATCATCATCATCATCAAGTGCCTTGCCGGCAGCAATGTTTTGGCTGTTTGTGAGTTCTCGGCAAGATTACGTTCAGTAGTTTGCCATTGTTTTCTGACCGGCACTCATAGCACTGTATGGAAACCAACTTGTGACCATCTTCTAGTGAAGTTTATCGTCCTATCCTAATTTTTTTTTTATTTTTTGGTGATTCATTTGTAATAAAATCACAGGAAAAATAGTGATATGGGATGTTTAAATGATGCATATAACAGGGAGAAATAGTGGCTTCACATGTTTAAATGAAGAAATTCACAGGAAAAAATAGTGGTATGTCAAGTTTACTTGATGAAAATCACAGAAAAAATAGTGGAATGTCATGATTACCTTGTGCAAATCACAGGGGGAAATAGTGGTATTCTTATGTTTATATGATAAAAATCACAGAGAAAAATAGTGGTATGTCATGTTTACATGATGATAATCACAGGGAATAATTATTGGTATGCCATATTTATATGATGAAAATCACAAGCATAATAGTTCACTAGAAAATGATGATTTAATTTTATGTTTAAATGCTAAAATAGTTCACTAGAAAATGGATGACTTAATGTTATGTTCTAACCGTTAAAATAGTTCATTAAAAACTGACGATTTAATGTCATGCTGACATGTTATAATAGTTCACTAAAAATTGATGATTTAATGTCATGTTTAAATTACACGCGAGCGCGTTGGTGTAACGGTTAGGTAGTTCCGCAAACAAATGAATAAGAGCGATCGGACTAGCGTTATATTTTTAGGGGTCGTCGCATGCCATTTGAGAGAAAAACCGGCGACCTATTCCTCCACACATACACACACACACACACACACACATATATATATATATATATATATATATATATATATATATATATATATATATATATATATATATATATATATATATATGCCGGCTCCCTGGCCGAGGAGTTAGCAGCTTTCTCCGTAACCTCGAATACTCTCGTGGTTAACGTGAGTGTACGAGAATTGGAAGCGGTTCGAGTCGCACCAGTGACTTATGAGCCGGTCGCTGATGAGCGTAATCTAGCCTAGGAATCAACATACAGATGAAAGATGCTGATGTTGACCGCAATATCCTGAAACAGGATGGAAACGCGGGGGGAAAAAAATTATATATATATATATATATATATATATATATATATATATATATATATATATATATATATATATATATATATATATATATAATGTTCATGGTTCCCCGAGAGGCAAAAGCCGCCTCAACAGCCACCAGGTCCCCACGTCCCTGTGTGTCATTTGGACTGTGGCCCTGACAAGATCAAGTGCAGATACTACACGCAAGGCATATTATTTCTGTCTAAGATTAGCTTCATAAGTGATGTATGAATTAAGTAATGTTTGAGAGTAGACAGATCAGAAGGGCAGAATGCCCAATTCTTAATCCTTTGAAAATAAATCCCTTCGATCGTTCGTTCTCTAGTTAGGTTTTCAGCAGATTATAATGTGTTTGATATGACCACAGTAACTTGGATGTCTGTCACCTAGCCACTCCTTATTTATCTCTATTCCCCGCCGGACATCAAAGAAACGGATTCTGCCAACATACAACAATTAAAGGCAATGGAAATGAATAAGTGTTGCAGGTAAAGGAATTCTAATTTGTCATTAGTCATTAGTAATTAGTCGCGGTTCCAACTTCACGGCAACGGGTCACTAGAAAACCAGTAGCCACACATTACTGTATACGCAAACCAGACAGTTCCGCGACAACGCCAGCCGCCATTATTCCGAACATGCAGTTCACGCAACAAACAACCGCGGGCAGATGTAAAAGCATTTCACACGAAATTCACAGCTCACATTGTCGAGCCATGCACTCAACTCAGTAGTAGGGCGACGAAACCATGCACTTCCAGTCCAACATTTGGAAAATGCGAATGGAAACGGTGGCCACACGCATAAACACTACAAAGGCCTTAACCGTTTAAATGCCTATCCTCCATGTTTTGGACTAGAAGTCATGTCAAAGGAAATTCTAATATGTGGGTATATCAGAAAACATTATCAGAGCAGCCTGATGAAAGTTCCGTACAAAGCACGACCTCCGTAGCTCCAGCGACTACCCCTGGAGTCTCTGATAATATTGCACTCGTTACCCGAATACCTGAGTCCGGAAACGAACCCACAACATTTGGAGCGTGAGACAGACGACTTGACCACGTCGCCACGGAGACACTGTGAGTTTTAATCACATCTGGACCAGTGTAAGTGTGTATTTTATAATCCCATCTGAACGAGTGCAAGTGTGTTTTCTATAATCCCATCTGGATGAGTGTAAGTGTGTTTTTTATAATCCCATCTAGACGAGCGTGTGTTTTCTATAATCTCATCTGGACGAGTGAAAGTGTTTTTATAATCCCACCTGGACGAGTGTACGCATGTTTTCTATGATCCCATCTGGACGAGTGTAAGTGTGTTTTCTATAATCCCATCTGGACGAATGTAAGTGTATTTTTTATAATCCCATCTGGACGAGTGCATGTTGTTTTCTATAATCCCATCTGGACGAGTGCATGTTGTTTTCTATAATCCTATCTGGACGAGTGTAAGTGTGTTTTCTATAATCCTATCTGGACGAGTGTAAGTGTGTTTTCTATAATCCCATCTGGACGAGTGTGAGTTTATCTCCTTTATAATCCCATGTGGACAATTGAATGTTGTTTTCTATAATCCCCTGTGGACCAGTGTATGTTGCTTTCTATAATCCCATCTGGACGAGTGTATGTTTTCTATAATCCCATCTAGATCATCGTGTGTGTTATTTTGAAACCCCTTTCTGTCTGATCGAGCTCTTTAAAGCTGCAAGAGAACCGACTGACTATCCCAACAGGATGTACACATATTCTATATATGTGGGTGTTCACTCTACTTGGTTGTTCAGTCTATGTGGCTGTTAAATATTTCAACAAGTACAACAAACTCCATCCAGTCAACGGTTTTACTGTATTTGTGAAGATCAAAATCACCAGCACGAGCAAGTTAGAAGTGAACATCAAAGAGAAAGTAAAAACATCTACAATTTTGACAGGCCGAATCACGTCAGCCCAGAGATGCAAGTCCGCGGGCAGTGTTTTAATTCCTTTTGTTAACATTTTTATTGTCCAGAAAATTTAGTTTGTTATCTTGCGGAAACATTTATTGCTGTGGTTTCGACGGCTGTAATCTGATTAAACGTTTTATTTGTGAATACAGGTTTGAGGGGTCGTACTTTCTGTCATGTGCGGATATTATACTGCTGCCAGTGACCTTTAAACCCTGACCTATGAGTTTAGGTCTTCTATAGTAATGCTCAGTCAGCATCTAACTGAGACAAAAATGTCTATGCCAAACCAGGTTATTAATTTCAAATGACTGGTTAGTGAGTTCAGAAGGCGGGTTTATTTAGTTGGAATTACTGGTTAGTGAGTTCAAATTATTGCTTACAGAGTTCACATTACTGGTTATTTAGTTCGAGTGACTGGTGATTGAGTTCAAATGGCGGGTTACTGAGTTCAAATTACTGGTTACTGCATTCAAATTACTGGTTAGTGATTTTGAATGACTGGTTATTGTTAAGAATGACTGGTCATTGACTTCCAATGTGAATATCAATGACAGAAAAATGGTGAATAGTTGAGGTATCATTTGTGTATATCATTAATGACACATGATCACAACTGTAGGTTTCATGTGTCTACATCACTAATGACACATGGTTAATACTTGAGGTATCATTTGTGTGTAATAGTCAAAATAGGTGGCAACTAACTGTAAAATAATTATTAACAATCATATTTACAAAATGCAACTATAAGTGGGCTAAATAGCTAAAATGTAGAGGCCGGCAAGAGCTCTTCAGTCGTACAAGCGGGAAGAAGTCTGCAAGAGAAGTACGAACCCTGCATTTGTAGTCAAACTTCATTGTAGGGTAGGCAATTGATTGATTGATGGATTGATTAATGAGTAAGCAAGTAAGGCCCGTTTTTGTAGGTCAGCATGGTCGAATGGAGAAGAACACGTGTTCTTAAACATCCAGTGTGCTGATGCCGAGGTCAGGGGTTCAACCCATACACCGGACAGCTGGACTAAAATGTTGACCTATCGTCCTTGACTTGGGGGCGTAAATTACAAGTACCTCTGAAGTCGGAGTGATTTCGCCTGATAGCGAGGGACACTGTTAATAGGAAAAGCTAATCCACGGGCACAATTCAGTCCAGCACTACTAGAAGTGTGTACGGACTACGCTTGATTTCAAAGCAAGCGAGAGCAAAAGAAGACCCAATTATACACACCTTGAGATTTATCAGGTATATGGTGCTAGTCCCATAATTTATATATCAACCGGCATTGAATAACTGATATGGTCAATATCCCACCGGCCGCCTTTCCTTCCCCATATATGTTCTGGTAGTCAGTATAAGCCTGTCGATCTGGGAACCCAGGTCTATTTTAACAAATCTACCTCGGCGAGATTTTGCACGCATGACCCAAGGGCCCGCAAGTAAGAGTCCTAGCCACTGTGTTAGGTTGGCTACCGATACACGACTAATGTAAAAGATAAAAAAAAGATACACGGCTAATATAAAAGATATAACAAAGAAAAACAACTAATGTAAAAAATACAACAAAGATAAACGACAAATGTAAAAGATACAACACAGATAAACGACTATTGTAAAAGGTACAACAAAGATAAATGACTAACGTACAAGATACAACAAAGATAATGGTCGACGTTTGACATCATTGGCCACATCAGAAAAGTAGTCTCATATCCTCGTGACCACCCCGCACTGAATGGCTGGCGTGGCTGACATCGCACCAGACGCCTCACTTTCCAGGACATGTTCTGGCGACCATTATGTCCAGCTGGGTCCACCCAGGCAACATGTGGTCACCAACACAAATCCCGCTCCGAAGGAGGTTGGAACTCGGGGCTACAGGGCACGCTAGTCATGAATGACACTAGCATGGGACCATACAATAACTGTCAAAGAGGGCCACATTGGAAACACATGTACACTGCTAAAAGTGTAAGAAATTACCAGTGTTACGGTAATGCAAATACATTTGCCTTTAACCATGCAAGACTAAGCCAATACCAGATGTCAGCGTGGCCGAGCGGGTTAACATGCTAGTACTTAGATTTCCTTACGCTGGCATCGGGGTATTGGGTTCATTCCACACCCACACGCAAACACACACACATACACACACACACGCGCGCACACACACACACACACACACACACACACACACACACACACACACACACACATACACACCGGTCAGTTGAATTTAAACGTCTCGTTCAGAAAGAAATGCAAACTGCTGAATGTAAAATTGCCTGGAAAATCAATTTAAGGTTGATCACCTGCCAACATTTTCATTTTTAAGCAAATAACAACACGGCTGACTGTATATCTGTGCAAGTGTGCGTGGGCGTTTCCCCTACGACCTGATGTACATTTCATTTATATTTTATATAAGTGTTCATCAACATGTGTTTATCTGTCTGTAACATATGTTGAGCACATGCAGACTGCGTAATCAGAAGGGCGGGGAAGTGTAGGATGGAGAGACAGCTGGATAGGGATCTGAAGGTGTGGTAGGATGTTGTAGTGCAAGATTGTTGACAGTTGAGAGCGATGGAGGCAGTGTGTGCTGGGTACGCAGGCTTATAGGTTGGGGGTGTCAGAGAGGGGGGGGGGGGCGAGGCTGAATAGGAAGGGAGAAGTGGTGAGAGGGAAAGAAAGAAGAAATACAGATGAGGAGGAGGAAACAATGACGAATAGTGAGAAGGGAGTAAAGGAAGAGGAAGAACGAAGAAGGAAAAGGGGCGGGTAGAAGAAAAAGGAGAAGGTGCTTTAGAAAAAGAGGGAGAAAGAGAGAGAAAGAGTAGAAGAAGAAGAAGAAGAAGAAGAAGAAGAAGAAGAAGAAGAAGAAGAAGAAGAAGAAGAAGAAGAAGAAGAAGAAGGATAAATAGAAGAAAAAGAAGGAGCAGTAAGAGTAGAAGAAAGAGGAGGGAGAGAAAGAAAGAGGTGGAGGAAGAGGAGAAGGAATATACGAGATGAAGGAGGAGAGAGAGAAAGAAGAAGAAGAAGAAGAAGAAGAAGAAGAAGAAGAAGAAGAAGAAGAAGAAGAAGAAGAAGAAGAAGAAGAAGAAGAAGAAGAAGAAGAAGAAGAAAAAGAAGAAGAAGAAGAAGAAGAAAGATTGAGGAAGGGGAGGGAGAAAATGTAGAATACGAGAATGAAGACAACGCCACTGACAACACACAGATGGTTACGTACCATTTAACGAACAGGTCCCCAAACAGGCAAGTGAACACGTCGCTGGTCGGATCCATCCGAGGCCGCGCGTGATGAGGCATTGCATAAGCGGTGTAATCTGGGAACATCCTGGGTTGCCGAGAGTCGCAGAACGACAACATGGTAGACTATCGTCAGCAGAAGTAATTTTGGAGGGAAATATAAATGTATATCCTAATATGTCCGCGCGATTTCCTTGTCTCAGGCCTAGCAGTTCAAAATCATGTAAGTCGGAAACGCATGCGCTAAACGCATGTCCTTTTCACAATTTGTATTCCAAACGATCACAAAAAATAAAACTGGCCGGAATTCTGAATTCCGTTGCAGACACGGGCAATCCGTATAGGTTGAGACTAAAGGCACAATAAATACACTTTAATATACGGAAATAAATAAATAAATAAAGTTATTTAATGAAATAAGAACACAATCTATCTACACTAATGTCTAACCGTGATCTGAGTTGAAGTAGGAGCAGCTGCTATTTCGTTCTAACTAAAGACATATAGGGCAATTCATTACTACTACACCTCCTCCTACTACTACTGCTACAACAACAACAACAACAACAACAACAACAACAACAACAACAACAACTACTACTACTACTACTACTACTACTAATACTACTACTACTACTACTACTACTGCTGCTGCTGCTGCTGCTGCTGCTGCTGCTACTACTACTACTATAATAATAATAATAATAATAATAATAATAATAATTATAACAACAACAATAAGAAATTTGGCAATAAATCGTACAATCTATGGTTCGAGTCTTCGTTATTCAAATTCACTACGGGAAAACAATAAGAAAGTAATACAGTACAGGTTTCCTGTTCACGGTATAAGGCTAATCGGGTATATGATGATGGCCCCATATATTTAACCCAACTGGCCCTCAATGGGTGACCGGATCAATGTCTGGATTGCCGCCTTTACTTCTCATAAACATTTCCCGGTACACATTTAGGATGGGTCGACCAGATCCCAGTTCGGTGACAAAGAAAAATCCCCAGCTGTGATGGGAATTCCACAGAGTGGGCAGACAAACCTACTAGCCACTGTGTTACAGCAATAATAATAATAATAATAATAATAATAATAATAAATAATAATAATAATAATAATAATAATAATAATAATAATAATAAAGAAAAACCCGGCTCTGGTCACACCTATCCTCTATTTCACATCTTCCACTACAAATATCACAACGTAAAGAATATATTATGATATCCTGAAGCACAAACTAACACAGCAAACACAGTAACAACAAACACACAACTACTGTTTCACCACTTCCACGGTGAGGCAGATACACAATGTTGTTGCCACACATTTCCCTTACTATGCCCATAGCAAGCAAGTGTGGTACCGGAATCTAATTTTAGTTAGGGAAATTTCCACTACTAAAAAACAGACTTTTGCGTGTTGGAAGCTGACTCAGTTTGTATGTCCGTAAACTAGATCTGGGCTGTGAACACAGGAGTGGCGTGCTGCCCACACATACACATAACTGCTACATGTGTTTCTTACTTGTTGTTAGCGTATGATTTGGCATTGTTACAAGTTACGGTAAACACATTAACTCTTAATGACTCTTATTTCATTTTTCTCGTAAACTGATTAGACAAATTAGGCGTAGACAGTCAAAATTTTTTGGACATGTTATGAGATCGGGGTGAACAGACCAATAGGTAGACCGAGAGGAAAATACCTGGATGGCTTGGCCACATGGCATGGACGAGACAGGAACACTGAGCTGATCCACGACGCTGGTGATCGAGTGAAATGGCGAGTCATGACCGCCCACGCTTTCCGGCATGGCACATGATTGATTGATTGATTGAGTGTTAGTAGATCTTTCTTTCCTTTTATCTGAGCTATAATTTTGTATATGGCGCGGAAACCTGGACAGTGAACAAGCAATTAGAAAGTCGAATAAAGACCCTAGAGATGTGGATATACAGGAGAATATGTCGTGTTTCATAGAAACAAAAATAATCGCATACAGAGTTCTAGATAAACTGGGAATGAAAAGAGAGTTAATCAAAGATATAAAAAAGAGGTAAGTGAAATATTTCGGCCACGTAAACAGACATATCACGTTTATAAAATTCATACTGAAGGGTAAGATTGAAGGCAAGCGAGCTAGAGGTAGACAACGATACAAGTTGGACGATAACATCAAGAGATGCATGAACAGTAATCTGACAGAATGTAAAATCAAGGCGAGAGACAGACAGTGTTGGAGATCCATTGCAACCAACCTTACATAATGAAGACGACACCTGGTTGACTTATAATTTTGTAGCCCTGTTTAAACATGCCCCACTTAACTCCTCACAATAGTGTTAAAACAATAATATGAGAAGTAACAGACCCTTATAAATATTTTAAAAATGAAGTCCCATGGCAGGAAACTACAGTGGATATGTGAATTGCTAGGACCTTCACAAGTTTTGTTTAAGACCAGCGTGTGCGGATCAAATGGTGGCCACCTTTTCACTCCCTTAGTGAACGGCGAGTGCAGGAATAAAATCTTGTTGCGACCGCGCCCGTGCCAATGTCAGCGCAACATCATAACCTTTACACGAATGCACCCTCTATTCAAATTGTCTCCCTGGCCTATGGGTTAACGACTTTCTCCGTAACCCCGTATATCCACGTAGGGTAACGCAGCTGCGCGAGATTCGGTAGCGGATCGCGTCGCGTTGGTTACTTACGGGGGAATGTGATCCGGTCGCTCAGAAAGCATGGCAAACTACTGAGCGTAATCTTGGAATTTTCCCGAAGGAGAATCCGGCGTTCTAGCCACTCGACGAGCCGCTCCTCAAGTTTGAAATGTGTTTTGCATATCCTTTACAGGACACTGCTGTCAACATCAGCATCTTTCAGCTGATTGTTGATTTCTTGGCAAAGATTACGCTCTGTAGATTGCTATTGCTTTCTGAGCGACCGGATCCATACTCTCATAAGTCACTGGCGCGACTCGAACCGCTTCCAATTCTCGTGCGCTCACGTCAACCACGAGAGTATTCGGGGTTACGGAGAAAGCTGCTAACTCCTCAGCTACGGAGACCGGCCAAGTTTGAAATATGAGTTCTAAATACCAACCTACTATCACACGAGCTTGACATATGTTCTAAATACTGATCTATCACACAAGCTTGGACATATATAAGTTCTAAATACTGATCTATCACACAAGCTTGGGAATATCAGTTCTAAATACTGATCTATCACACAAGCTTGGAAATATCAGTTCTTAATACTGATCTATCACACACGCATGGAAATACCAGTTCTAAACACTGATCTATCACACAAGCTTGGAAATATCCGTTCTAAATACTGATCTATCACACAAGCTTTGACCTATTAGTTCTAAATACTGACCTACTATCACATTAGCTTGAAACTATTGACGCCCACATATTGATTTACCATAACAAACACTCAGAAATACTCCTCTCCCACCCACATATCATAAAACATAACATACCATAACACCCCAACATACTGAAATACCATAACAAACACTTGGAAACATCGGCACCAAATACTTATCTACCATCATATAAGCTGGTAAACATATGTCCCCAGTACTGACCAACCATCCTTTAAGGCTTAAAGAAATAATTACCTCGGCGAAAGGCAGGACAATAATAATTAAAAGCGAGAAAGTTCAGGGTAAAACTGCATGGGTCAGTTATAGCTGTTAGTTAGTTAGTCGCAGTTCCAACTTCACAGCAACGGGTCGTCCCCATTATGCTCCGTTCCTGTGCCAGTGAATATAGCTGTGTGGGTTTCGATAACACATGACTGAAATGGTCATCACATTACCATCGTCATCGAGAGCTCTGCCAACTGAAGTAGGCGTTCATGTCCTCCCAAGGATCTCGGTTCTTGGTGTTTAGGGTCAACCCCGCTGACAATATTCCTCCATGCCACCGCCTCAATCCATCCAGCATCATTTTTCTAGGTCTGCCTCTGCTTCTTTTCCAGCTGGCCTTTCCAGTTATTACGGTGTTTTTCAAAACCCCTCTTACATGACTACAAATAAAAGAATGTTTGCCTCTTTCTTATAGCTGTACAGCATTTCCACTTTCATAGGCTCTTCTATGAAAGTGTTGTTCGTTAATCTGGCAGTCCACGGTATTCGCAATATTTGTTTCTGAAAACACACTTCTATTGCTTCCAAGCTCTTCCTAATTTTTTCATTTACGTTTCATAATTGACTGCCATACAGCAAAATAGGTTATCTATAACCAATTTAAGCAAGCCCTTTCCCCTATTTAATGATAGCGACTTATCGAATAAGATACTTTTCACTTTCTGAAATGCAGCTATTCTGCTCTAGATAACAACAACAATAATCTTAATATTTTTTTCCCGCATATCCTTTACAGGACATCGATGTCAACATCAGCATCTTTCAGCTGATTGTTGATTTCTTGGCAAGATTACGCTCAGTAGTCTGCCATTGCTTTCTGAGCGACCGGCTCACATACCCCTAAGTTACCGACGCGGCTAGAACCGCCACCGATTCCCGCGCACGTCTCGTTACTCACGAGAGTATACGAGATTACGGGGAAAGTCGCTAACCCCAAGTCAAGGGAGACGGATAATAATAATAATAATAATAATAATAAATAATAATAATAATAACAATAATAATAATAATACCGGTCAGTTGGGCTAAAATGTTGACTTCTCGTCCTTGACTTGAGGACGTAAATTACAAGTACACTGAAGCTGGAGTGGGTTCACATGATGGCGACATATATTGCTTACAGGGAAAGCTAATTCACACGCATACTCAGTTCAGTACACCAGAAGTAGTAGCACGGACTACACTTGGGCTCAAAGCAAGCGAGCTCATAATAATAATAATAATAATAATAATAATAATAATAATAATAATAATAATAATGAATATAGAGTGGGTTAAAGTAGCAAAGTGCTAGGAAAAACAGGAGTTACGAAGAGGCTAAAGTATGCGATACCGGAACTAAACCACACAGGATTTGCGACAGGTCACAAGCAACAAGGATGTGAAGAGGCAGACAATGAGTATTGTCTTACGTCAGACTATTTTTGTTTTGTTTTGTTTACGTTCCATCGTTTTAAACTCAAGCGGAATCCATCCACGTACTATTACGTCTAGTGCATAGGACTGATTTTTACATGTGGATTAGCTTCCCCTATTAACAGTCCCTCGCTATCAGGCAAACTCAGTTCAACTTCAGAGGTACTTGTAATTTACGTTCCCCAAGTCAAGGACGAGAAGTAAACATTTAGTTCAACTAATTGAGGTATGGGTTGAACCTGCTACCTCGACATCAGCACACTGGAAGTTTAAGAGTAAGCGCTCTTGTGTTATCCATTCGGACACGCTGGCCTCACGTCAGACTATATCAGTAATACTTTCTTCTTATTCTTCCCCCTTTCATCCCGCAATGAAGCAGAGGCTCTCAGCCAGATCTTGCCGGGACCTTTGCAGACGTTTCTATGAAATGTGTGGATGTGAAACGTGTGGAATTGTGCAGTGTGTAAATAATTTATTACTGCTTTATTTTAGGACCTGAGGTGGTGTAGTAGTTAGTGTATTGACTTTCACTTATAGAAGTTAAGAAAGTCGGTTGCTTCCAGCAAAGGGTTGTTTGTGTGCGCTATTCAGCTCTGATCAATTAAGAAATGTCGAGATTTTGGAACTAAAATTATACATAAAAGGAAGAATAGAGACTCTGGAACTAAAATGATACAGAAAGGAAAGAATTGAGACTTTCGAACCAAAATGATACAGAAAGGAAAGAATTGAGACTTTCGAACCAAAATGATACATAAACGGAAGAATAGAGACTTTGGAACTAAAACGATACAGTAAAGTCTTACAATGCCGTAGATTTAAAAAAAAAAAAAAGGAACAATACATACATTCTAAAAGATCCGAATATGGAAGAACACTGGCTCATTACCCATATGCTCATGTCTCGGACACTGAAATACTATGGCCATAATTGACGACCCGGTGTTTTCAAAAGAACAGCCTTGGAACGATGGTTCCACGCTTTTAAGAAACGACGCTCTTAAACTTCCGGTGTACAGATGTCGGGGCAGGGGGTTCAACCCTTACACCGGTTAGTTGTACTAAAATGACTTGGGAACGTAAATTACAAGTACCCCAGATGTCGGAGTGGGTTGGCCTGATGGCGAAGGATCCTAGTACTAGGGAAAGCTAATCCACAAGTAAAAATCACTCTAGTACTTAAGAATTATTAGAATGTGTATGAACTATGCCTGAGTTCACAGCGAGCGAACGCCAAATAACAAAAATAAAAAAGACCAGAATTTTAAGTCGATATTTCCAAGCGTTCAGGATGGGATAACTTCTATTAAAAATTTCGTTTCACATTTTTTCTGGTAATAAATTATAAATATCTCTTTATGCCGTCATTATAATTTTAACAACCACGGAATGGTTAACTCTTAAACTGCAACAGTTAATTAAAGCTCACGGAAAAACATCCTTAAAACAAAAACAAAACCAACCAGTTCTTAGAGTTCAGGAACACAGTGCTAGCACATTCAAGGCAAACGTTACACGATCCTGGAATATCTGTCCGGAAATGAAATCTTGCATAGGTACACAACCAGGGTGTCATCACGGATCGAAATGATCATTATGAACACACAAAGTGATGGTCTGAACACTTCACATACCCACTGCTGCTTTCCGCTTCCTAGCCTTTGTTATTGTGTTTCTTCACAATAAAGTATTTTTTTTAATAATAAAAATACTTATGTCTCTCTCATATTCTACCTTAGTGGTTAATAATGATACTACAAATAATAATAATAATAATAGCCGTAAAACGTAGCAGTAGTAGTAGTTGTTGTTGTTGTTGTAATGATGGTGGTAGCTGTAGTGGCGGTGGTGATGGTGGTGGTGGTAGTAGTAGTAGTAGTGTAAAGATAACAGTAAATAATATTTATTCTTCTCTTATTGCACTTAACTGACGATAATAATAATAATAGCAAAATATAGTAGTAGTAGTAGTAGTAGTAGTAGTAGTAGTAGTAGTAGTAGTAGTAGTAGTAGTAGTAGTAGTAGTAGTAGTAGTAGTAGCAGTAGTAGTAGTACTAGTAGTAGTAGTAGTAAGTAAAGTTCAAAGTAAATAATATGTATTCCTCATCTTTTTGCATCTAATCGATAATAATAATAGTAACAAATAGCAGTGGTAGCAGTAGTCATTAAATAATATGTATTTCTCTCTTTTACGGTGTCTAATTAATATTTGTAATAATAATAATAATAATAATAATAATAATAATAATAATAATAATAATAATAATAATACATAGTAGTAGTAGTAGTAGTAGTAGTAGTAGTCGTAGGTAAACGTAGTAAATATTAATTTTTCTCTCCTGCTGTACGTAAATACTAATAATAATAAAAACCACGAGGGCACACGAAGCATGCGGCCACAAGTACCAGTTACTGATAATTAGCGAGATGACAGCGAGGTTGACGGTTCTGACTTGACACGGCGAAAACTGCAACCTCTCCAGACAGTCCTGTTGTGAACTATGAACCGTTGACTGTAACCTAATCGAGTTGCGCCTAAAAAAATGAGCCTTACAAACTTTCCGACCTGTCAGACGGGCCTTTTGATGTGGAGAATTTCGTGTCCGACTCATTCGCTGTTGCGGTGAGAAGATAGCTGTGAGTTACTGAACGCCGACTTTGGCCAACTCATTCTACGAGTCAGGCACGTAACTTGCAAAAACAACCTTGAAGGCAGAAGAGTTCAGATAAAAACGTACAACATAGAAGTCACAAACGTAAACATCAGGTCCCCTGAATCCGGACATGTAGGCCTGGTAACGGGGCCCCCCGGTTCAACTTGAGGAGGCCGTACTGTGAACTTTAACTACGTCACGAGTGTGATTCGGTGCAAAGACGCCCATCGACCAATCAGGCGGGGCGCTAGGCCAGGCAGGGGCGGGTTCGTTGCGCCAATAACTGACACAATCTACTCTCTTTGCCAGTGATACCGCTGTGCTTTCGCGTCCGCCCGGGAGAGCGGGGAGAACTATCACAGTATCCAGCATACATTTTGTATAGAAAAAACACACACAGGACACACATACATAAAAAGAATAGGAAATGCATTCTGCTAAACCCCGCCCACAGTCTATTTACTGTAAATTTATGTGAATCGGCAGATACATATATTTTTTTACTTCAAACCTAAGCCTTGGCGGTTTTCTAGCGAGGACAAGCGGCAACATTGGAGGCAGTATCTTTATACCATCGTTTGACCGGATATATGTACAGATTTTTTTACCCGGAGAAGATCAAATTAGGCTATTGGTTATATAATTATTTCAGGTTTCGGAACAGCGTTATTCTCTAGGCTTGCAACATTTGGGCCTGTGTAATTTCATTTCATTTAGGCGATTTATTCGATTTCAGGTTTAAAACAGGTCTGTAATACCATCGGGAATACGGCTGTGCAATTTAGTGCAATAAACATGGACGCACACAATGAACAAAAATAGAACTGTGTGTACAGATGGGGAAAACTAAGAGGCTTTAGGAAATATTTAATGTACTAAACGAGTTATGTTTCTCTTCTTTCATGTGACATTTAAATGTGTAAGCTCTCGCGTTTACTGTCATAGGAGAAGCAAGTTATTTCGCTGTCATTTTGATGAGTAAATTTTGATTGATTATCAAAGGTTTCTGATTGTTGTATTACATGCTGTATGCGGCCATACATTGTAAATGTAGTAAATGTAGCAACGTTTTTCTTCGATATATTTGAGATGTTATGTTAATGTACAACATCACACAACAGGCCATAGCCTGAAGATAACAGGAGAAAACCTATCGAAACTTACTTTAAAAAATATTACATTGAATATATAAAACGTTACAATCAACCCCAGCATTTATCGTGTGCATTTTCTAGTTTGACGTTGCTTTCTGGACGGCCGACGCTGATACCATAAAAATCAAAACACAAAACGACCTTATCTCGAATCACCTGCGGCCGATTTCGAACCCTCAACCCGGCGTGTCGGGGAATGATAAAACTACGTTCACTAACCCTTACACTATGTTTAATTACTTCATTGTTTGAAACAATAAAGACACCAACAATACATGGCACAATTCGATACGAAACGGGGCAATAGTCTGGCATATTTCACTGCATCTCGCCGGACGCTTACTACAGAACTGGTTCAACGTACATCAACTGATTCAGCGACAAACACAAAAGTATGACTGGACAAAAAATGGAGCACAATCAAATGAACAGGCATAATAATGTACATATCTATTCACTGAGCATTAAAATTGAGAAAGGTATCGGGAAACGAAACAAATAACACGATTACCCTAGTACGGCGATACAACGCCATTCGGACCACGGTGATACAACGTAAACCAAACCTATTTGGCTGAAATACATAAAACACATTGTCATATGGTCCACTGTCACGTCACCTACAATTTTACAGACTTGGCAACTACAGCCCCAGTAGAAACGTGCTCTCAAACTGCATTTATTAACTCAAGAACGAAGAATAGATCTGTGCAAATGTCCTGATTTTTCCATGTAAATGCGATTTTACGAGGGTAAGTTTTTAAGTAAGCCACAAATGGCTGTAGAAAAATAACTACACATGATAACAACTTGAAACCAGTTTATTTTTATACACACATTGTCCCTTTATTTCACAACATAATTTCCACTAACATTGATGCACGTATCCTATCGTTTTATCAGTCCTCCCAAACAGGTTGCATAGAACTGTGTGCTCTGTTTTCTAAACCATGTTTTCACTTCACATTCAACTTCGACGTCATTCGTGAAATGTCTCCCACCAAGGTGGGTTTCTGAGTTTATGCTGACAAATGTTTGTCCCGCAAAGCGGTGCATAGCTGGGTAGAAAATGTTACGAGGGCGAGTCAATAAGTAAGTCACACAGTTCTGTGGGATGGCCGTAAATGAAAACAAAGCACGTAGTTCTATGCGGGCAGTTTGGGAGGACTGATAAAACTATGGGATAAGTGCATCAATGTTGGTGGAAATTATGTTGAGAAATAAAGGGACAATGTATGTATAAAAATAAACTAGTTTCAAGTTGTTATATCATACTTAGTTATTTTTCTACAGCCATTTGTGACTTACTTATTAATTTACCCTCGTATAATGTACAATTATGCAGCTAGAGTAGTTTTCTTAAAGTGGTAGATTCTATGTAGTACTGAAACTACATGTTTATTTAGTTCTTGCAAAATGTAATTTCCCGTAAGCACACGTAGAGTGGGAACCGCTGTGGTGTGGTGGTTAGACACAACGACGTATACTCCATTACTACAATATAAATCGTGTCATGCCGCTTGTTTCAAAATAAGGTCTTTCGCGATAAAACATGTGAACATTGATGCGAACAACTTTGCTAGAACTTTCTCCATAAAACGTGGACAATAATGCCAACAACTTTGCTAGGACTTTCTCCATAAAACATGTGAACATTGATGTGAACAAATTTGCTAGGACTTTCTCCATAAAACATGCAAATTGATGCCAGCACATTTCCTAGGATATTCGCCAGAACGTATGTGAAAATTGATGCCAACAAATTTACACAACAAAGTTATTTCCACTAAGAAAGTATAAAACTGAAAATAATAACATAATTAGCTGTGCTGGTTGTCATTATCTTCATTACCTTCCATTTTTGCTGTCAAGCGTCGGTGGGAGGAATAGTTACGTTCCAGCGCCCGATGGATGGCACTGGATAGTGTTAATTTTGTGTGACTGTACATTGTTTTTGATGTGGTCAGTCCACTTTCTTCTCGGGTGTCCTCTTGCTCTGGTATCAAAACATTTATGTTTAAATGTAGAGCTAGTGCTGGTAGTTGGTGGTGTTGCATTCTAACGAGATGGCCGAACCATTTGATCTTCTGTCATTCAATATATGTATTACAAGATGTTGATCCCACTGGCGGTCTGATAATAGAATTTCTTACTCGCAACCAACAATCAAACCGGATGTCAGATATCACGAAAAACCCCTCCTAATGTTATTTATATGACATGATTCTATGCAACATTTATATGACATGATTCTATGCAACAGTTCGGCAATTTCAATGAAGAGGTTGTTGAGTCATAGCGTTTGGAATAGTGGCCAGAATTTCTGAGCGGGCTATAGTAACTCGCTTTGTTTTTTTAAAATGTGATCTATATGAATGAATCGCTTTGAGTGCACACAGATATCTCAGTAAGTGTCCCAGTCTCCCCCCACAAATGACACAATGAGAATCTCCGCACAGAGCACGAAATTCGTAGAACTAGCCAAGATCGAATACCTACATTATGGTGACGATGATTGGACAATTAGTTTTGGATTAAAATGTCCTCACTAAACATAGCAAAAGGAGGAAAGTGGAAACCATAGTGGTAGGAGGATATAGAGGACAGTGAGGACAGTTACTCTCATAGGCGGTATCTAGGTCAATGACTGTTCAAACATAACACCATATCACCTATTTCTGACACGAATGGTTATAAGAATGAAACCTGACAGCTTTAGAAATCTAGCGTTTCGGCTGTCCATTCATTTACTCACTGGGAATGTATATGTTGGCTACTCTGTAGTTACACGGGTTAATATCGAATGTCTTTGCATTATTTCAGCGATTTCCATGGGCAAAACAAAGCACTGCCCAGTTTATAGGAGACATGTACTGGCGAGAACTGACCCCAAGGCATACACTGCGCCAGGTGGTAGAGGCGATTGGTCGGGAAAGATTCTGGTTTTCCCGCGGTCAGTTAAGGTACAGTGATAATGCTGGCAGACGCACCGGGTGCGCAATGTTCGCCTCCCCGAGGGCAGAATGGCCTATGGGCAGAGACACGTAGCGGTATCAATCTGGGATACGTGCGACATACGAAACGTCTCGAAGGTGAATACATTAACGCAAGACAGGAGACAAACGCATGAAATTTATGATCCAGGCGGGCCGATCCATGAGAGTATGATGGAGTTAAAGGAGACGAACGAACCATGAGGCGAGGGGGAGGGAGACCTCATCTGACGATCGGAAGTCTCCTGCCGTGCTTGCTTCGCGGCGGAATTCTTAAGCATTGAAAAGAAGCTTAATCAACGTTAGTTACCAACGATTCAAGGGAAGGAACTGTAGCTTTTATCATGCTCATTGATTGCTGGTATGTATCAGGGGGACACAACTGCAGTCTATGACAATGGTTCATTAGGAGGTCAGCACAGCCGAATAAACAAGCGCTCGCTCTTAACTTCCGGTGTGCTGATGGTGAGCTAGCGGGTTCAACCCTTACACCGGTCAGTTGCATTAAAATGTTGACTTCACGTCCTTGACTTTGGGAAGTAAATTACAAGGACATCTGAAGCTGAAGTTGGTTCGTCTGATGGCGAGGGACACTGGTAATAGGGAAAGCTGGTACACTTGTAATAGGGAAAGCTGGTACACTGGTAATAGGGAAAGCTAATGTACACATGCAAATACCAGTCCAGTGCACTAGGAGTAGTCGCACTTGCATAGACTACGCTTGAGTTCAAAGCGAGTGAACAAAAAATAAGATTTATTATTAACTACCATAGTTTTGAAACTCCTGCTGCAATTAATTATTATGAGTTGATTTACACAATGGAAACGCCCGTATGTTACCAGGGCTCACAAGGGAAGGAAGACTAGTATCACTTCAACCTACCATGTATGTCGTAGGAAGCGACTAAGGGGGTCCGGCATGAGGCTGACTGGCGTAGAAAACTTTAATTGCAAAATTAAACCAATCTTAACTCTTCAAAGGACTTGGTGTAAGATGAGTGAGGGCTTAAGCTCAATTTTGAGATGGAAATAAAATAGCAAAAGAAGAAGAGCCAGAAGAGAACACAATGGACAAGAAGACGCAGTGGTACCGGGTCGACATACTGGATCCAGGTTTCCAAATCAGACGCAGATTATTTGGCAGCAGATCACGTTTCGTTGATTTCAGTGATGTGAGTGTCGGCCTTTAAGAAGGCAATGGGAAATTACTGAAAGTAAAATTTCCTAGTAAATCACAAGCAGCTATTAATGTTGGCGTTGATTGCAAAGTTCTGTAGAGAGAGAGAGAGAGCGAGAGAGAGAGAGAGTGAGAGAGAGAGAGCGAGAGAGAGAGAGCAAGAGAGAGAGAGCCAGAGAGAGAGAGAGTGAGAGAGAGAGCGAGAGAGAAAGAGAGAGGGCGAGATAGAGATAGATAGAGAGCGAGAGAGAGAGAGCGAGAGAGAGAGAGAGCGAGAGAGAGAGAGAAAGATAGACAGAGAGAGCACGAGAGAGAGAGAGCGAGAGAGAGAGAGAGAAAGACAGAGAGAGAAAGAGAGAGAGCGAGAGAGATAGAGAGAGAAAGATATAGAGAGAGAAAGAGAGAGAGAGAAAGAGAGCGAGAGAGAGAGATAGAGAGAGAAAGATAGAGAGAGAGAGAAAGAGAGAGAGAAAGATAGAGAGTGAGAGCGAGAGAGAACGAGAGAGAGATAGATAGAGAGAGAGCGAGAGAGAGAGAAAGAGAGAGAGAGCGAGAGAGAGAGAGAGAAAGATAGAGAGCGAGCGAGAGCGAGAGAGAGAGCAAGAGAGAGAGAGCGAGAGAGAGAGCGCAAGAGAGAGAGAGAGCGAGAGAGAAAGAGAGAGAGAGAGAAAGAGAGAGAGAGAGAAAGATAGAGAGAGAGAAAGATAGAGAGAGAAAGATGGAGAGAGAGAGAGAAAGAGAGAGAAAGATAGAGAGAGATAGAGAGAGATAGAGAGAGAGAGAAAGAAAGAGAGAAAGAAAGAGAGAGGGACAGAGATGGGGAGAGAGGGAGAGAGATTGGGGGGGGGGGGGTGGCAGCGGGAAGAGAACTAACCAAAAGTGGATATAAATAACAAGTGTGAGTGACCCAAATAGCACAGACAAGAGACACACCCCTCGTTAAGTAAGGCATGAACCATAACGTGTAACGAGTTCCTGTGAAAATTGAGGCAAGGCCATCTTCTGGACATCTGAACAAAAGCCTACACTCTAAAGGGCCCCTTTCCACGCCTTGTGCCGTACCGATTACGTGATATAGGGTGTATTTTTAATGTCTGTGCAGTGTTTGACATTACTGCCGATCCAAGTTTTGTATTCACCCTCTGTAAAGTTCATGCAATTTTTAAAAAAAAATTGTGTTGCGTATCTCTTACGGGACGTTGCAATCAACACCAGCATTTTCAGCTGCTGTTGATGTACTAGGCAAGTGTTACATTCAGTAGTTTGCCAATACTTTCTGAACGACAGGCCCCTATACCTTTATCGAAAAAACCAGCATCGCCGTGTTTCGAAACAGGGTATACGGGCTCACAAACCGTGTTCGCAAGCCCTAGATAAATACAAAACTTGGACCGGCAATATATTTAAACACTGCACGATCATTAAAAATACACCCTGTACTAGCCTTATATTTGTGTCTAACAACGGGCACTTGATGGGTGATGTGGTAAATAGCAGACCATCAGCCCCCTTTACTGCCTATTTCATTTTCTGGTACCCACTTTAGGCTGGAATGACCTGATGAATTGTTATTTTTACATCCCCCTCCTGGTGGGGGATTGGAACACGTCACCGCCGGGCCAGCAGACAAACGTATACACCACTTACTTCACTAATCTCCCTCCTCCCAACATAAACAGTAATTAACAACTCTTTATCCATAACTCCTATGGTCCATTTGCAACCGCAGAAACAGCCAGCGATGCCAGACGAGGTTGGTGACGCCAGAAATCTGGATCCAGCATGCCTTTCCAACTGCACCTTTTCTCACCGCCCTCTATAAATATAAACACCCCGACAAATACCCGAACTTCCCCACCCAAACGCCCCTCTTCAGGTGGAAGAGCTCACTTCATGAACATGAATAATGCCTCTTCGACTCCGCAGAATGAACCGAGTGTATTTCCCACTCACTCAAGCACAGCTATACAGACAGCGTTCCTGTGTGCCTTTCTAACTTGTGCAGATACACTTCTTCACCTGGGAATTCTAACAGCTGTTCTAAAGCTTTAAATACACCGTAAATGCAAGGAAGCATACATAATTACTTTAATAGAGTCCTAATTTGTTTTCCTTTTCTCGTGTTTACCTTTCAGAAACCACACACCCATTCTTTCAACAAATAACTACAATATCCTTTAATAACTAATCACCCTATATTTCAATAACCAACCATGTCATCTTTCAATAACTAACAATCTTACTTTAAAAAAGAAAAAAAACACCTTATTGTTCAATAACCACCCACCTTATCTTTTTATAAACCAACCACCTCATCTTTCTAAAACCAACCACCTTATCTTTCAATAAACCAACGACCTTATCATTCAATAACCAACCACCTCATCTTTCTATAAACCAACCACCCTATTACCCTAGCCATGTCGTATTCACTTTGTTCTTCAAGGGAATGCAAAGTCCATAAGTGTTATCAGTGTAAAGTCATGGATACATGAATTATGTCATTAGTATTCATTAATGCTTGCAGCATGATGCACGCATAGACGGGCGGCGAGCGAGCGCACACACACGGTGTGTGTGTGTGTGTGTGTGTGTGTGTGTGTGTGTGTGTGTGTGTGTGTGTGTGTGTGTGTGTGTGTGTGTATAAACGAATCAGCCAACCAACTAACCATTCAAGCAATCAATCGACAAAGTAAACATTCAAGCAATAAACCAACCAATGCATACTTTAACTAATCAGCAAACCACCTAAACATTCCACCAATCAACCAACTAATCGGGGGGAAGGGGTGCTGCGTGGTCTCGAGGTACGGTGTCCACCTCGAGAGCTGGAGGTCCCGGGTTCAAGCCGCGGTGAGGACCGGGATTTTTTCACGTGGACTTCTAGTAATAAAATTTCCCTTGGTCTCTGGGTAGTGAGATCGGACGCCCGTGTGTATTGTTGCGCACGTAAAAAATCCCCTGGCAGTTGGAAATCGAAAAAGAGTAGCCTAACGGCGCTGCTCGGGCAAAATTTCGAGTTAAAAATCTACCCAAAGTATTTCAGGATCCTCGCCGGTGCTACGGAGTTCGTGCACTGAGCTGAGTTTCTCCAAACTCAGGTTTGAGTTAGGAGGAGAACGGAGCACTTATGGGTTACACCCGTGTGCCGTGATGTTGATCCATCGACTAAACTAAACTACACTAACCAACTAATCATTCAATAAATCAACTAAACATTAATCCATCTAACCAACCAGTGCAAACTTTAACCAATCAGAAAACCACCTAAACATTCCACCAATCAACCAACTAATCATTCAATCAATCGACTAAACATTAATCCAGTTAACCAGCTAACAAAATATTCAACCATCCTTTTTTAAATGAATCAACAAATCAACTAAACATTCAACCCACCAACTAATCAACTAAACATTCAAACAAATAACCCACCAATTAAACATTCAACAAATCAACCAACTAACCCTGTGTAGCGAATGCCAGAATTCCTGGGCTTAAACTGTGCGAACCAGATGGCATAGCTACATTCTAGAGAGCCACTCTCCCCAAAACTTTCCTTTACAGCACCTTCCAATTCTGAAACAACTTCCCGCCCCTCGACTCCCGCCCGCGCACCAACCCAACGTTAAAACAAAAAAACTCATACCACAATCTTTCTCCACTATGCCAGTAAATATATTCTCACGCAACACATACACGCTCGCGCACACATACACACACACACACACACACACACACACACGGACATGGTGTATAGTTTTCCGAGATGCCTGATCAAATAACGATAGCGAAAACGCTTTGTTCTTTTATACTTTATACCTATGCCAGAAAGCAATCGGGCTCTCATCTCCAGACGTAATTGCTTTTCTTCGTCTCGGTGCTTGGAAGGAACTCCTGCACTTTTGGCATCAGCCAAGTGAACGTGACTTGGCCCGTTCTACGACTGTGACCTGGCATGTCGTGTGACCTTTTAGACGTTTGCTGACGAAGTTCAGATCAGACATAACAAAACCATCGTGAATTACGTTATTCTGTATTAAACATATCACCATGTATAGATTGTTTACTGCCTATATCATTAGCCTCGTTGTTGTCATAATTATCATCATTATCATTGTCGTCATCATCACCACTGTAGTCATCATCATCATCATCATCATCATCATCATCATCATCATCATCATCATCATCATCATCATCACCACTGTCGTCATCATCATTATCATCATCATCATTGTCGTCATCATTATCATCATCATTGTCGTCATCACATGTTCAGTTAGTCCGAAGACATCAAGTTTAGGACTTCTTCTTGCAGTCTGTGCCCTGTGGCGTTGGTGATCATGTCTGTCCACAGCCCTCTTTCTCATGTACTGCCAACCATTACTGATACTGATGTTTCAACATGACATGATGCCAAACTGTCCAGCATCTTCTCTCTTGACCTCACCCCTGCTTCTCTTCTCCAACATCTCGCGTGCTGACAACATATTACAGCTTTCTCATTCTCATGGCATGCTCTCAGAATATGGACTATTTGCTTCTGATGTGAGTAACTCAGTTCTCTTTGTGAGTTCACTGGAGCTCAGCTTCACAAAGCTCTTTCATTCACTGGTTTGTCCTGTGTTGGAAATTTCAGGGAAATTTAGGGAATATTTAGTGAGGGAGGGGGAGGGGCATTTAGAGGGACATTTAGAGGGACATTTAGAGAAGCTGTTATGAGGGAAAAGTTCAACACAGGACACACCAATGAATGAAAACGTTTTGTGAAGTTGAACTCACAGTTACCTCACAACTAGAACTGTTTACTCACATCGGTCCCCCAAAATGCCCCCCCCCCCCTTTCCCTAATTATCCCTCTAAATGTCACTCTATTACAAGTCAGATGTCATTACTTTGTTGCTGCCATGTGTAAATTATCTATGATATTTTGATTTCATCTGCGTTGTGATTCTCCTCCTCTCCATCTCCTCCGGTACAATTCCCTCCATAATTGTATTTTCAACACTTTTGTGTCTTTATACATGTCCCAAATACCTCTGAAGTCGGAGTGGGTTCGCCTGATGGCGAGGGACACTGTTAATAGGAAAAGCTAACCCACACGCAACATTCAGCCCAACACTACTAGAAGTAGTGTGTATGGACTACACTTGAGTTCAAAGTGAGCAAGCGCCAAAAAACAAACAAACAAACAAACAAACATGTCCCAAATATTTCTGACAGATTGTCATCTTTAACATGCGTAAACTATAACAGTTAATAAAAGTAAAGTACATTAACATTACAGCATTGTCTTCATTCGTTTTCCGTACCAGCTAGACAGCGGTCATTCATATTTTAGACACTGTTTAGAAGAAGAAGAAGAAGAAGAAGAAGAAGAAGAAGAAGAAGAAGAAGAAGAAGAAGAAGAAGAAGAAGAAGAAGAAGAAGAAGAAAGAAAGAAACAAACAAACAAAGAAAGAAACAAAGAAAGAAACAAAGAAAGAGAGACGGGAAAAGAAAATAAGGAGAAGAAAGTGGAATTGGAAGGAACAAGAACAGTTGGAGGATAAAGAGAGAGAAAAGAGAAGGAGACGACCGAAGAGAAAGAGGAGGACAGTCATGAGCTTCAGATGCCGAAGAAATAACGCCCAGACAACAGTTGTTATTACGGGTTCAAAATCAACATTAACAAACTAACAAACAACAACGTGCAGAGACAACTAACACCAGATTACGTCTTCTGGCCCAGGCAAAACACATAACTCGACGCAACAGTTCCAGTGCTGCTTCTCCAGCATCGAAGCTCGCCGTGGCGATCTGTCGACTCGCCGTGATCAATGAGCATCCCAGCAAGAACAGCAGAACCGTGTCCTATCTCACAGAGATACAGCGCCGGTCCCTGATCACGATCGATGCTGGAAAATCGTTCACCATTTTGAGCATGGAATACGTTTTAAGGCGGCAAGAATAAAGGAATTGGTGAGCGAAGAGGGTTTCCCTCTGCCATGGGGAGAAAGAGTATGTATTATTGATTTTTATTGTTTTGGCTCTGGGCAATCGATAAGGCATAAACAGCCTTAGAAAGTAACCAGCCGTCTGTGCTAAGCTAACACGATGTGTGTTATCATATTGATCGCGACTAGGGCATTACCGTGTATGGATTCGATATAAATAGATTAGGACACGTTCATCATGACACAGAAACCACAAGTGCTTACGTAATACACATAAATATCAATAGCTGGGAACTACCGTGACCGTTATAATAACGGGAGAAATAAATCCACAAGTTTTGGCCGGGACGTGAAGAAATGAAGTAGAAATCACAGGGCACGTTATACAACGGAAAAACTGAATTGTCTGTCATCGGCATCACGTGCATTGTTATCTGAGCTTGGCGTTCTTGTCTATCCAGAGCTCGACCGTTGGTATTCCGGTGCTTAAAGATTATTGGGCCTTAATTCAAGGTCAAAAGATCTTAATTTAATGTCAACAGATCTTAATGTAAGTCTAATAAATTTTAATTTAAGGCAAATAGACCTTAATTTAAGGCCAATTGATCTTAACTTAAGGCCAATAGATTTTCATTTTAGGCGAATTGACCTTAATTTAAGGCCAATAGACCCTAATGTAAGGCCAATAGATCTTAGGTCAGTAGATCTTAATTTAAGGCTAATAGATCGTACATATAAGTCAATAGGCCTTAAAGCGCGTAAATGATGATGGCTGTCTTTAAAAAAAACAAACACCCTTTCGTCGCCTAAGGATTAGATAATGCATGTCCTACGCAGGACGTCTTAATCAACCCCATAGCGGTTTGTGATTTTCTAGTCAAATTTACTTTCGTTCAGTAGTTTGCTATTGTTTTCTGTACGACCATCGCTCACATCATTGCGAATATCAACGCAAAGATGTCCCTAAATCGCCCGCGGCTGACTTCGAACCCGACATGTCGGAATTGTGAAAATGCGTTCAATTACCCCTAGCCACATACCGCGACAATGGTTACAACGAAACAGGGTTCACTGCAGTAGGTCTGTAAGAATGCAATGGATACCAGAAACAGGGTTCACTGTAGTAGGTCTGTGAAAATGCAATGAAAACCAGAAACAGGGTTCACTGCAGTAGGTCTGTGAGAATGCAATTAATAAAAGAAACAAGGACAGAACTATACAAATACAACTTTACATGAACAGTGAAATGAAGGACATTCAGGCAACATGCATTCATCAGCAAACCATAAAAAGAAAGCACACACACGACGGACAAAGACATCGAGACAGAACACTAAAATAATTACAATAATGCAGAACAGTATCAAGGCGGGTGCGCTAGCGAAGCCGACAGGGACCTGCGCTGATAATGTCACAAGCACGGTCAGACGAGAGTTAGATGCTCCTGGGCTCGTCACGTGTTAAGTGAGGGAACCATTGGCAACCTACGTCTCCGTGCATTCAGGCCTACAAAATTTGATGGCCCTATCATATCACAAAATCCATAGCAGGAAATTGATTCAGAACAAATTAATGAACTACATAACAGTAGCATACAAACACGTATCTACAGCAACAATGAGATAAAATGAAATGAGGCGAAATGTAAGCTAGCTTATTTAGCTAAATGTTAAACTGATCCTGTGGCTATTCTATGATTTCCGTCTATTTATTCAACACACTTAAGTAATGCGATAATCTTCTTGTCTTCTATTTTTGGACACATAAATACTGGGAACAATCAATTGATTTTCATTCGAAATGAGTAATGGGAATCTGTTGTATAGTTTGTGTTTGTTTAGTACCAGAATAACATTCCCACCCGCTTTTTTCCCCTTGCGCGCGTGCGTGTGTGTGTGCGTGTGTGAGAGAGAGTGGTTGTGTGGGTGTGGGTGCGTGTGTTTGTGTGCGATCTAACTGGAACGAAATGTAGAATATTTCATTAACAGAAGTGTTGAACGACACCAATGGTTTTGCTGAACCAAGGGACGTAATAATGTAATTATTTATGACTTGAGTTTTAAATTGCATTATTTCCCCTAACATAACATCCCGCAGAGAGAGAGAGAGAGAGAGAGAGAGAGAGAGAGAGAGAGAGAGAGAGAGAGAGATAGAGAGAGAGAGAGAGAGAATAGCAGAGATAAAGTGGGGGAGGAAAAAAAGTGGAGTAGCGAAAGAAGATGGAGCGAGACAACGCGAGATACAGGGAGATAAGGACAGAGAAAATTACAGAGCGCAGAAAAGAGGATATAGAGAGCTACAATAAGAAACCGAGCGTGGCCTTAGTCTGGCAGTTCAAAACGTTCTCTAGGGACGCGTGGACATGTGTGTCCGTGCCTGTGGTCATACTAAATATTGAAGACTAATATTGATTATAGTTTAGTTTAGTTTAGTTTAGTCGACGAATCAACATCACGGCACACGGGTGCTACCCATAAGAGCTACGTTCTACTCCTAACTTAAGCCTGAGTCAGGAGAATCTCATCTCTGTGCACGAAACTCCGCAGCACCGGCGAAGATGCTGAAATACTAAATATTGAAGACTATAAGTGTTTGTGTTCCTACATATTTGTCCAATGAGGTAGCGACCTAGAAACAAAATACGTTGAGAGTGGGCTAGTGACACAGAGACCGAGAGAGATACAGATAACGCAGGGGGGGGGGGGGGGAGATTGACAATAAAGGCAAAACGGGAATGGTGACAGAAACAGAAATAGAGGGATATGACATGATTGATTGATTGATTGATTGATCTAGGAACCGACATCACAGCATTAGGGACATTCCCATACGCGCTCTGTCCCCATCCTCAGCAGCCAGCGAAGAGTTCCAACACTAATAGTACCAGTAGCAATCTGAGTATATGTCCGTCTCGCCTTTCCCCTGAGCGTCGATCGTCGGCCAGATCCCCTCGTCACCCCTCGCTGTCGCATTCTTGCCAGATCATAGTGATCCATTTGCTCCTCCGAGGTGTACACGTGCTCCCACAAGGCCGCAACCATGTCTGCCTTGTCATGCATAAATACTCCACCAAGTTTTGCAGAGCCAGCCAAGGGAGATGACATTTAAAAGATCAGAGCGCGGTGACGTCAGAAAGACAAATAGAGGAAGATGATAGTAGAGAGACAAAAGATGGGCGGTGGCGGGAACAGAATTAGAGGCAGATGACATTAGAGAGACAAGGGTGGCAATAGAGACACAAATACAGGGAGACAACTAGAGAGACAAGGGTGGCAACAGAGACACAAATACAGGGAGACAACTAGAGAGACAAGGGTGGCAACAGAGACACAAATACAGGGAGATAACTAGAGACAAGGTTGGCAACAGAGACACAAATACAGGGAGATAACTAGAGAGACAAGGGTGGCAACAGAGACACAAATACAGGGAGATAACTAGAGAGACAAGGGTGGCAACAGAGACACAAATACAGGGAGATAACTAGAGACAAGGGTGGCAACAGAGACACAAATACATGGAGATAACTAGAGAGACAAGGGTGGCAACAGAGACACAAATACAGGGAGATAATTAGAGACAAGGGTGGCAACAGAGACACAAATACAGGGAGATAACTAGAGAGACAAGGGTGGCAACAGAGACACAAATACAGGGAGATAACTAGAGAGACAAGGGTGGCAACAGAGACACAAATACAAGGAGATAACTAGAGAGACAAGGGTGGCAACAGAGACACAAATACAGGGAGATAACTAGAGAGACAAGGGTGGCAACAGAGACACAAATACAAGGAGATAACTAGAGAGACAAGGGTGGCAACAGAGACACAAATACAGGGAGATAAGTAGAGAGACAAGGAAAATATGGCGACGAAAAAAAAATTGAGAAGATAATAGAGAGACAGGAAAGGGGTAGCGACAGAGAAACAAACTATAGAGAGGACATTAGAGTGGCGAGAAAAGAGTGGTGAGAGAGAGAGAGAGAGAGAGAGAGAGAGAGAGAGAGAGAGAGACAGACAGAGAGAGAGACAGACAGACAGGCAGGCAGACAGACAGACAGACAGACGGAGAATGGCGTCCGGGATACAATGGAGTGAAGATAACATACCCCCCCCCCCCCCCCACACACACACACACACACAAACAAGAAAAAAAAAAGATCAAACTCAAACATAGATGAAAGATGGACCAGAAAGAGAGAGAGAGAGAGAGAGAGAGAGCGAGAGAGAGAGAGAGAGAGAGAGAGGGAGAGAGAGAGATAGCGACAGAGAAACAACAATGAGAGAAAGGGGGAGAGTGAGAAAGATAGAGCGTTAGAGAGAGAGAGAGAGAGAGAGAGAGGGAGAGAGAGAGATAGCGACAGAGAAACAACAATGAGAGAAAGGGGGAGAGTGAGAAAGATAGAGCGTTAGAGAGAGAGAGAGAGAGAGAGAGAGAGAGAGAGAGAGAGAGAGAACGAACGAATGAACGAACGAACGAACAAACAAACTTTATTTTCAAAGGGTTAAGAATTGGGCACGCAGGCCCGTCTAACATTCTGCCCTTCTATCACTCTCTTTCATACATTATTTCATTCACACATCATTCAAGGCTAACAGTGAACAGCAACAATAAAAAAGATATGCATTATAAAGGCATGGGCAAAATGCGAACATCAAAACTACACGACACAGTAAAATTAGATAATGGTCAGACACTTATTAGCCATGTGGAATATACTGGCCTACCAAAAGGGGACTGGCTGTTATACTAGGGTTTTGTTATTATTATTATTATCTCTATTATTAAGGGGGAAGATAATCCGTACTGAGATAGTGTTCGAGTAATTTGCGATTATATGAATAGGGATTGGTGATGTCTTTGATTTCTTGTGGAAGATTGTTCCACAGCTGAGCTGCAGAGTACGTTAAGCTTGTTTTGTATAAGTCAATCCTAGGCTTCGGAATGTGTAATATATTTAAACGTTTACTGTGTCTAGCATTATATTTAAACAATGGCCAAAGGTAATTTGGGGCATTCCGATGCAGGATTTTGTGAATTAGTTTAGCTTTATTGAAAAGCAGGCGTTTGCGGAGTGGTAGTAATTGAAGGCGTTTATACAGGCTAGGATTGTCAGATAAATGTTTGTTATAAATTAGACTCATGGCCCGTTTCTGGAGTGAGTAAAGTCGCTTGGTGTTTGAATTAGAACAACCGTCCCAGATTGTAGAGCAGTAGTCAAAGTGTGTCTGTATATGAGAAGTATAGAATAGTTTCCTTGTGTCCGCATCAAGGAAGTTTTTAATTTTGGCGAGTTGGTAGACTTTTTCCGCTGTTTGTTTAATAAGCGCTTGAACGTGGGAATTAAAGGTTAGGTTTCTATCAATGATTATGCCTAATGTTTTGTGCTCAATTACACTTTCTACTGGCATGTTATCGATGTGAAGTTGAAGTGATGTGTGTGAGCTTAGAGTTTGACGTCTTTGTCTGGTTGTTAGTAACATTGATTTTGTTTTAGTGATGTTAATTTGCATACGGTTTGAATAGCTCCACCTAACTACATTATTTAATTCTTGTTGTAAAGACGACTCCAATAAAATACAGTTTTCAGCATTTGTGTACACTGTACAGTCGTCTGCAAATAGATCGCAGGACGACGAAAGATGTAAAGGTAGATCATTAATATATATGGCAAACAACAGAGGGCCAAGAATAGAGCCTTGCGGTACTCCAATATGGGCGAGAGAGAGAGAGAGAGAGAGAGAGAGGGGGGTGGGGGACGGAATATTTAATCAACAGGGAGATCTGGGTAGTGAGATAAAAGAGATAGTTGGACAGAATGACAACAGTGATAAACAATACACAAATCCAATCAATAGAAAAGAATGTACAGATTTTTAGAACAAGATAAAAAATAAAACATACTAACATAGAGAGCCACAGAGACTAGTATATTATGGCAACGACAACGTGGAATGGTGTGCTGAGAAAAACACAAGAGATAGCAATCTACAGACCCGAGGAACAAGACAAAACATTATGCTGATAGAGAGAACAAAAGGTAACGACAGACTGACAACGACAACAAAACACACCAATGTTTTGGCAAAGAAAACCAGAGAAGACGATATATTGCCAGAGAAAACAACAGTTAACCGTGTGTTGTGCATACTTTGAAGAAGATTTAGCATGTAAGCTTGGAATGACTATCGGGAAGTTCACAATGTATAAAGGTATCTACATCTTCGAACAAAGGCATTCGGGTACAGTGGGCAATGAAAGAGCGGACAATCGAGCCGGGCTGGTACGTCTCATCATGTAATAAACATAACTTATACAAATAACAAATACATCTGTAGATCAAAACAACATATGCCGAACACAGTATGTATCAGATTGTATCAACACCAGCATTAAATAAAGTCCGTTGTGGGAACATGTTGTGGAAACTTGAAGTGCTACGACCATTACATTTTGTAGGCTTGACCGCCCATGGGAATTGTGGTCAGTCTTTACCTCCTGTAGCGAACGTCGAGACATTAAGCCCTCGCCCTCACTCATGCTATTGTCAGCGTAACCTTCCGAACCGTTACACCCACGATCTCGGCATAACGTTATCGAAACATCAGGGGCAAGACGGTCGACTTGAATGTATCAGGTTTTATCTTAGATAGCCCAGTGTCTCTCTCTGCAGAGGGGCTAACCACTTGCCGAAAGAGTGGAACAGAGCACGGACTCCGTAGTCCCGGTGACGACCCGCAGGGGTCTCTGGGAAATCTGCACTTGGCGACAGAAAGACATTAATAGAAGGCGAGTGTATTACAGTGACAGGAGGCGGGGTTAAAACAAAGAGACGAAAATTATAGGGATGTAATATAAGAGAGACAACAGAAGGTTGGTGACAGATAGATTTAAAACTATAGAGTCAGATGGCATTAGAGAGACAAGAGAAGGGTGGCGACAGGGAAACAAACTAGAGAGACAGAGAGCCATTTAACAGACGAGAGAAGATTGGCAACAGAAAGATAAAATAGAAAGAGGCAATATTAGAGAGACAAGAGAATGGTGGCGACAAGGAGGGAAAGAAAGATCAGAAACAGAACGAATGACGTCAGAGATACAAGGGAGAAATCCCGCAAATCAACCAACCGCTGGCCGAAAGCATCGCACGAACTCCTTAGCTACGGCGACGACGACACGACACCCCACCCACCCACCCTCCAACACACACACACACACACACACACACACACACACACACACCATTCCAGTCATCTCAAAAAAAAAAATGCACTCGAGAACCGAATGACTAGGCCCAAAAAACGACCTCACGACCTTCTAAGCACGAGTCAAACGATATAACCGCCTAGCCAAGGAGCCCCCCTGAACCTGATGAAGTGGCTTCAACCTTTGGGCGTAAGCAGCTTGTGTCAGGCCTGGTAGACATGTTGGGTACGGCCGTAGTCTTGTGATCTCACCCGCTATTTTGTGCTGCCTGGAAATTTCGCTCCTCTCTCTGCCAGGTGCGAATGTTTTGACTCACAATAGCCGGCATGCACGTGCAGATATTTGTGCTGGCAGCTCTTGTTTCAGCCTCGACAATGATGGAGCAGTGAGGGAAGCTAGAGAAGTCATCATGTTCCGTGCCGCCCGTTTGCCAGTCTTACAGTAAGTGCGTTCATGGTGACTTTGTAGGTATTAAAAGAAAAAAATCCCGTAGTATAAAAAGAAGGCACGAGGAAAGAAACAAAGAAACAAACAAAGAAACAAACCATCAAAGACAGGAAAACCAACCAGAGAAGAAGACACAGAAGAAATAAAGACCAAAAAAAAAAAGAAACAAACAAACAAACAACCATAGACAGGAAAGCTAACAGGGAAGAACACACAGAAGAAAGAAAGAACAAAATCAAGCAAAGAAACCATTAAAGAAAGAAAGACAGAAAGAAAGAAAGAAAGAAATACACAAATACAAACAGCAAAATACAGAAAAACAAACAAACAGACAAAGCAAACACTGAAGAAGACGAGGAACCTTAGAACCACGTGGACGAAAGAAAACCACTAAAAAATGGAAGAGAATAACCACAGAAACACATACACACACGCACACACGCGCGCACACAACGCACCCACACACCTACACACAGTAACAAAGTAGAGGATGAGCCGTCAGTTCCATAAATTCATTGTATGATGATGACGACTTCAAACAAGGTAACCATGGCACAGGAATCCAGCACAAGCAGCTAGAATGTGCGTGTTTCAATAGAATGTACATGTTTCAATAGAATGTACGTGTTTCAATAGAATGTACGTGTTTCAATAGAATGTACGTGTTTCAATAGAATGTGCATGTTTCAATAGAATGTACATGTTTCAGTAGAATGTACATGTTTCAATAGAATGTACGTGTTTCAATAGAATGTACTTGTTTCAATAGAATGTACATGTTTCAATAGAATGTACGTGTTTCAATAGAATGTACATGTTTCAATAGAATGTACATGTTTCAATAGAATATACATGTTTCAATAGAATGTACATGTTTCAATAGAATGTACATGTTTCAATAGAATGTACGTGTTTCAATAGAATGTACGTGTTTCAATAGAATGTACGTGTTTCAATAGAATATACATGTTTCAATAGAATGTACATGTTTCAATAGAATGTACGTGTTTCAATAGAATGTACGTGTTTCAATAGAATGTACATGTTTCATTGTTATCTTCTTCTTCTCCTTCTTCTTCTTCTTCTTCTTCTTCTTCTTCTTCTTCTTCTTCTTCTTCTTCTTCTTCTTCTTCTGCGTTCATCCGGAGTTTTTTCTTTTCCGGACGTGATTGCGTTGTGCCTGTTTACAGCAGAGCTGTGTTCTTGCGCCGTAAGACCGACACATCCGACTTCTGCGGGCATTTGTTGATCGGGTTAACCTTCCCGGGGGTCTCTTAGGACGTTTGACTCTCACTGTTGTGGTGTTATCCCCCATCCTAGCTGGCCCATATAGAACAGCCAAAGACATCCTGGTCAGCCCTCAAGGGAAGGCAGGGGCAGACCATGGGCATTCCCCGCCATCCAAGGAGGCTTCCATACTTGCAAAGCCGACACACAGCGCTCTGGTACTGAGCTCACCCAAGGAATCGTCACGTCCTGCACATGGCTGCTTAGCCTCACTTCCGTATATTGGGCCTTTCGTTCACCATAGGCTGTTCTTCCGGAAACAAGAAGAATGCAGGCTGCAGATGACATCCACACAGTGAGCTTTCGATACGGTTTCAACTGTTGTTGTTGTTATTATTATTATTATTATTATTATTATTAGTATCATTGTTTTATACACTCCTGCCAGATTGTACAGCTCCAGTGGAGTGAAGAGTTTCGATGAAAACCCTAGAGTTAATTTAGAAGAGTGTACCCAAATTGACAGTCCCAGACACTTTCTACTGTACCTATCTGCACCTGAAGATCCAAAACATCACCTCAGAATTGACCAAATTACACTTAGCAAGGCAACATTGACCAAACTACACTTAGCAAGGCGAAACTTACCAAACCACACTTAATGAAAAGTGAAACAGTATATATAACTATAGGAAAGAGACAACAGCAAGTGAATCGGTATAATTATCTCGGAACAGTCATAACATCTGATGGGAGATGCCTTGAAGAGATTAGAACAAGAATTGCCATTGCGAAAGTAACCTTTAGCAAGATGAAAAACATTCTGACCAATAAAAAGATGTCAATTGCAACGAGAAAAAGAGTACTGAGGGGATACATAGAGCCTGTTCTATTGTATGGATGTGAAACTTGGACAATGAGCAGTCAAGCTGAAAAACATCTGATGGCTGCAGAAATGTGGTTCCTGAGGAAAATGCAAAGAATACCATGGACAGACAGAAAAACCAATGACCAAGTACTACAGGAGACAAATGAAAACCGTAAATTGATTGACGAAGACAGTCAACATTTGTTGGACATGTTATAAGAAGAAATGGATTGGGGAACTTGGTGACAACTGGCAAGATCGAAGGGAACAGACCAAGAGGAAGACCGAGAAAAAAATTCCTGGATGGCTTGGCCACATGGCATGGACGAAAAAGGAACACTGAGCTGATCCACGACCATGGTGATCGAGTGAAATAGCGAATCTTGACCGCCCACGCTTTCCGGCATGGCACATGATTAGTTAGTTAGTTAGTTAGTCGCAGTTCCAACTTCACAGCAACGGGTCGTCCCCATTATGCTCCATTCCTGTACCAGTGAATATCACACAAAACACTCCCCACTGCCCAATGTGAAAAGTGGAAAAAGACAGGAGTCTCGACAAACAACAGCCCGCACAGACACACTGTGCATAATGCACCCGCCAGAAAGTCAACACAATAGTCCCCTACGAAACAGTCATTTTCCCATCTGGATGTTTCCTAGATGTTCACCCACACAGTCCACGAAATACAGTTCATCGTCGATGGCAATGGCAGTCAACCAGAAGCCCAGCAGCCACGCATTTCTGCATAAGGCAAAAACCGGTCAACTCTGGGACATAGCCATCTGCAATCGCTCCGAACGTGCAGTCACGTTCCAAAAAAACCTCGGGCAGATTCAAAAGCATTTCACATGAAACTCACAGCTCACAGTGTCGCACCACACACTCACTCAGTAGCAGGGCGACGGAACCATCAAGCCTCCTTAGTCGCCTCTTACGACATGCGTGGTAGGCTACAGTGTTGCTATTCTTTGCTTCCCTTATGGGCCCCGAACAACGAAGGAACGAAGGAACGAACGAACGAATGAACGAACGAGCGAACGAACGAACTTTATTTTCAAAAGGTTAAAAACTGGGCATGCAGGCTTGTATGACAATTGATTGATTGATTGATTTAGGAACCGACATCACATCATTCGGAGCATTCCCATAAGCGCTCCGTCCCCATCCTCAGCAGCCAGCGAAGAGTTCCAACACTAATAGTACCAGTAGCAATCTGATTATATGTCCGTCTCGCCTTTCCTCTGAGCGTCGATTGTCTGACAATCTGCCCTTCTTATATCTTTGCTCTCATGCATTATTCCATTCATGCATCACTTATGAAGCTAATCTTTGATAATAACGACAACAACAGAAACAATACGCATTAAACCGCCTGGAAAATGTGCAATAATCAATAATACATGACTCGCTGAACTAATTTTGATATGCCAGTCATAAGTAACTAATGTAGATATAACGTACCATAGTTAGGGGAATGTTTATTATACTATTTGTCCTTTGAGATAATAATTTTTTTTTTCTTGTGTAAGGTGGACATGTAGTCTATACTAAGATAGTGTTCAAATAGGGTGTGATTGTATTATAGAGATTGACGGTGTCTTTGATTTCTTGTGGAGGATTGAGGCAGAGGCAGACCGAGAGAAATGAAGCTGAAGGACAGGAACGGTAGCATTTCAACACTGGAACTGATCCAACTCATAACTAGAAACTGATTCCTAAAAATGCATTTGTAAAAAGGCAGCCTTAGAACGCGTGCATTAAGAGTTATAGACATTATATTTGAGTGCAGTGCAGACCCGGCTGGATCAGTTCAGATCCCGCTAGAATGTAACTTATCTACAGCCTTCTCTGTAAGAAAATGAAACGGAAGATTACACATGCAGGTGCACTACAGATCATAAACCGATTCTCCCCAGAAGGCGCTGATCCCATCAGCGTATGCCACAATCGGATATCGACGGGAGATGGACCCCTCGAGCCCCGTATCAGACCTCAGCTATCAACCCTCAGTTCAAAAACATTAAGCTCAGCGTCTCCCTCTTTACTCGCGAATATATTTCCCCCCTCGTCTCGGCCTCGATACTTTCAACTGTGCTTCCCTATCGTCTGACCCAGGTAAGGTATGTCATTTATCACCGGACTCCATTTTTCCCCCTGAATCCCTCCAACCTCATCTCTCCCCCTCGTCGCTTTTTATTTATCCCGCGGCAATATTTCACACACCTCCCCCATCATCATCATCATCATCATTCGTTGAAGTATGAAGAAGTAATGCAGGCGACAAGATGTTACAGCCATTACTCGAAGCAAGCTGGGCTACCCCCACTTATCACTTCCAGTGATGATTTATCGCGGTTCACCAGATGCGGGGCAATCCGTAACACGCTCACAGCAAATCACAACCCTTGAGGAGAAATGTTGATAAAGGCAATGCATTCAATTCTACGCTTACCATGGCTATTCGGGTTGATCACTCGGAGAACTATAGTTCATCTGGCCTGGAGCTCTCACTCATTGACTCACACATTCATTCACTTCCTCACCCAGTCCATTATTCACTCTCTCACCCTTCCTCACTCACTTCCCTTTCCCTCACTTATTCTCTCTTATTGACCCATCCATTCACTCACTCATTCATTCACTCCCATCCTCACTGATTCTCCCGCCCTTCTTAACTCACCTTCCTTTCTCTCTCACTAACTCCCTGACTCACTCATTCATTCCGTCTCAGACTCACTTATTAACTCCCACATTCAATCCCTTCCTCACTCATTAACTCATTCACTCACAAATTCACTCATACTTACCAATCTTACTCATTCCCATTTATCTCTTATTTACTCACTCACTCACTCTCTTAATCACTCAGTCACTTATGCTCTTAATCACTCACGCACTAACTAAAATATTTTAACTCTCAATCATTTCCTTTCTCACTCACTCTCCCACCCTTCCTCCCATTCCACTTTCACTAATTCACACATCATATACATACGTCATGCACACACATGACTCATAAACACACGCAGCCACATCACAGTCACACATCACAGACACATCATAACCACATCACAGACATATCATAAACACATCACAGACTCACATCACAGACACGTCATATACACATCACAGACACGTCATATACACATCAGAGACAAATCATATACACATCACAGACAAATCATACAGACATCACAGAAACATCATATACACAACACAGACACATCATAAACACAACACAGACACATCATATACACTTCATAGATACGTCATAAACACATCACAGACACATCATATACACTTCATAGATACGTCATAAAAACATCACAGACACGTCATATACACATCACAGACACATCATGTACACATCACAGACACATCATATACACATCACAGACACATCATATGCACATCACAGACACAAATCACAGAGACGTCATATACACATCACAGTCACATCACAGACTCACATCACAGACACGTCATATACACATCACAGACACGTCATATACACATCACAGACACGTCATATACACATCACAGACACGTCATATACACATCACAGACATACATAACATATAAATCATAGGCACATCACAGACACATCATAGGCACATCATATACACATCTCAGACACATCACAAACACGCCATATTCACATCACAGACTCATATCACAAACACGCCATATAAACATCAGAGACACACATTGCAGACACATCGCAGACACGTCATATACACCACAGGAACATCACAGAAACACCACATACACAACACAGACACACAACACAGACACACAACACAGACACATCGCAGACACATCAAAGACTTATATAACAGACGCGCACGTCATAATACACCACAGATACATCACAGAAACACCACATACACAACACAGGCACATAATACAGACACAACAAATACACACAACACAGACACATCACAGACACACAACACAGACACATCACAGACTCACATAAACATATATCATACACACATCACAGACATCACTTATACATCAGAGACACAACACAGACACATCAGAGACAACACAGACACACAACACAGACACATCACAAACACTCATCACATATTCATATAATACAAATAGCACACACACATACACACATCACACGTCACATACACACGTGTCACACACACATACATAAATCATAGGCACATAATACACACACATCATGCACACACATCACCCACACACATCATACACACATACAATACACACGTCATCCACATCACACATACATAACACAGACACACATCATATACACATCGATATCACCCACGTATACATCACACATATCACCCCTCCCCCACACACACACACAAACACACACACACACAACACACAACACACAACACACACAGATCACATAAACAAAACCCCGGCCCAGGCTGGAAGCTCACACGTGTTCAGGCGTGAACTCACCCCCAGACGGCCAGCAACGAGCCGAACTGGAGCACCGTATACTTGAGATATGATACATGCAGAACGGCCCACTCCAGACATTAAGAGAACACTGGAATGTTTACATAGATTCCTCGGGCCTTAGCACACACCCCACCGCGGCCGCATACAATAGAAATCTCAGGCCTGGCACACACTCCGCCGCAGCCTTATACAATACAAATCTCAGGTCTTAGCACACACCTCATTTATAATCTGAGCCCATTACCCGATATGGACAACAATCACTTTCGGATTAACAGAACTATGAGGGTAAAATCATGGGCAGCTGCTTTGGCGGCTGACTCACACAGGACTATCATTCTGAGCCGGTGATGGACCCTAACTATAACTTCTCCTTGAGGTTGAACGGGGTAAGCGTAATGGTGAAATCGAATCGAAACATACACCCCACCGCTTAAAAAATCGCTTAAAAGTTGACAGGGTCGACTTCATTGCACCGGGTTTTATCCCATATGGCTCGGTCTCTTTCCGCAGAGCGGAAAGCGTCGCACAAAGCACGAACTCCCTAGCTCTAGCGAAGACCCACAGGAGTCTCCGAAAAATTTCACTCGTGAACCAAAGGACGCAGCCCGGAACCGAACCCACAACCTTTGGAGCCCGAGTCAAACGGCTTGACCACTTCGCCGCGGAGACTCCCTAACACCCCACCGCGGCCGTATACAATAAAAAGCCAGGCCTAGCACAACTTACCATGGCTGTATACAATTAAAAACCTCGGGACTGGCAGCCCACAGTACAGAATACAAATATCAGGTCTAGCCCTAAGCCCACTGCGATAGTATACAATACATATCTTAGGCCTTTGCACACCCCTTGCCGCGGCTGTTTAAAATAACAAATCTCGGGTCTGGCCCATACCTATAGGAAGCTGATTAAAATATATAGATGATGTTCGAAAGATGAGTGTTGGAATGGCCGAATATACGTATTTAATTTCCGACCCTTGAAAATTAGGTTCGTTCGTTCTCTGAGTGGACGACGACGGTAGTTGTCGAACCCTAGCCATTCCGCGCTGATTACATTGTCAGCTTAGCCTTCAAGCGATTACACTAATGCGCTCGCTTTGACAAAAATCTGAATCGGGCCTTGTAAATTCCACAGCCGCTGGTCCCCACACATGCAGTATATACCGCGTTACTGGATGTTACCTCAGCTGCTAGTTATTCATCCCGGAGAGTGTTAATACTTTGTTTTCACAATTTCTTATAAGAAAAATACATGAAACTGAAATCTATTATTAATGTGTTGAATTTCTGACACCCTCGTTTTTTCTTTCCATCGGCAGAAATTTAGACGAGATCGTGCGAGCCTGGAACAGCAATGTGTTTAGCACATCTGCTATTTCCCACTTAAACAGGAGCGGAAGTGAATGAGAAAGCCAGACTGTCGGAGGAGTTAGTCAAATGCCAGCCATAATATATTGAACTAAATCTATTTTGCTGTCTGGTCACAAGCGACGGCTCGGCTGCTAACTCTATCGGCCAGGCAGCGGACTCAATCGGTGGGAGTTAGGATGGATTTATTTCATCACGGAGTCAATGAATCCTAGCGTTAAACAAATACCTTGGTAAATATTTGGTTAGGTACAGTAATGGTGAAGATACGTATTAGTACGATCGCCAATTCTGATTGTTTGCTCTTCTCTAGATTGGCTAGAGATTGCAAACTTATTTCTGTCCGCACTCTCCTGGATGTCGTTTTGTGAAATTCTAACTTTTATATTGTTCTAACCTTTCCTCTGCCGACTTCCTGGCCTAGAGGTTAGCGACTTTTCTCCGTAATCTCGTATACTCTCGTAAATAACGTGACGACGGTGAGAATCAGCAGTGGTTCGAATCGCGTCGGTAACTTACGGGGAATGTGAGCCGGCCGCTCAGAAAGCAATGGCAAACTACTGAGTGTAATCTTGCCAAGAAATCAACAATCAGCTGAAAGATGCTGATGTTGACAGCAATGTCCTGTAAAGGATATGCGAACATTTTATTAACCTTTCCTCTAGTACTGGGGGACTGCGTGGTCTCAAGGTATGGTGTCCGCCTCGAGTGCTGGAGGTCCCGGGTCCCGGTGATGCCGGGATTTTTTCTCGTGGACTTCTAGTAATAAATTTCCCCTGGTCTCTGGGTAGTGAGATCGGACGCCCGTGTGTATTGTTGCGCACGTAAAAAAATCCCTTGGCAGTTGGAAATCGAAAAATAGTAGCCTAACGGCGCTGCCCGGGCAAAATTTCGAGTTAAAAATCTACCTAAAGTTTTTCAGGATCCTCGCCGGTGCTACGGAGTTCGTGCACTGAGCTGAGTTTCTCCAGGCTTACGTTTGAGTTAGGAGGAGAACGGAGCACTTATGGGTTGCACCCGTGTGCCGTGATGATGATCCATCGACTAAACTAAACTAAACTTTTCTCTAGTACTACTGCAAAGAGATCCCGATAATGTACTGGCTAAACCCTGGCCTGCCGACCCTGAGGTAGTGAGTTCAATCCGCAACGGGGTGGATTAGGTTGTTAAAAACTGACCTGGATTTTAGGTCGGCCCAGCGTGACATTGGTTATCATCATGTGCCATGTGGATAAGCGTGGGTGGTCATGTTTCGTCATCTTACATCATAGATCAACATAGTTGTGAATCAGCTCTGTGTTTTTGTCTCGACCATGCTATGTGGCCACGCTTTCCGGATATTTACTACTCTGTCTTCCTCTTGTTCTTTTCCCCTCAATCCTGCAGTTGTCACCAAGTTCTCCAGTTTATTTCTTCTCATAACGTGCACAAACATTTTTGACTGCCTACGTCTAATTTTTGTAGTCAGTTTACGTTTGTCATTCGCTTCTTGTAGGCTTTTCTCATTGGTTTTTCTGTCCTTCAATGCTGTTCTTTGTATTTCCACTGCCATTACATTTGTTTGTTTTTCTCTTTTCAGTTTGTCTGCTCATTGTCCACGTTTCAGATTCACGCACAAGTAAAGGCGCTATGTAGCACTCCAACACTCTTTATCTCGATGCAGTTGACATCATTTTGTTGGTCTGTATGTTTTCCATCTTGCAAAGGGCTACCTTTGCCATAGCAATTCTTATTCTAATCTCTTCAAGGCATGCCCTTATGGCTGAGCCAAGATAATTGTACTGCTACTACTACTACTACTACTACTACTACTACTACTACTACTACTACTACTACTACTACTACTACTGCTGCTGCTGCTGCTGCTGCTGCTGCTGCTGCTACTACTACTACTGCTGCTGCTGCTGCTACTACTACTATTACTACTACTATTACTTCTACTACTATTACTACTACTACTACTACTACTACTACTACTACTACTACTACTACTACTACTACTACTACTACTACTACTACTACTACTACTACCACTACTATCACCACAACCACTGCCACCAAAACATACCTACTACGTCTATTTATTAATATTTTTATTAAAAGTTAGTTAATGGCACATCCTTTACAGGACCTTGCAGTCAACACCAGGAATTTTAGCTGCTGTGATCTCTTAGCACGTTTATGTTAGTAGTTCGCCATGGCTTTCTGAACGACCGGCGCCCATACCATTTAGTAGAAACCAACGCAACGCGGTCTGCTGCCAAATCACGCGCAGCTGTGTTTTGGACGCGTGTATGCGGGATCAGGAACTTACGTAAGTAACCCCATCGCCACGGAGCCGGCATTATCTGTATTACAGTTATTATTATTATGCTGTGTAAAATTAAACCTTACCTTATATTACATCTTGTAACTTTATACTACACATACATTTTATTTTATTTACTTTACTGTATCATGTCACGTCTATTTTGTTTGATATTTAATTCCTACGTTAACAATTGTAAACAATTTTAATGTAACCTTTTCAAACAATATAATAATTTGCAAGGTCAGCATGGCCGAAATGGTAAGATCGCTTGCTCTTAACTTCCGGTACTACCGAACTTACAATTATCTAGATAAATAAACCTGGAGTTGTGGTTTATCAGTCCTGCAAAGGACATGCAACATTTAAAAACAAATAAATGCACTTCTAGTACTTTCCTTAGAAAGGAATGTTTCGTGTGGAATGGCTCACCTCGCTTCAGAGGTCACAGATAGTGAAAATTGTATGGATTATTTGCCCTGGCCATGCGGGAGTGACGGGGGAAAGAACAGGCTGATAGGCTGGCAGGGAATGCACCTCTTGGTGGTAGATTGCCTATGGACAAGGGGGAGGTGATCGTGCGCCTGTCGCACCAGGTGAAGAAGGCTGGGGAACATACTGAGAACCCGTATATGGAAAGGATGAGATTGCGGGGGATCGGCATGGATTCTGGTAGAATCTCAAAACTGAGAGGGAAGACCAGGAGAACTTGCAATCAGATAGCATTAGGAACGATTAGTAGTGTGACTCTTCGACTCTTCGCTGGCTGTTGAACGAGGGGACGGAGAGCGTATGGGAATGTCTTGAGTGCAGTAATATCAGTTCTTAGCTCAAATCAACTCAACTTCTTGCTTAATGTGCGTCCACGTGAATGTGCTTCAACTTTTCATTGACTGACATATTTGAATAGCTGCAACAAAGACTGCACAATTTTCTTGTTCAATTGCACAACATATTTCATAAATAATTTTCTTCAAGAAGATTTTCGCGCTTGCTTGTAATTGCTTCTCATAAGTGTCGTTAGGCATTTCTCTCTCTCTCTCTCTCCTCTCTCTCTCTCTCTCTCTCTCTCTCTCTCTCTCTCTCTCTCTCTCACACACACTCTCTCTCTCCCCCCCTCTCTCTCTATCTCTCTCTCGCACGATTGATTCTCCTAAGTGGCAGTCTGCAATCTCACTCTCTCTCTCTCTCTCTCTCTCTCTCTCTCTCTCTCTCTCTCTCTCTCTCTCTCTCTCTCTCTCTGTTGTTAATTTAACTATTTCTATCACACGGAGTAGTTAATTCAACTGTTTACACCTTTAAGAAAATATTACTTTAACTCTTTCCCACTGTGAGAAATTGTTACCTGAAGTCTTTCTTTCTATCCTTAAAAATGTGCATTAACTCTTTCTCTCATAAATAACCATTACTTAAATCTTTCGCTTTCTGTACTCATGGATTACAGATGGAGGCATGCTTCAATTAACAATATCAAAGACATAAAATATCTTTGGGCTCTATTCCCCCACAGTAAGCCGGTGTGTTGGGAAACAAATAGACGGATAGGCTGGCGGGGTCAGCACCGCTGGGTGGGATACCGATACCGGACACGATCAATCATGTGGTTAAAGCATGTTAGGATCATGCGTATAGTGGTTAGACAAAACTTGTGGTTAAAGCATGTTAGGATCATGCATGTAGTGGTTGGACAAAACTTGTGGTTAAAGCATGTTAGGGTCATGTGTATAGTGGTTGGACAAAACTTGTGGTTAAAGCATGTTAGGGTCATGCGTATAGTGGTTGGACAAAACTTGTGGTTAAAGCATGTTAGGATCATGCGTATAGTGGTTAGACAAAACTTGTGGTTAAAGCATGTTAGGATCATGCATGTAGTGGTTGGACAATACTTGTGGTTAAAGCATGTTAGGGTCATGTGTATAGTGGTTGGACAAAACTTGTGGTTAAAGCATGTTAGGGTCATGCGTATAGTGGTTGGACAAAGCTTGTGGTTAAAGCATGTTAGAGTCATGCATGTAGTGGTTGGACAAAACTTGTGGTTAAAGCATGTTAGGTTCATGCGTATAGTGGTTGGACATTTAAATCGCCGTGGCCTGGAGAGAATTGTGCGAACGGAAGTGACCAGTTTATCTGGTCGACACTCAGTTAACAAAGTTAGATGCATATCCTTTACAGGACGTAGCTGTTAACCCCAGGATTTTATGGCTGTTCGTGATCTCTTGGCAAGCTTACGTTCAGTAGTTTGCTTTCTGAATGACTGGCACCCATACTATTTTATAAAAAACCTACGCCAGGCGGTCTGTTGCCGAATCGCCCACAGCTGGTTTCGAACGCGGGTATGAAGGATTACGAAATGCGTCCTTAACTCATCGCCACGGAGCCGGCTCGACACTCAGTACTGGGAGGAAAAGCCAGAAGGACACTAATCAGACTGCAGATGGTACCATTAGTCTGGAGCTCTTCGCTGGTTGTTGAAGATGAGGACGGAGCGTGCATGAGACTGTCCTGTGTTATGTGATGTCAGCTCTGAACTCAATCCAACTCAATTATTCTAATTTATCACTATTATACAACTTGAGAATAACTTACTTCTACTTCTTTCTTTGGTTAATTCGTGTTTAAATGAATTTGCTTCAACTTTTCATTGAGTGACATGCTTGCACAACTGCAACTGTAAATTTGCTTGTTCAATTGCACAACATCCTTCACATATAATTTTCTTCAAGTACTTTTTCAAGATTGATTGTGACTGCTTCTCCTAAGTGTCATTATGAACCCCCCCCCCCTCTCTCTCTCTCTCTCTCTCTCTCTCTCTCTCTCTCTCTCTCTCTCTCTCTCTCTCTCTCACTCTCTCGCTCTCTCTCCTTCCCTCCCCCTTTTCTCGCAAGACTGATTCTCCGATATGGTATTTTGCACATCTCTCTCTCTCTCTCCCTCTCGCTCTTTCTCGCAAGACGGATTCTCCCATGTGTCATTATGCACATCTTTCTCACTCCCACCCTCTCTCACCCTCCCTCCCTCAACCCAAAGCTTCTAGGTGTAATCAATGTTTTACCAATTACCTCTTAATGCATAACCATTACTCACTGGCCACTCAGAATGTTAGGTTTATTATTTTCCCTCATCAGTCTAAAGTGCTTATTGCATAACCGTTATTTTGCATTAAATTTCCAATTTGTCTCTGGGTTTTGTTCTTCCTCCAATTCTCAAATGTAAAAATTTCTCATCTTCGTTATGACTACGTTTTTTTCCCCCATCGTGTGTCTGCTTGTGTATTTGCATTAGTGTGCGCAAATCGTCCAATTTAGTATTGTGTAATCCATTTGTGTTCTTTTCTGGCAGTTGTTCATTTAACGATTTGTAGCATAAAAGTAGTAAATTTAACAATTTCTATCATAAGAAATAGTTACTTTAACGTCGAATCGAAGATTCGAAATCAGCTGCCAACGATTTGGATGCAGACGGAATTGTGCTAATTTCGATAGTTTGAATGTCGGTCGATTAGAAAGTAATGACCAACTGTTGAATGTAAACATGTCTTATTAAAACACAAACAGTAAAAAAATACTGTGGTTGATGACGACATCCTGTAAAGGACATGCCCCTAAGTTTTACCCCTGAACAAAATGTTAACTAACTTATTTTTTTCTACTCTAAGAAATTGCTACTGTACTCTTTATATCCTTAGAAATTGTTGCGCGAACTCTTTCTATTATAAACAACTATTTGTTAAATCTTTCACTGTCTATACAAATAGATTACAAATGGAGCCATATTTCATGGAGCCATGGGTAGAGAGTTAGTTAATTAGTCGACGGATCATCCTCATTGCACATCGAACCATTCAGTCCATAAGTGCTCGGATCCCCTCCTTAGTAAATGCCGCAGCGTGTAGCGGCTAACGATACCAGTTCTGTGTTGGTTTATTAATCTTATTTGGCTTCCTCCATAGCATTCTTGTTTGGCCACCCCTCTTTTAATTTGATGTTCTCACAGTCTGGCCATTGTTGTAGATTCACAGTCATCACTTGGTTCTCGCAAACGTCTTTACTTCTCGTAGAGCATTCAGTATATCAGCCTGGTTCATGGCTCGTCCGCCCTCCACAGCAGCCTTACCCGCAAGGTGGAGAGTGTCATGCTTTAACTCAACATACAAATGTAGGAAGTATCTTTTGGATCTTTTCCCATGTCATACTGGTGTGTTGAGAAACGAACAGGCTGATAAATTGGCTGGGTTTGCACCCCCGGCAGGGTATTAGTGCACGACAAGGCAGATGCGGTCAGGACCGAAGAGGAACCTGTGCACAGTGTGGCAGAACGGATACATCATCACGTCCTAGAGAGAACAGTGAGGCAATGAGGGACCAGAGCATCTGGCCGACATTCGGTACTCCAAGGAAAGGCAGAAGATGGACCCGTAATCAGACTGCAATTGGTACAATAAAAATTGGGATTCTTTGAATTAGGGACGCATCGCATATGGGAATGCACTAAGAACTGTAATGTCGGCTCATGACCCAACTGAACTTAACTCTTTCTATACTAAACAATTATTACGTTAGATCTTTGACTTAGGAAACTATATCTGAATATTTAAACACTTTCTATTCAAACAAAATGTTATGCAATCTTGGAATGTTGGTAGTGTAATCGAATACACATCTATATCAGGCGATGGCAACAATATCTGTGGACGCTATAAGCCCACGATAGTTGGAAACTAAAGAACAGGCCACAAGGCCATTCCCTGAAGAATATGTTGGGAAAAGAAAAACCTACCTACGGGGAGTTAGAGACCACCACCCACCCCCCCCCCCCCCCCCCGCGCTTCCTTTGAACTCGAATTTCAAGCGAACGAATGAAGAAGAGGTGCAATTCGAGACTGCTCAGCTTGCCTGCTTATTGTCCATGTTTCCCATGCATACAACAGTATAGGTTCCGGTAGTACTTCACACAGTTTTTCTCACCCAACACTCGTTTTCTCACTCAACACTCTTTTTCTCACTAAAAACTCATTTTCTCACTCAACACTCGTTTTCTCACTCAACACTCTTTTTCTCACTAAAAACTCATTTTCTCACTCAACACTTTTTTTCTCTCATTCGACAATGTTTTTCTCAGTCAACACTGTTTTTCTCACTGAACACTTTTTCTCACTCAACCCTCTTTTTCTCACTGAAACTGACAGCTTTTCATAGGTGTGCTGCTCATCTTGCATCAGGTCATTTTTCATATGGGTATTCTTGTCGTAATCTCAACAAGGCATCTCCCGTCAGGTGCCATGATTGTTCCAAAATAGATGTACCGATTCACCTGTGTAAGAATTTCCCCATTAGCCTGGATGTTAAATTCTGGTATTTCTTTCTTCTTTGAGACGACCATAATCTGTTTCATTGTAATTTAATTCTAACCATAGCTGCTCTCTGTGTACAACAGCACCATCCACTAAATACTGCAGACCCTGTTCATTGTTATCAGCATATCCTGACCATTCTTTGCAGCATTTCTGCATATCTTACATTGTTGATGTTATGTCCTCGCGTGGTGATTCCTCTTGTGTCTTTTAAATTTATCATAATGTTTTCATTATATTGGGGGTGGGGGGGGGGGGGGGGGAGAGAGGAGAGAGAGAGAGAGAGAGAGAGAGAGAGAGAGAGAGAGAGAGAGAGAGAGAGAGAGAGAGAGAGAGAGAGAGAGAGGATACACATCCCTGTCGCACTCACCTCTTAACAGGCTGATATTATTCAATCTTGACTTATACACCTTTATGGCGGTTTTATGGCAATATTTATTACACTATATTTTCTTTACGCCAGGTCTTAGTCAGATATGACTGAGCTACCGTATGACAGTAGACGGTACTACCTGCTGCTGTTAGCGCCGAATGTTGGGCGACGCTTACCAAGCCCGACACCCCCATCGTGTCAACGGCTTCGGGCGGAGGAGCGCAATTGGGAGAGTACAAGCCTTATCCTAGTGAGAGGAAATGCGACCTAATGACTGAATGACATGGCAGGGCAGACCAGGCCCTAAGCCTTGAGCGGCAACTGGTATAGGATCGAAGCTCCTACAGGCGGAAAGTTAGAGAATTGCTTTGCTGATCCGGCAGCTTCTGCAGTTTGTCTTGTTCCAGACGTATTGGTGTCACCTTTCCTCTGGAGTAAACTATACAGGCCGAGAGGGGGATCATGCTACATTGGCACCACAATGGTCTCTAACTTCAGCACAGGCTTTTTGTTATGGAGAGTTATAACTCCATTTTTACAAACTATCGCCTGTCAAGACGGCAAGGTGCCAGTCGGATCGGGTACTTCTCCAGCTTAAGACTTACAACCATGTCCTCGTATTCTCCACTTTGTACATATGCTGCTCCTTAATACTGGACTCATACGGGATGGTCAGCTCAATAAGCGTTAGCTGTTTGGAAGACGAGGAGCTAAGTACGATGTCAGGTCGCAAGCTAAACTTTCAAAACAACTCAGGATATTTGCCACGGCCATTTAGATCTACGGTCATTTCCCAGTCCCTCGCACCATCGAAAATGGTCGCAAGCGGCAAGTCGTCAGTTCTGCTTTCGCTGCATCCAGCTCGGGCGAAGGTAATCTCCATCGGCCTCGGCCTGTACCCCTCTTGGTTCGCCTTCATTCTGGCTACACCCACTAAGGCATGCAACTCGGTAAGGACTTTGTTAATCTGCCATGTGAATTGGTTTTGGGTCAGGGCGTCCTTACACCCGGACATTACGTGTTCCGCTGGCTGCCCCATTTGGACTTTTGTACAGAGGAGACAGAACGGGTCGGTGGTTTTGCCCCACTTGACCAAGTTCGCAGCTGATGGCGAGACATCGTAGAGGGATCGGACGACGAAACTTACGCGCAGTGGTGCCATGCGCCAGATCTCATACCTGGTAAGAGATCTCTGCACTACCGCTTCCCATGACATCCACTATGTTGTGATTTATCTTTGTGTCTTAAGCCAGATGAACATGAAGGAAAATGTAGATATTTTGTTTATTCAATTCTACCTAAAAAGCTTAACATGTTTTCTTTATATATAATCACAAAAAGTTATCTGTTCACGTTAAAAAAACAAAAAAACTGATCATATCTCTACGTTCCCTGCTTACATTTCATAGAAAGTTCCCAAGTTCTTACAAGGAAGTTCTATGTTCAAATTTCACAGGCAGTTCCCTTGTTCGGTAATATTACGTTTCGTATATTAAATAATAAAAGCGTTTGCCTTGTTTCTACCAGTAACATCCTTGTGAATATTTCATATCAAGTTCCTTTCTTCATACCATAAAGTTCCCTATATTAGAACAGTTCTCTTGTTTGTACTGTTAAGTTCCATGTTCGTATTTCATATACGGTTCCTTTCTCCATAACCAGTAAGTTTCAAGTTCATACTTTACAGAAAGTTCCAAGTTCATAATTCACAAAACATTCCTAGTTCACAGAAAGTTGCCAGTTCATACTTCACAGAAAATTCCCAATTCACAGAAAGTTGCCAGTTCATACTTCACAGAAAATTCCCAATTCACAGAAAGTTGCCAGTTCATACTTCACAGAAAATTCCCAATTCACAGAAAGTTGCCAGTTCATACTTCACATAAAATTCCCAGTATACAGAAAGTTCCAATTTCATAGTTCACATAAAATTCCCAGTTCACAGAAAGTTGCCAGTTCACACTTCACATAAAATGCCCAGTTCACAGAAAGTTGCCAGTTCACACTTCACATAAAATTCCCAGTTCACAGAAAGTTCAGAGTTCATACGTCACACAGGAGGTCAGCATGGCCGAATGGAAAGAGCGCTCGTTCTGAAACTTCCGGTGTGCTGATGCCGAGGCAAGGGGTTCAACCCCATCACCGGTCAGTTGGACAAAAATGGTGGCTTCCCGTCCTTGACTTGGGGTTGTAAATTACAAGTACCTCTGAAGTCGGTGTAGGTTGGCCTGATGGCGAGGGACACTGGTAATAGGGAAAGCTAATCCACACGCAAAATTCAGTCCAGCACTACTAGAAGTAATGTGTGTGGACTACGCTTGGGTTCAAAGTGAGCGAGCAGAGAAAAAATACTTCACAGAAAATTCCCAGTTCACAGAAAATTCCCAGTTCACAGAAAATTCCCAGTTCACAGAATGTTCCCATTTCCTCCAGTTATACGAACCGGAAGATCACACGTCATTGACCAGCTACAGTAACTTAATTAAGTTGAGGAAGGGGGCGTATCTTAGACACTCGATCGTCGATCGTCGTCTGCATACATTTATTGCTACAGCTACTGAAATAAAAATCAGCTGTCCACACACCAGGATTGCGACGGCTGCCCCTGAAAGGCAAACGGGCAAACTTAATTCGGACAAAGGCAGTCAGCGTTACTTGGACGACGGCTGGAAACTGCTGACTCGGATTGGGGGTACCAAGGTTTAAGAAATGTTACTAGGGGTACCAAAGGTTTAAGAAATGTCACTAGGGTTACCAAAGGTTTAAACAAAAATGTCACTAGGGATACCAAAGGTTTAAGAAATGTTACTAGGGGTACCTAAGGTTTAAGCAATATTACTTGGGCACAAAAGGTTTAAGAAATGTTACTTGGGGTACTAAAAGTTTAAGAAATGTTACTTGGGGTACCAAAGTTTAATGAATGTTACTTGGAGTACCAGAGGTTTAAGAAATGTTATTTGGGGTACCAAAGGTTTAAGAAATGTTACTTAAGTTAACTTACTTAACTTAACGGAACAACAACATCTAGAAATATCGAGACTTTGTAGGCGAATATCTGGTTGGGAAAGTGACTGCCGCTTCCATCAAGGATGAACTGTATGTTTCGTAGAGGACTTTTGTGGTGAATTCTGGCGGCGGCATTATGCACAGTGTGTCTGAGCGGGCCGTTGTTTGTCGAGACTCCTGGCTTTTCCACTTTTCACATGGGGCAGTGGGGAACATTTTATGTGATATTCACTGGCACGGGAACAGAGCATAATGGGGACGACCCTTTGCTGTGATGTTGGAACCGCGACTAATGACTAATGACTAATAACTACTTAACTGCGTCAGGAAGCTACAAGTGCATTTTTCAAACGTAAATAAAACACGCCTTCGATTTAATTGACAGCACCGGTCACAGGTAGAGAATCAACAAACATGAGAAATAGAATAGGTCAGCTTTACTAAACACAATCACAAGTGACTTAAATGGAAGGTGAAGATAAAGCCTTCGTTAGCGCACAAACAAACACACACTGATACAACAACATGAACACAGCGCTAGCATACTGTGGACTCGTTCAACGCGGTGGACCACTGACGCGAACATCTACCGAGATTGTCTCCACATTTACCAGCTTCGCAAGCACATCACATGATGTTGCTGTGTTCTAGTTACTATGTTTACTCCGTGAAGTTCCCAGGCGGATGCTACTTTGACTCTTTCGGTCCCAAACATGGCTATTTTAAAGCTAATGAACGCTTTAGCCTGAAAGGGTTATCATGGCTGATGTGGGATTGAAGATATTAGAGTAACAACTGGGATAGAGCCCAGTCGCTTGACGGCAGAAGTGGAAGATGATGATGATGATGATGATGATGATGATGATGATGATGATGATGATGACGACGACGACGATGACGAATGGTAACAACTTACGGGGACAAACGGCGTTAAGACACTTCTTCTTCTCTTCTTATTTTTCTTCTTTAACTTCTTCTCCTTCTTCTCCTCCTTTAACTTCCTCTTCACCTTTAACTTCTTCTTCTCCTTTAACTTTTTCTCCTCCTCCCTTATTTTCTTCTCATCTCTTCTTCTTCTTCTTCTTCTTCTTCTTCTTCTTCTTCTTCTTCTTCTTCTTCTTTATTTCCCAATTGGGGCCAATGACCTCAACGAACTCACCCAAGCCCTCCCAAACCAAGTTATCGCATACAGCTGCGTCCAAGTCATCCCCGCATGATTTATTTCTGTCTCTAATTCTCTTATCCATGTGGGTTTAGGTCTTGCTCTATTTCTTTTGCCATGTGGATTCCAACATCATTCTAGTTGTTGTTACAATGTATGTCCTATTCCGTACCAGCGCCTTTTCTTCACCTCCTGGTGCAAAGGTTATTGTGTAGTAGCGTCCTGTAAGAAAGGTTCAATGCCATAAAGTAATGGACTGGAAACTCATTCACGAAAACTCCCTCATGGATATAGTTATGATTGCTTGACTTTGTCCATAACTTAGGAAGTTAACTGTTCACCCGCTGCATTCAGCAGTAACCTGGTATATGCGATATCCATAACATTCACATGATATGATGACAGGATGGGTGTACGACACCCCATCATCATCAAGTGCCCTGTCAGCTGGCATAGGCGTTCAAGTCTCTTCACAGATCTCGGTCTTTGGTGTTATGGATCAATTTTGCTAATGATATTCCTCCATGTCACCGTCGGAGTCCATCCGGCATGATTTCTCTTGGTCTGTATTTTGACTTTACCTCCCTTCCCCTCGATGTTTCCAGTGATCACGATGTTCTCCAATGTCTCTCTTCTCATCACATGACCAGAGAAAGCTGACTGTCTCTTTCTTATTGTTGTATATAATATTCTGGTTTCATTAGCCTCTGTCAGGCAATCGTTGTTAGTTATTCTGACAGTCCGAGGAAGCCGCAACATTCGTCACAAGAAACACATCTCTGTTGTCTCCAAATTCTTCCTAAATTGTTAATTTACATTCCAAGATTCACTGCATTAAAGCAAAACAAGTTCTATATAGCATTTCACCACTCTCTTTCTTACATTCAATGATATTGACTTATCGCATAAGATACTCTTCATTTTCTGAAATGCAACTATTGCTTGTCGCATTCGATACTTTATCTCGGTTGTGAATCTTTCATCTGATGTTATAAATGCCCTTAGGTATTTACAATTATCCACGTGGTTAAGAAACACAACCGGAGAAGAACAAAAAAGACGCCTCACAACATACTGCGTGAACAAGAGAAGATAGTTTGTTAAGAAGTCAAAGAAAACTAACACTTACGTTTAAATGGGGAAAGGGAAACTTCAGACGATCAGAAAGCTCATGTTTTGCACGCTCTATCCGAGGAGTCAACCACTATACTCACGCTGTACAGGCGGCAGATAGGCGAACGGTCACCTAGATAGACACTGACACAACAATGACGGCAGACAGTCATCTAGATATAAACTGACACAACAATGTCGCAACAGTCATCTAGATAGACACTGACACAACAATGTCGGCAGACAGTCATCTAGATATAAACTGACACAACAATGTCGCAACAGTCATCTAGATAGACACTGACACAACAATGCCGGTAGACAGTCATCTAGATATAAACTGACACAACAATGTCGGCACACAGTCATCTAGATAGACACTGACACAACAATGTCGGCAGACAGTCATCTAGATATAAACTGACACAACAATGACGGCAGACAGTCATCTAGATATAAACTGACACAACAATGTCGCAACAGTCATCTAGATATAAACTGACACAACAATGTCGCAACAGTCATCTAGATATAAACTGACACAACAATGTCGCAACAGTCATCTAGATAGAAACTGACACAACAATGTCGGCACACAGTCATCTAGATATAAACTGACACAACAATGTCGCAACAGTCATCTAGATATAAACTGACACAACAATGTCGGCACACAGTCATCTAGATATAAACTGACACAACAATGTCGCAACAGTCATCTAGATAGAAACTGACACAACAATGTCGGCACACAGTCATCTAGATATAAACTGACACAACAATGTCGCAACAGTCATCTAGATATAAACTGACACAACAATGTCGCAACAGTCATCTAGATAGACACTGACACAACAATGTCGCAACAGTCATCTAGATAGACACTGACACAACAATGTCGCAACAGTCATCTAGATAGACACTGACACAACAATGTCGGCAGACAGTCATCTAGATATAAACTGACACAACAATGTCGGCACACAGTCATCTAGATAGACACTGACACAACAATGTCGCAACAGTCATCTAGATAGACACTGACACAACAATGTCGGCAGACAGTCATCTAGATATAAACTGACACAACAATGTCGCAACAGTCATCTAGATATAAACTGACACAACAATGTCGGCAGACAGTCATCTAGATATAAACTGACACAACAATGTCGGCACACAGTCATCTAGATATAAACTGACACAACAATGTCGGCACACAGTCATCTAGATATAAACTGACACAACAATGTCGCAACAGTCATCTAGATAGACACTGACACAACAATGTCGCAACAGTCATCTAGATATAAACTGACACAACAATGTCGCAACAGTCATCTAGATAGACACTGACACAACAATGTCGCAACAGTCATCTAGATATAACCTGACACAACAATGTCGGCACACAGTCATCTAGATATAAACTGACACAACAATGTCGCAACAGTCATCTAGATAGACACTGACACAACAATGTCGGCACACAGTCATCTAGATAGACACTGACACAACAATGTCGCAACAGTCATCTAGATATAAACTGACACAACAATGTCGCAACAGTCATCTAGATAGACACTGACACAACAATGTCGCAACAGTCATCTAGATATAAACTGACACAACAATGTCGCAACAGTCATCTAGATATAAACTGACACAACAATGTCGCAACAGTCATCTAGATAGACACTGACACAACAATGTCGGCACACAGTCATCTAGATAGACACTGACACAACAATGTCGGCACACAGTCATCTAGATATAAACTGACACAACAATGTCGGCACACAGTCATCTAGATAGACACTGACACAACAATGTCGGCAGACAGTCATCTAGATAGACACTGACACAACAATGCTGACAGACAGTCATCTAGATATAAACTGACACAACAATGTCGGCACACAGTCATCTAGATAGACACTGACACAACAATGTCGCAACAGTCATCTAGATAGACACTGACACAACAATGTCGCAACAGTCATCTAGATAGACACTGACACAACAATGTCGGCAGACAGTCATCTAGATATAAACTGACACAACAATGTCGCAACAGTCATCTAGATATAAACTGACACAACATTTCCGGCAGACAGTCATCTAGATATAAACTGACACAACAATGCTGACAGACAGTCATCTAGATATAAACTGACACAACAATGTCGGCAGACAGTCATCTAGATATAAACTGACACACCAATGTCGGCAGACAGTCATCTAGATAGACACTGACACAACAATGTCGGCAGACAGTTATCTAGATATAAACTGACACAACAATGTCGGCAGACAGTTATCTAGATATAAACTGACACAACAATGTCGGCAGACAGTCATCTAGATATAAACTGACACAACAATGTCGGCAGACAGTCATCTAGATATAAACTGACACAACAATGCCGGCAGACAGTTATCTAGATATAAACTGACACAACAATGTCGGCAGACAGTCATCTAGATATAAACTGACACAACAATGTCGGCAGACAGTTATCTAGATATAAACTGACACAACAATGCCGGCAGACAGTCATCTAGATATAAACTGACACAACAATGTCGGCAGACAGTCATCTAGATATAAACTGACACAACAATGTCGGCAGACAGTCATCTAGATAGACACTGACACAACAATGCCGGCAGACAGTCATCTAGATAGACACTGACACAACAATGCCGGCAGACAGTTATCTAGATATAAACTGACACAACAATGTCGGCAGACAGTCATCTAGATATAAACTGACACAACAATGTCGGCAGACAGTCATCTAGATATAAACTGACAACAATGTCGGCAGACAGTCATCTAGATATAAACTGACACAACAATGCCGGCAGACAGTTATCTAGATATAAACTGACACAACAATGTCGGCAGACAGTCATATAGATATAAACTGACACAACAATGTCGGCACACAGTTATCTAGATATAAACTGACACAACAATGCCGGCAGACAGTCATCTAGATATAAACTGACACAACAATGTCGGCAGACAGTCATCTAGATATAAACTGACACAACAATGTCGGCAGACAGTCATCTAGATATAAACTGACACAACAATGTCGGCAGACAGTTATCTAGATATAAACTGACACAACAATGTCGGCAGACAGTTATCTAGATATAAACTGACACAACAATGTCGGCAGACAGTCATCTAGATATAAACTGACACAACAATGTCGGCAGACAGTTATCTAGATATAAACTGACACAACAATGCTGACAGACAGTCATCTAGATATAAACTGACACAACAATGTCGGCAGACAGTCATCTAGATATAAACTGACACAACAATGTCGGCAGACAGTCATCTAGATATAAACTGACACAACAATGCTGACAGACAGTCATCTAGATAGACACTGACATAACAATGCTGACAGACAGTCATCTAGATAGACACTGACACAACAATGCTGACAGACAGTCATCTAGATAGACACTGACACAACAATGCTGACAGACAGTCATCTAGATAGACACTGACACAACAATGCTGACAGACAGTCATCTAGATAGACACTGACACAACAATGCTGACAGACAGTCATCTAGATAGACACTGACACAACAATGCTGACAGACAGTTATCTAGATAGACACTGACACAACAATGTCGGCAGACAGTCATCTAGATAGACACTGACACAACAATGTCGGCAGACAATCATCTAGATAGACACTGACACAACAATGCTGACAGACAGTCATCTAGATATAAACTGACACAACAATGTCGGCAGACAATCATCTAGATAGACACTGACACAACAATGCCGGCAGACAATCATCTAGATAGACACTGACACAACAATGCCGGCAGACAGTTATCTAAATATAAACTGACACAACAATGTCGGCAGACAGTCATCTAGATATAAACTGACACAACAATGCCGGCAGACAGTCATCTAGATATAAACTGACACAACAATGTCGGCAGACAGTCATCTAGATATAAACTGACACAACAATGTCGGCAGACAGTCATCTAGATATAAACTGACACAACAATGCCGGCAGACAGTCATCTAGATATAAACTGACACAACAATGTCGGCAGACAGTCATCTAGATATAAACTGACACAACAATGTCGGCAGACAGTCATCTAGATATAAACTGACACAACAATGTCGGCAGACAGTCATCTAGATATAAACTGACACAACAATGTCGGCAGACAGTCATCTAGATAGACACTGACACAACAATGTCGGCAGACAGTCACCTAGATATAAATTGACACAACAATGTCGACAGACAAGCAAATAGTCACCTAGATAGAAACTGACACAACAATGCCGGCAGACAGTCACCTAGATTACTAGATAGAAACTGACACAACAATGCCGGCAGACAGTCACCTAGATTACTAGATAGAAACTGACACAACAATGCCGGCAAACGGTCACCTAGATTACTAGATAGAAACTGACACAACAATGCCGGCAGACAGTCACCTAGATTACTAGATAGAAACTGACACAACAATGCCGGCAGACAGTCACCTAGATTACTAGATAGAAACTGACACAACAATGCCGGCAGACAGTCACCTAGATTACTAGATAGAAACTGACACAACAATGCCGGCAGACAGTCACCTAGATTACTAGATAGAAACTGACACAACAATGCCGGCAGACAGTCACCTAGATTACTAGATAGAAACTGACACAACAATGCCGGCGACCCGCTCCAAGCAACAAAATCAAACGAGGAGCACATCAATCAGTTCAAACTGCCCCGGATGATTTATGTGCCAATAAATCAATCCGTGCCCTCCTCGCTCCACCCGATAAACCCGTACACGCAAATAAACTCCAGGAATTTCTCCCTAACACGAGTCCGGTCTGCTTGTAAGAGTAGATTGTCCGCTTGCGGCTTGGGTGAAATCGGGATCGAATCCTAGCACACGGTTGAGAATTGTTACAAGAACCGTTGGTTGCTAATGATATCATGCACACACACACACACCCCCCCCCCCCCCCCTTTTTTTTTTCTTCTTTAAAACAAAAATACAGGGTAGCTTTCTTCGAATATCGAAAAGAAAAAACGTGAGGATTTGTTTCGTTACAAGTTTCGTATGTTGAAGACACTACGGCAGGTGAACATTGCACATAGTAAGGCCACTGCTCTGACAAACATGTCAGAAAATAACATCTACGCATTTGAAGATAGCGCCTGCTACCATTTGTACTTATCTATGTATATGACAAAAAATGTAGGACAGAAAACCGAAAGAGAAAGATAGCGCCCGTCACCATTTGAAGTATATGTCTAAGGATCATCTTCTTCGTGTGCCACGGTTATAAACATGATGATAAGTGTAGGTGCTCATGTTTGAGAAAATACGTCGGAAGGGGACGTTGATGCGTTCGTAGGAAGGTTTATACGTCGATGGGAAAGTTAACACGTCGATAGAAACCTTAATGCGTCGGTAGAAACGTTAATACCACAATACAAACGTGAATAACACAACAGAAACGTTAATGCCACAACATAGACGTTAATACCACAACAGAAACGTTAATATATCGGTTGGAATGTTAATACAACAACGAAAACGTTGACACCGAGGAGAAAGCCAGCAGACCTAAAAAAAAACTACAACCTCTCAGTAAGATGAATATTCCGAAAGCAGACTTAGTTTATCTAACATGGAAGGACAGACAATGATCTCAACTGAGATAAAGTCTTGCCAGGGATAAAATACATTGCACGGCGTTGGACTGCAGCAGTCAGATACATTCTCTAAGATAATAACAGATGATGAGCATCGCCCGCGTCTTGCACACTCTACACGGAGAGCTCACCAGCATGCCTGTCCACCGAGATGGAATTCAATCAATCCCCAAATGGTCTCCGTGGTGAAGTAGTCAAGCATCCAGCCTCGCTCTCTTAAGGTCAAGACAATGACAACAAGCACAACAACAATGACAACAAGCACAACAACAATGACAACAACAATGACAACAAGCAGAACAACAATGACAACAAGCACAACAACAATGACAACAACAATGACAACAAGAACAACAACAATGACAACAAGCACAACAACAATGACAACAAGCACAACAACAATGACAACAAGCACAACAACAATGACAACAACAATGACAACAAGCACAACAACAATGACAACAAGCACAACAACAATGACAACAACAATGACAACAAGCACAACAACAATGACAACAAGCACAACAACAATGACAACAACAATGACAACAAGCACAACAACAATGACAACAAGCACAACAACAATGACAACAACAATGACAACAAGCACAACAACAATGACAACAAGTACAACAACAATGACAACAACAATGACAACAAGCACAACAACAATGACAACAAGCACAACAACAATGACAACAAGCACAACAACAATGACAACAACAATGACAACAAGCACAACAACAATGACAACAACAATGACAACAAGAACAACAACAATGACAACAAGCACAACAAAAATGACAACAACAATGACAACAAGCACAACAACAATGACAACAAGCACAACAACAATGACAACAAGCACAACAACAATGACAACAAGCACAACAGCAATGACAACAACAATGACAACAACAATGACAACAACAATGACAACAACAATGACAACAAGAATGACAACAAGAACAACAACAATGACAACAACAATGACAACAACAATGACAACAATAATGACAACAACAAGCACAACAACAATGACAACAACAATGACAACAACAATGACAACAACAATGACAACAAGAACAACAACAATGACAACAAGAACAACAACAATGACAACAACAAGCACAACAACAATGACAGTAACAACAACAACAATGACAACAAGAACAACACCAACAACAACAACAACTATTACAACAACGACGACAACAACAACAACAACAATAACAACAACAACAACAAAAACAACAACAACCACACCATTGCTCTTACCTCTCACGTGAGGCATCATCGGTTAATCCAGTGTTGGACGACCACCGATGTATTGTGCTGGGGAAAGAAAAACACAACAGGTCAATATATTAAGCCAACAGGTAAACATTTCTAACCAACAGGTAAACATTTATAACCAACAAATAAACATATCTAACCAACGGTTAAACATTTCTAACCAACAGGTAAACATTTCCAACCAACAGGTAAACATTTCTAACCAACAGGTAAACATTTCTAACCAGCAAATAAACATTTCTAAAAAATAGGTAAACATTTCTAACCAACAAATAAACATTTCTAACCAACAAATAAACATTTCTAACCAACGGTTAAACATTTCTAACCAACAGGTAAACATTTATAACTAACAGGTAAATATTTCTAACCAACAAGTAAACATTTCCAACCAACAAGTAAAGTGTGTAACCAACAAGTAACTATTTCAAACCAACAAGTAAATATTTCAAGGCAAGAGGTAACATGTCTAACCGACAGGCTAACTATTTCTAACCAACAGGTAAACATTTATAAGCAACAGGTTAGCATTTCTAACCAACAGGTAAACATTTGTAACCAACAGGTAAACATTTCTAAGCAACATGTAAACATTTCTAAGCAACAGGTAAACATTTCTAAGCAACAGGTAAACATTTCTAAGCAACAGGTAAACATTTCTAACCAACTGGTAAACATTTCTAAGCAACAGGTAAACATTTCTAAGCAACAGGTAAACATTTCTAAGCAACAGGTAAACATTTCTAACCAACAGGTAAACATTTCTAAGCAACAGGTAAACATTTCTAAGCAACAGGTAAACGTTTCTAAGCAACAGGTAAACGTTTCTAAGCAACAGGTAAACGTTTCTAACCAACAGGTATACATTTCTAACCAACAGGTATACATTTCTAACCAACAGGTAAACATTTCTAACCAACAGGTAAACATTTCTAAGCAACAGGTAAAAACTCTGGTAATTCTGTCAAACCACTTCAATCCTAATCTGCACATTGGAGGACACTGTGACAACCGGAACGATCAGCAGGAGAAGAGGCGGAGGCAGACCGAGACAAACGATGGAGACTGGTCTAAGGCCATGGCATATAGGCATACTATCAGTAGAATTAATCCAGAACATCAAGGACCGAGATATGTGGAGAGACATGTGCACCTACGCCACTATGCAGGACACTTGAGCATGATGATGATGGATGATGATGATGATGATGATGATGATGTTGATGATGATGATGATTCTGCGCAAGTATCATTGAATGAATCAACTAGTTATTAGTATTTGTTTTCATAGTTATCCATGTTTGTGATTATACAACAGTACTGATTTGACGACTGAGTTAAATATTCTACGTGTGGTACTGTGTTTAATAATTTCGTTTAATTTCCACTCATTTCATATTATAATGAAGGCTCCTCTTGCTCTTTAAAAATTTTATTTTAATGTCTCTCTCTTGTCTGTCCCCCTCCTCCTTTTTTCCCCCTCCTCCGATCTCCACTATAGCGGTCTGCTCCTGGTCTAGCTGTTGCTCTGCTTCTGAATCATTGTGGAATCAATATGTAGCCAATTTGATTGCCAACATTATCATCGAGGATTGTGTGTGAACCAGGTGTTAACCAATTATCATATCGTGAGATTCTGCCTACGCTCTTACTCCGTCGCCTCGTTCATCTCTATCGCCTAGGCCATTGCCGCCATTCACAGCACTCTCGTTTTCATTGTTTTTTCATAAAATAAACACAGATGTATTGTTTGGAACTGTAGAAGTAGAGACTAGAGGACGCACAAGATAACATAAAAATTGAAAGCTATAGTTCATTTATGAACTGTCTTAGTGGCGTCATAGGGTTCCCCAATTGATATTTTCATTGTCTACTTTTGCACTGAAGATCCGAGTGTCATTGTTATTTCACAAGATTTGCTCTGCCCCAAAGCCATGTCTAGCTCATTAAAAAATACATCTATATCCTCTTCTGCAATATTTGCTGGTGGTGTAAATGCCAGTATTATAGTAATATCTTGAGGTATACAATGTAGTTTCACTGCTGATACTATGTCGAAGAATCTGCTGATTGAAAATTATGTTTTTTTCATATTTTTTATTCTTTCCCCTCCCCGAGTAGATAATTCTGTATTTAAGTATTTTTCTCCCGCACTTGGCCTTAGTATTTCACTAATACCTTATATTTATTTTTTTCAATTAAGGTTTTTTCCAGAGAAAAATAGGACGATAGTTTCCCCCCTGACTTCCGTCAGTTTATGTTCTGTTTGACTGTTTGACTCCAATATGCTGTTTAAAAAGACACAATGCAAGAAAGGGAGGGGGGGGGGTGTGGGAGAAGGAGGAGGTTATATCTGGAGTTCTTTATACTCTCGATGGCCACGTCACAGAGTTTTGGTGTGTTTTATACCATCAATTACCTCGCCTACTCTCAAGTACCGCCGCCTCAGGTTGATCCACGATCGCTTCCTCCTCACATACACGGCTATCCTTATATAACCACACAAATCAATCCATTGCTCCAGAGATGTGGTTCTACAGAAGAATGCTGGACATGGTCTTGGACAGTCAAAATAGGTAATCTAATTGTTTTGACAAGGGTTCAGTCACAAAGACACCGTGTCATAAACATCGGAAAGCTGAAGTTTTCATTATTTTTAGTCACATTATGAGATGAGAAAAACTGGAATATTGTGACAACAGGACGAAATGTGAAAATAGAGACAAAATGGGACGATATATGGAAACAGATACAGAGGAAGACAAAGAGAGAAGACACTTAACAGCCTATTGTCAGGGCAGGGAAAGGTGCCAGCGCACAAACTGATACACGCAGTTAGAGATAGCAAGATATGGAGAAGCATGATCGCACACGCCAGGTCAGTAAAGCTGTTGACGGCGGTTACAATATATCTATAATATCAGCTTGTCAACCTGCGTGCTGGCTTACTTACATACTAATCTATCTATCCGCCAGCACCCCAATGTATCTGTCAGAGCCTAAGTGTGCAGCAACATCGTTACGGCACCCGGCGGACAAGAGTTGTCGGCTGGCGAGATTCTTACCTGACACGCGACCAGCGCTGACGACAGACGCACGCAAAGCCACGTGACCCCACGAGAGGCAGTGGGCAGTGTGTGTGTTAATCTCAGACCAAGCTGGGACTGGACATCTGAACGGACGTGTGTGTCGAGAGCAAGGCGTTTGTGTGAATCTCCGTGGTTGTGAGCTGAACGACTGATATCGTGATCGTTAGACCTATGAGCTGTATTGTGGTTGTGAGTTATATGTTGTACATTGCTGTAACTATTGTTATGTATTTAATGTGGTAATAAATCCATTGTCTGTAATACCTTCAATGAAAATGGTACCTTAACATGCGGGCACGCCGTCCCTATTGCCAATGAGGAAGCTAACTTGGCAATAGACTCAAAATGCAGTTCAGCAAAGAACGTAAGAAAAGTGAACATCACAGACATGAAGACAACACCAGACTTTGTACCATATTGTAATAATGTTGTTAACATCACTCAACCTCATTCTTTATATAAAGAGGTCAATGCTCAACAAGAAAGTGAGGAATTGAACAAAACCTCAAAACTGTCGTTAGGAAAATTAACATTCCATAAAGGTTACATCAATGACACAGTATGCACATGTGTACGCGACACAGGGTCTTGTCTTATCGGTCTTCGAAAGACCTTAGCTGATCCTAAAGACTACCTAGATGAGTACATCTATTGCAAAACTGTTTCAGGGACAGTAGAGAAATATCCCATGGCATGGGCCAATATAAAATCACCTTTCCTATCAGGCAGAGTAACTTGTGCTTTGTTAGACAATCCATGTTGTGATTTATTAATTGGAAATGTATCAAATGTGACAGATTACACAGAGTCCAAACCTCACACAAAGCAAAAAGTTAACACCACAACAAATACTGACTTAACTACCCCACTCATCATACAACAACATGATGAACAGACCAAGATACCACACCATACCAACGTGATTACCATCTCAGAACAAGAAGAAACAGAAACTGGTGTGTATCAGCACAAAGAAAAAGGTGCAGAAAACAAACAGTTCACAACAGCGAGGAAAGATCAAAAATCATCATGGTATATACTATACCTCCTATACTCTCTGTTAACTACACACATAATCAAGTGCACACAGTGGATAGTTATACTTACACTACTGATTGTAAATACAAAACAAATGTCTTCACAAACAGTTATATTTCCACATCATCATGACACAACGCAGATGATATTACTCATGACAAACCAGCAGACTTTGTTACTTATGTCATTACTGTTGAACCAAATTTTGTTACTGCCACTCATAATCTCTATGTTAAATCAACGCATACGAATACCTATGCTGAACAATGTAAAACATCAGTCGGTGGAATTACTGACAAAAATCAGCAACAAATTACCCTACATATTGTGGAAAATATACACAAATTGCAAAAGATCATACAAACATGCACGATTACATTTCACAACGATACATGGTGTATTATTATTGTTTGAACTATTGAATGTATACACACATGTACGAGTGCAGGTTTGGAGATAGCACTCAAAATGATCTCAACATGAAATTTGAAAATCCTTTTGGAAGATTTTAACCGTAACCCACTCTATATCCTTAGATCCAGTAACTCCAGACTTGCCTTGTCTGCTATACGACTCCTCCTATCTGACATTCCTAATATCATTCACTATACTGACGACATCTGTGTCCATACAGAGACAACGACGAAACTATAACATTGACACCTGGACAGGACGTTCTACTACTACTACCTAGTATCAGACAGCACTGACTAACAGTGAAGCCTTCAAAGGTGAGCATGGCTTACCAAGAGATATCATTTCTGGTACAGAATATCCAATGGCTTTGTCATGACAGACAACAAAATTGTCTCCAAAATTCTAAAACTGTCACTTCCAACAAATAAGAAACAAGTCCGCAGTTTGTTGGGACTTATTAATTATTACAGAAACTTTATCCCTGATTTTTCAGAACTGACTGAGGTTTTTTTTCTAACTTACTAACCAAGAATAAACCCGAAAAAGTTGTAAACGATGAATGCCTACGAAATGCATTTGATAAAGTTTTGGCACACTTTTCTGATAAGAATTCACCTAATCTCATCCTTAAATTGCCCAACATTCGTTTACCTTTCAGATTGAGAACAGATGCTAGCTCCATTGCGATCGGTGCAGTCCTATTGCAGGAATACAACGACATCCTGCATCCCGTTTGTTTTCTATCAAGAAAACTAAGGCCCCGAGAGCGGGCATGGTCCATCCTTTCCTTAGTAGAAAGTGTGACGAAGCTGTACAAATATCTTCTAGGACGTCACTTTATCATCGAAACTGACAACAGTCCATTAAGGTATATCAATTCCACAGTACCATCAAATAACATGATTGCTCGCTGGTCCTTGAAGCTTCAGAATTTCAGTTTTGAAGTTCGCCATATTCCCGGCAGAATGAATACAATCGCCGACCTTTTGTCCCGTTGTCCGACAGACCCAGTAAGCAATGTCTGAGTGCACTGTGTAATATTACACTCAGCCCAACACAGCCACCAATGAGTGAATTTTTTTTCCATTCACCTACTGTGTAAGGTCAATAATCAAAATTGTGATACGGTTTGGAGACCGACATGTATAATATACTTATTTTAATCAAGTCATGTAATGAGTGTAGTATAATTGTGTAGTGTGTGTTAGAATGAGAACGATATTAATTGTATATAGACACCAACAACAGTGTCACAAACGCTTAACCAATTATCAAAAGCGAACTTTACCATTGTGACATTTGTGGGTGATTTTTTTTCACCGTGATATTTTAACCTGTGCAAATGTGGACCGAACATTGACTCCTACATCACCTCTACAGCGAATGTGATCCAAATCGTTCGACGTGTGAACACATCGGAAATAAGAACATTCCATCATAATCCGTTGTCATACTATAACATCAGACACGAACTGTGAGAACATTCTACTATCCGTTCCGAAATAAAACCGGATCATTTGTGTTCAGACAGTGTAACATCAACCAAATTTTGCGTTTCGTGTATATTTCCGGTGTAATTTAAAAAGTCTAGCAAAATTAGCAGACGACATACAAAATTTCAAAAATTTATGACACTTGTAAAATCCTTTTGAATCTATAAAATATAATATACCAATTTGGTACTTATTTATTTTGATTAGTGTAATCTTAGAATCATATCTTGATTAATGTATTCATATTACCGACTTTTTCTCGTCAATATGAAGAAACGTCAAGCAATGACGCTAAGAAATTAAATAATTATTGCAATTTATAGAATTTCTTTATTGTCAAAATTACTTCCCTTGCATTTGTGAATTACATCAAGGGCCATAATTTGAAACATATTCATTAATGTGTATTGTATAGATAGACATTTTGTTGCTCAAATGTTTGGCACAGCAGGTAGGCGTCCACCAATCATGTCATAGAGCTGCCAACATTGCAAACCAACATAAGAGCTCCTGACCAAATGAGGGCAGAGTTTAAGTGTTTAATACGACTAATACAAAGCCGTATTTCAGTCTGGCTAGATGGTTGTTGCAAAACAATCATATTATTACTTTTTTTTCAAATAGCTGGGAGGTAGATGCGTGAAGCTGGTGCTACTGATCTGACTGGGTATTATTGCAATGAAGGTAACCAGGCATCAGGGGGATGAAACCTGAATTGTGTTAAAAGTTGTACTTCATTTGTCATTTCAATGCAACTTACATGTTTGTGTATATATTTCCATGCCTTATATGTATTTTCATGCATAACACTGGGAAAAAGTAGTCTCTGACATGAAATTAACACTACCCCAGTATATACATACATCATGAATGAAAGATGGCATCTTTCATTGAAGTACCCGGGGAGAATGTCAGAGCCTAAGTGTGCAGCAACATCGTTACGGCACCCGGCGGACAAGAGTTGTCGGCTGGCGAGATTCTTACCTGACACGCGACCAGCGCTGACGACAGACGCACGCAAAGCCACGTGACCCCACGAGAGGCAGTGGGCAGTGTGTGTGTTAATCTCAGACCAAGCTGGGACTGGACATCTGAACGGACGTGTGTGTCGAGAGCAAGGCGTTTGTGTGAATCTCCGTGGTTGTGAGCTGAACGACTGATATCGTGATCGTTAGACCTATGAGCTGTATTGTGGTTGTGAGTTATATGTTGTACATTGCTGTAACTATTGTTATGTATTTAATGTGGTAATAAATCCATTGAACTTGTGTTGCTATGTCTTACGTCGAATTACGTTGTACTTGTACTGTCTCACATGTGTTAGCCAACGAGCCTAATAGAAGATCCTGACAGTATCCCACCACCCAAGTATCGTTCTCCCCATGTCTGTCTCTCTTTCTGTCTACCTCAAATTACATTTTCTTCCTGCACACTATCACATCCCAACACTCACTCCCTTACTCTCCTGTCTTCGTACATTATCCACCAGTTTGTTCTCTGATTCCCAAGCGGTTTTAATCTGAAAAGCCAACAAAACTTCCCTCAAACTCCTGCACATTATAGATTATTACACACGGACTACCTTCGGGTGGATGCATCTTTCATGCGGATGGTGGAACAATGTAGTGTCGATGGCCGCAGATTAGTGAGGGGACGGGAGGTAGCTGAAAGCCGTAGATCCCATCGTACGTTAACCAGGTCTCAGTTCTTTCAAGCTAATGGACGATGCCTTACATCCCCAGACGTTAGCGTGGAGACAAAGAGAGTCTCTGCTGCTTAGGGACTTCGGATGAAAATTCTTCAGTTGGCACTCGATGAAATGATTTCGATACACGAAAAAGAAACAA
>JACEFZ010003235.1:147500-265000 GCA_014155875.1 Cepaea nemoralis
AGGGCGAGGGGGGAGAGTCAGGTGATATACATGTAAGCTCAGGTGTGTGTGTGTGTGTGTGTGTGTGAGAGAGAGAGAGAGAGGGAGGGTCAGTTGTTGTATATGTAAGCTCAGGTGTGTGTGTGTGTGTGTCTGTGTGTGAGGGCGAGGGCGAGGGGTGGGGGAGAGTCAGGTATATAGATGTAAGCTCAGGTGTGTGTGTGTGTCTGTGTCTGTGTGTGTGTGTGTGAGGGCGAGGGGGGGGGAAGAGTCAGGTGATATAGATGTAAGCTCAGGTGTGTGTGTGTGTGTGTGAGAGAGAGAGAGAGAGAGAGAGAGAGAGAGAGGGTCAGTTGTTGTAGATGTAAGCTCAGGTGTGTGTGTGTGTCTGTGTGGGCGAGGGCGAGGGAAGAGTCAGGTGATATAAATGTAAGCTCAGGTGTGTGTGTGTGTGTGTGTGTGTGTGTGTGTGTGTGTGAAGTCAGGTGTTGTAGATGTTAGCGACGGTATGCGTGAGAGAGAGAGGGGGGGGGGGGGGGGGAGGGGGATGTCAGGTGTTGTAGATGTAAGCGACGGCTTGTGTGTGTGTGTGTGTGTGAGAGAGAGAGAGAAAGAGAGAGAGAGAGAGAGAGAGAGAGGGAGGGAGGGGGTGGGAGTCAGGTGTTGTAGATGTAAACGACGGTGTGTGTGTGTGTGTGTGTGTGTTATAGTAAAGTCAGGTGGTATAGATGTAAGCGCCTGTGTGTGTGTGTGTGTGTGTGTGTGTGTGTGTGTGTTATAGTAAAGTCAGGTGGTATAGATGTAAGCATCTCTGTGTGTGTGTGTGTGTGTGTATGTGTGTGTGTTATAGTAAAGTCAGGTGGTATAGATGTAAGCATCTCTGTGTGTGTGTGTGTGTGTTATAGTAAAGTCAGGTGGTATAGATGTAAGCATCTGTGTGTGTGTGTGTGTATGTGTGTGTGTTATAGTAAAGTCAGGTGGTATAGATGTAAGCATCTGTGTGTGTGTGTGTGTGTGTTATAGTAAAGTCTGGTGGTATAGATGTAAGCATCTGTGTGTGTGTGTGTGTGTGTGTGTGTTATAGTAAAGTCAGGTGGTATAGATGTAAGCATCTGTGTGTGTGTGTGTGTGTGTGTGTGTGTGTGTGTGTGTGTTATAGTAAAGTCAGGTGGTATAGATGTAAGCATCTCTCTGTGTGTGTGTGTGTGTGTGTGTTATAGTAAAGTCAGGTGGTATAGATGTAAGCATCTGTGTGTGTGTGTGTGTGTGTTATAGTAAAGTCAGGTGGTATAGATGTAAGCATCTGTGTGTGTGTGTGTGTTATAGTAAAGTCAGGTGGTATAGATGTAAGCATCTCTGTGTGTGTTATAGTAAAGTCAGGTGGTATAGATGTAAGCATCTGTGTGTGTGTGTGTGTGTGTGTGTGTGTGTGTTATAGTAAAGTCAGGTGGTATAGATGTAAGCATCTCTGTGTATGTGTGTGTGTTATAGTAAAGTCTGGTGGTATAGATGTAAGCATCTCTGTGTATGTGTGTGTATGTGTGTGTGTTATAGTAAAGTCTGGTGGTATAGATGTAAGCATCTCTGTGTATGTGTGTGTATTTGTGTGTGTTATAGTAAAGTCTGGTGGTATAGATGTAAGCATCTCTGTGTATGTGTGTGTGTTATAGTAAAGTTTGGTGGTATAGATGTAAGCATCTGTGTGTGTGTGTGTGTGTTATAGTAAAGTCTGGTGGTATAGATGTAAGCATCTGTGTGTGTGTGTGTGTGTGTGTATGTGTGTTATAGTAAAGTCAGGTGGTATAGATGTAAGCATCTCTCTCTGTGTGTGTGTGTGTTATAGTAAAGTCAGGTGGTATAGATGTAAGCATCTCTGTGTGTGTGTTATAGTAAAGTCAGGTGGTATAGATGTAAGCATCTGTGTGTGTGTTATAGTAAAGTCAGGTGGTATAGATGTAAGCATCTGTGTGTGTGTGTGTGTGTGTGTTATAGTAAAGTCAGATGGTATAGATGTAAGCATCTCTGTGTGTGTGTATGTGTGTGTGTTATAGTAAAGTCAGGTGGTATAGATGTAAGCATCTCTGTGTGTGTGTGTATGTGTGTGTGTTATAGTAAAGTCAGGTGGTATAGATGTAAGCATCTCTGTGTGTGTGTGTATGTGTGTTATAGTAAAGTCAGGTGGTATAGATGTAAGCATCTCTATGTGTGTGTGTGTGTGTTTGTGTGTGTGTTATAGTAAAGTCAGGTGGTATAGATGTAAGCATCTGTGTGTGTGTGTGTTATAGTAAAGTCAGGTGGTATAGATGTAAGCATCTGTGTGTGTGTGTGTGTGTGTTATAGTAAAGTCAGGTGGTATAGATGTAAGCATCTGTGTGTGTGTGTGTGTGTGTTATAGTAAAGTCAGGTGGTATAGATGTAAGCATCTGTGTGTGTGTGTGTGTGTATGTGTGTGTGTTATAGTAAAGTCTGGTGGTATAGATGTAAGCATCTCTGTGTGTGTGTGTATGTGTGTGTGTTATAGTAAAGTCAGGTGGTATAGATGTAAGCATCTGTGTGTGTGTGTGTGTGTGTTATAGTAAAGTCAGGTGGTATAGATGTAAGCATCTCTGTGTGTGTGTGTGTGTGTGTGTTATAGTAAAGTCAGGTGGTATAGATGTAAGCATCTCTGTGTGTGTGTGTGTGTGTGTTATAGTAAAGTCAGGTGGTATAGATGTAAGCATCTGTGTGTGTGTGTGTGTGTATGTGTGTGTGTGTTATAGTAAAGTCTGGTGGTATAGATGTAAGCATCTCTGTGTGTGTGTGTATGTGTGTGTGTTATAGTAAAGTCAGGTGGTATAGATGTAAGCATCTGTGTGTGTGTGTGTGTGTTATAGTAAAGTCAGGTGGTATAGATGTAAGCATCTCTGTGTGTGTGTGTGTGTGTGTGTTATAGTAAAGTCAGGTGGTATAGATGTAAGCATCTCTGTGTGTGTGTGTATATGTGTGTGTGATATAGTAAAGTCAGGTGGTATAGATGTAAGCATCTGTGTGTGTGTGTGTGTGTGTGTGTTATAGTAAAGTCAGATGGTATAGATGTAAGCATCTGTGTGTGTGTGTGTGTGTTATAGTAAAGTCAGGTGGTATAGATGTAAGCATCTGTGTGTGTGTTATAGTAAAGTCAGGTGGTATAGATGTAAGCATCTCTGTGTATGTGTGTGTGTGTTATAGTAAAGTCTGGTGGTATAGATGTAAGCATCCCTGTGTATGTGTGTGTGTGTGTGTGTTGTAGTAAAGTCTGGTGGTATAGATGTAAGCATCTCTGTGTATGTGTGTGTATGTGTGTGTGTTATAGTAAAGTTTGGTGGTATAGATGTAAGCATCTGTGTGTGTGTGTGTGTGTGTGTGTGTGTGTGTGTTATAGTAAAGTCTGGTGGTATAGATGTAAGCATCTCTGTGTGTGTGTGTGTGTGTGTGTGTGTGTGTATGTGTTATAGTAAAGTCAGGTGGTATAGATGTAAGCATCTCTGTGTGTGTGTGTTATAGTAAAGTCAGGTGGTATAGATGTAAGCATCTGTGTGTGTGTGTTATAGTAAAGTCAGGTGGTATAGATGTAAGCATCTGTGTGTGTGTGTGTGTGTGTGTGTTATAGTAAAGTCAGGTGGTATAGATGTAAGCATCTGTGTGTGTGTTATAGTAAAGTCAGGTGGTATAGATGTAAGCATCTCTGTGTGTGTGTGTTTGTGTGTGTTATAGTAAAGTCAGGTGGTATAGATGTAAGCATCTCTGTGTGTGTGTGTGTGTTATAGTAAAGTCAGGTGGTATAGATGTAAGCATCTGTGTGTGTGTGTGTGTGTGTGTGTTATAGTAAAGTCAGGTGGTATAGATGTAAGCATCTGTGTGTGTGTTATAGTAAAGTCAGGTGGTATAGATGTAAGCATCTCTGTGTGTGTGTGTTTGTGTGTGTTATAGTAAAGTCAGGTGGTATAGATGTAAGCATCTCTGTGTGTGTGTGTGTTATAGTAAAGTCAGGTGGTATAGATGTAAGCATCTGTGTGTGTGTGTGTGTGTTATAGTAAAGTCAGGTGGTATAGATGTAAGCATCTGTGTGTGTGTGTGTGTGTGTGTGTTATAGTAAAGTCAGGTGGTATAGATGTAAGCATCTCTGTGTGTGTGTGTGTGTGTGTGTGTATGTGTGTGTGTTATAGTAAAGTCAGGTGGTATAGATGTAAGCATCTCTCTCTCTGTGTGTGTGTGTGTGTTATAGTAAAGTCAGGTGGTATAGATGTAAGTATCTGTGTGTGTGTGTGTTTGTGTGTGTGTTATAGTAAAGTCAGGTGGTATAGATGTAAGCATCTCTGTGTGTGTGTGTTTGTGTGTGTTAGTAAAGTCAGGTGGTGTAGATGTAAGCGCCTGTATGTGTGCTAGGACTATGAGGATGTAGATGTAACACATAAGTTACCCGGCGAAGTGCTTAGAGGTGCTAGGTCCGTCTCCATATGAAGCAGGCAAGATACGGCAATTGATGTGGACAGTAAAGCCTTCTACAAATCGGCACACGAAATGTACACCCTCCCGAACCCCCGCTTTTGTGATCATGACATAATGGATAAGAAATCTAGCGGAAATCTAGTTGATTTCTTAAACTAATGGATTACTCTCTGTAATACATGCATTTATATGTGTAACATTTAAATTACTTTCTTTGACAGGTACATTCCCTCTTTCAAAGGGTATCTTCTTCTTCTTCTTCCTCCGCTTCTTCTCCTTCTTCCGCTTCTTCTCCTTCTTTCGCTTCTTTTCCTTCTTCCGCGTCTTCTCCTTCTTCCACTTCTTCCACTTCTTCTCACTCTTTCGCTTCCTCTGCTTCTTTCGATTCTTCTCCTCCTCCTCCTGCCCCTCCTCCTCCTTCTTCTTCTTTTTTTTCTTCTTCTTCTTCTTCTTCTTCTTCTTCTTCTTCTTCTTCTTCTTCTTCTTCTTCTTCTTTTTCTTCTTCTTCTTCTTCCTTCTTCTTCTTCTTCTTCTTCTTCTTCTTCTTCTTCTTCTTCTTCTTCTTCTTCTGCATTCATTCGGAGAGTTTTTTTTCCAGACGTAATTGCATTGTGCCTGTTTACAGCAGGGCTGCGTTCTGGCACTGTTAGGCCGATACATACGACTTCTGCGGGCATTTGTTGACCGGGTTAACCTGACCGGGTTAACCTTTCCGGGTGTCCGGAATGTGAAGACTGCTACTTGTTGACTCCGTGGCGAAAGAGGTACGGGCGCAGTTCGTAATCCCGCATACCGCGTTCGAGACACGGGTGTCAGCGATTTTGCAGCAGACCGCCTTACGTTGATTTTAATGAAATGATATGGGTGCCAATCATTCAGAAAACAATGGGAAACTACTGAAGGCAAACTTCCCCAGGAATCACGAACAGCCAAAAAAAATGATGGAGTTGACTGCTACTTCCTGTAAAGGATATGCAACTAAGTAGTTTACTCCGGTTGAATTGGTAATATGCATCATCTATCCAGTGACCCGGAAGCTCTGATGACCATATGGTTCAACAATTGATTTTTATAAATCTTTTTGCCTCATTGCAGCAGGTTTGTCTTTCTCTTCGTCTGGATCTTATCCCTTGACCAGTCAAAATTTAGAACGCTCGCTCTGAAACTTCCGGTGTACGTATGCTGAGGTAGTGGGTTTCAACCCCTACACCAGTCAGGTGGATTAGAACGTTGACTTCACGTCCTTGACTTTGGGGCGTAAATTACAAGTACCTCAGAAGTCGGAGTGGGCTCGCCTGATGGCGAGGGACACTGGCAGTAGGGAAAGCTAAACCACACGCAAACATCAGTTCAGTGCACTAAAAGTAGTAGCGCGTGTATGGACTATGCTATGTGTAAGTTCAAAGCGAGGAGCGCAAAGGCAAAGACCCAACGACTAGCTGCGCCACTGTCGACATAGCCTGTCGGGTCACTGGAACACGCAAGTCTCTCCACACTGAAGAGGTGGAGACACATCAGAGGGGCTAGTCGAAAGTCGCGGTTCCAACATCACGGATCCTGAAGCCATGCGATCACAGTAAAAATAAATAAATGCAACGTTCCGTTCCTGTGTCAATGAACATCAAATAAAATGCTCCTCGCCGTCCCATGTAAAAAGTGAAACAGACAACAATCCGACAAACCAACAGCATGCGCTGATATACACGCATAAGGCCGCTGCCAGAATGCTAACACAACAGTCCGCCACTAAATTTACAGTTCATCGTCGATGGAAGCGGCAGTTATAATAAAACCAGAAGTTACACGGTGGGATAAATTTGGGGATGGTGACAGCTGCCTAAAAACTTGCAAATATTCTAACCATATCAGTGAATTCTGGTGACATTACTACTTTCATCTCACCCAAAATAAACTGTCAGATCAGATGCCCCTGTCTCATATGTCAGTTAGTCAGTCAGGTGTGAATCTTGTACAACTACTATCAAGCAAATGATTAACAGCTGGATTGATGTGGGGACATAATCGGGAAATTGCTGCAGCTGGGGTAAGAAGATGGTTGGGTAGGGACATAAATTATCACCAAAATTCGCCAAAGCTGTGACAAGCCGTAGATCAGTCAACTCACCCGATCACAAAAGTCCTGGTTCAGGTTAGTTTTCTGGTCACGACTGGTGAACCTTGGCGATCGCATAGGGGTGCCAAGATATTTGAGCATCCAAGATATGGGGGAGTCACTATATATATATATATATATATATATATATATATATATATATATATATATATATATATATATATATATATATATATATATATATATATAGTGTACTCTAAACCATGCTCTGTGCTTTAGCAATATACTTTTTATTTTAAATTTTGAATTCGTTTATAGAATTGATAATATATTAATGAAATGTTCGGAGGTCAGTATAGTGGAATGGATAATAGCGCTTGTTCTTCAACTTCCGGTGCGCTGATGCTGAGGTGGTGGGTTCAACCCCTACACTGGTTAGTTGGACTGAAATGTTGACTTATGGTCCTTGACATTGTGACGTAAATTACAAGTACCTTTGAGGTCGGAGTGAGTTCGCCTAATGGTGAGGTACACTGGTAATAGGGAAAGCCAATCCACATGCATAAGTCAACCCAGTAGACTAGAAGTAGCACGCGATCATAGTACAAAACTTGAGTTTCAAGCGAGCGAACGTTAAATAAAAATTGTAATAATTGTCTTTGTGAATTACTGAGCAGTTTATAGTCTATATATTGCAGTTTTTCAATCTTCGATGCTTGTTTTTTTTTTTTTTTTTTTTTAAAATAATTATGCGAATGTTCAGAATGAAATTTGTCCAAATGACAACTGATAGAAAGTTCTCGTCCTAAGATGACAACTCAGTGTACGGTCGATCCTGTTAGTTGTTCTATGTTTTCCGTCATTGTGTTTTTGAAAACAACATTACCTCGTGCTATTTTATATTGTCCGATTCTGTGCCAGACGAAAAGTAGGTTTGGACAAATGAAAAGTAGGTTTGGACAAACAAAAAGTAGGTTTGGACAAACAAAAAGTAGGTTTGGACAAACAAAAAGTAGGTTTGGACAAATAAAAAGTAGGTTTGGACAAATAAAAAGTAGGTTTGGACAAATAAAAAGTAGGTTTGGACAAATAAAAGTAGGTTTGGACAAATAAAAAGTAGGTTTGGACAAATAAAAAGTAGGTTTGGACAAATAAAAAGTAGGTTTGGACAAATAAAAAGTAGGTTTGGACAAATAAAAAGTAGGTTTGGACAAATAAAAAGTAGGTTTGGACAAATAAAAAGTAGGTTTGGACAAATAAAAAGTAGGTTTGGACAAACAAAAAGTAGGTTTGGACAAATACAAGTAGGTTTGTACAAATAAAAAGTAAGTTTGGACAAATAAAAAGAAGGTTTGGACAAATAAAAAGTAGGTTTGGACAAATAAAAAGTAGGTTTGGACAAACATAAATGAAAGACGGAGAATGGGAAGTAGGAGTATGTCACAGTTATTATAGCTTAACGGCCGTTAACAAGGTAGCAGACGTGGTGTGTTATTATAACGCAATAACAGCATATTGGCGATATATACGCTCATGGCAGATATGATAAGTCCTTAAAAAGTCGCTTAAAAGTCGACAGGGTCGACTTCATTGCACCGTGTTTTATGCCATATGGCTCGGTCTCTTTCCGCAGCACGGAAAGTGTCGCACAAAGTACGAACTCCGTAGCTTTTAGCGACGACCCACAGGAGTCTCCGAAACAATTAACTCGTAAACCGAAGGACGCGGCCCGGAATCGAACCCACAACCTTCGGAGCATAGTCAAACGGCTTGACCACTACGCCACAGAGACTCCAAAGATTAAACATCCCACGGGTGTGAATCAGTGTAAGATGACCCAGGACACACTCACTGATCCAGCAATAATGTCTGTAGAGCAAGAACTTCCGTCTGTAATCGATATCGAGGAATTAACTCAAAGCCTCACGGAATCAATTGCCCCAACCATTAATTTTTCATTGTTTTTGTATTTACAATATAATAATCATATATGTACACAGATGTATTAGACTTGACAATTATTTAATGCTCATAATGAGAATTTTTTAAAATAAATATGCATATGTATGGGTCAAGTGTGTGTTTGTGTGAATATGATCTCACTCACACTCACAATGTGTGTGTGTGTGTATATATATATATATATATATATATATATATATATATATATATATATATATATATATATATATATATATATATATATATATATATCCATCCATCATGTGCCATGCCGATAAGCGTGGGCGGTCATGTTCTGCCATCTCACTCGATCACCAGAGTCGTGGATCAGCTCCGTGTTCCTGTCTCGACCATGCCACGTGGCCAAGCCATCCAGGTATTTACTTCTCGGTCTTCCCCTTGGTCTCTTCCCTTCGATATTGCCAGTTGTCACCAAGTTCTCCAAGTCATTTCTTCTCATAACATGCCCAAAAAAAGGGTGACTGTCTACGTCTAATGACTCTAATCAGTTTACAATCTTCATTTGTTTCTTGAAGGACGTGTTCATTGGTTTTTCTGTCTGTCCATGGTATTCTTTGCATTTTCCTCAAAATCCACATTTCCACAGCCATCATATGTTTTTTCAGCTTGACTGCTCGTTGTCAACGCTTCACATCCATACAAAAGTACAGGTTCTATGTAGCGGAGGAAAGCAATTCGGAGAGAGAGAGGGTGCAAGCCTTATCCTGGTGTGAAGAAATGAAACCTAAAGACTAAATGTCATAGCAGGGCAGACGAGGACGTAAGCCTTAGTCGGCAACTGGTCTAGGATCGAAGCTCCAACAGGCGGACAGTTAGAGCATTGCTTTGTTGTTTCTTCTGCAGCTTGTCTTATTCCAGATGTATTGACGTTACCTTCCCTCGGGAGTAAACTAGGCAGGCCGAGAGAGATATCAGGTTGCTTGGCAACAGGCTGCTTGGTAACACATGGTCTCTACAAAGAGAAATGAAAACACCTTGAAATAAGTTATCCCACATAGAGAACTGGATACACGCATCAGAAAAAGACAGCCCACATCCTTTGGGCATGTCATGAGAAGGGGAAAGCTGGACAATGTCGACACAACGGGAAAGTTGAAGGGGAGAAGAGTCAGTGGAAGACCAAGAGGGAAGACGCCAGACAGTTCGACTTCTTGGCATTGAAGAACATCAGTAGCAGACATGACTGGCATCAGACACAAGGTGGTAGAAAGTCATTAATACCACACGGCATTGACTATAAGAATATATAATACCACTCGGCATTAACTATAAGAATACATATGTATATATGAGGGGCAGGGCATGAGATACAAGGCGGTGGAAAGTCATTAATACCACACGGCATTGACGATAAGAATATATATGTATACTAGCTGACCCGGCCCGGCTTCGCCCAGTCCTTGGTGGGGAGCATCTCATTTAATTCATATAAGTAGTCATATAAGTTCCCGTTCCCGTTACCGACTGTCTGTCTGTCTGTCTGTCTATCTGTCTGTCTGTCTGTCTGTCTGTCTGACCCGGCCCGGCATCGCCCAGTCCTTGGTGGGGAGCATCTCATTTAATTCATATAAGTAGTCATATAAGTTCCCGTTCCCGTTACTGACTATCTGTCTGTCTGTCTGTCTGTCTGTCTGTCTGTCTGTCTGTCTGACCCGGCCCGGCTTCGCCCAGGCCTTGGTGGGGAGCATCTCATTTAATTCATATAAGTAGTCATATAAGTTCCCGTTCCCGTTACCGACTATCTGTCTGTCTGTCTGACTGTCTGTCTGTCTGTCTGTCTGTCTGTCTGTCTGACCCGGTCCGGCATCGCCCAGCTCCTGGTGTGGAGCATCTGATTTAATTCATATAAGTAGTCATATAAGCTCACGTTCCCGTTCCCGACTATCTATCTGTCTGTCTATCTGTCTGTCTATCTGTCTGATCCGGCCCGGCTTCGCCCAGCCCCTGATGGGGAGCATCTCATTTATTCATATGAGTAGTCATATAAGTTCCCGTTCCCGACTGTCTGTCTGTCTGTCTGTCTGTCTGTCTGTCTGTCTAATCATTTATTGGTTGCAGTTAGAACAACCTTAGATAAACGAAGACCAACTTACAAAAAGCATTAGAAAGAGCACTTGAAAGATCTTTACATCTTCCCCAACAATTAACTTGGGTAAATGGAGCAGCGGCAGCAGCAGCAGAAGAAGAAGAAAAAGGAGGAGTAGGAGCTGGGAGGAGGAAGAGGGAGGAGCAGGGAGGAGGAGGAGAAAGAGAGAAGAGGAGGATGGAGGAGGGAGAGGGAGGAGGGGGAGGAGAAGAGGAAGAGGGTAGGAGGTGGAGGAGGGGAGAGGAGGAGGAGGAGGAATATAACGCATATGCCTGTAGATTTAATAATGGCTGAAGTTGTTCCATGTCTTCTTAGAGTTGGCGACAGTGTATAGAAATATAAAATCTTCAAACTTGATAGAGATAAGGTAACTATTATTTATTTATTCTTTAAGCAAAAAAAGATGAGTTACAATGTTATGCATTATGCATTATTTTTATGAAAACTTTGAAAATGCCTTATAGATTGTATCACTATTTATTATAACTCATATGTCGGTACATAACTATGGACAAAGAGTTTATAAATCTTTGAAAACGATGCCACAATATGACTATAAGTTATACAGAAAAGTTATGCCCCATGAAATAACTTTTACAGAGTTAAGTCCCCTGAGATATATGAAATTATAATGAAAAATGAAAAATGAAATAATATTGGGTAAGCAGCCGATTTCACACTAAAAAAATATGACAGTGGGCTGCGCTGGTATGAAAGGAAGACGTGTAGAAAATTTCATCTCAATCGGATGGGCCGTTCGCGAACGCATAAAGGACATATGGACGGAGATTGCCTTTTATATATAAGATATGAGGGGCAGGGCATGAGATACAATGTGGTGGAAAGTCATTAATACCACACGGCATTGACGATAAGAATATATATGTATATATGAGGGGCAGGGCATGAGATACAATGTGGTGGAAAGTCATTAATACCACACGGCATTGACTATATATATATATATATATATATATATATATATATATATATATATATATATATATATATATATATATATATATATATATATATAGGGATGTGTGTAAACAAGATATGAAAACCATTGGAATAGATCCAGACACGTGGGAGAGAGTTGCAACAGACAGATGCTCCTGGAGAAGAGATGTACGAAACGGACTGGTGCTCTTTGAGCGCAATCAGATCCAAAAAACTGAGGAGAGACGACACAGGCTCAAAGAGCAGTCACTTACTGCGGGACTTGCCTCGTCTCACAGATGCGGAAACTGTGACAGAGATTGTCATTCTCGAATTGGACTATACAGTCACCAGCGGTGCTGCCAGGCACCTCCCAAGCGGCACAACTCTATAGTCCTTCAGGACTGAAAGAGAGGCAGAGCAGGAGCGTGTACATTTTCTTTCCTAAAGAGGGACGGGGGGGGGGGGGGGGAAGAGAGGAATAGCATCTTGTGCCGGCCCTGGAAGGGAGTCGTGAGTCGGCCTTGAAGGGGTGTGGTGTTAGAGAAAGACAGCGTTACAGGTAAGTCTACAACATTCAGATATGGGCTGGGAGAAGCGTGTACGTAAATGTGGTCCCATAGCAGATACTGCCACTGGGGCGTGAAGTCATAGGCTTTCAAATAGTGTACACAGAGCCTCGGTTATCTGGTACACAACAGTACAGGACCCCATTTTACGCCATGGAGAAAATTGGGTATATGGTGCTGGAGACATATTTTAGACCAATCGGCACTTGACTGTTGATGTGGTCGATATCACGGCGCCAGCCTTTACTTCCCACTTTATTTCCTAGTACCCTGGGTTGACATGGGGGCGTACGTCAATAAACAAAAAAAAACAAATCCCCAGCTAAAGGAGATTCGAACACACGATGACCGTATACATGCTCCTGCACTACCGAAACTCACCTCACACTTTATAGGTCACTACATACTGAGGTGATATGTCAATTCCATTACTTATGACATTTATTTCCCAAACACATCCAGGTACATATTGAAAACTGGCTCGTGCCAATTTTCATGAGGCAGTTCGATCCCAGAGTCGTGCTGGTCCCACAGTGAATACTTCTGCTTCTGCTTGAAACCCGGGCCACTGCCTTGGTGACCAGAGTTCTAACCACTATGCCACTGCCATTACATCTAACTCGTTTGGGGTGATGGAACGAGCTAAGGCAAACAGGACTCAGGGTAGAGGATACTGCAGACTCAAATATAGCCTATCTTCAGTGCGGAGATGGCACTTGATGACAGTTACTATAACAGTGATCGATTATTTGCGTAACTATTTTTTTTTTAACTTAAAAAAAAAAAAAAAACACACACACAGTTTCTTCAACATGCCCGGAAAGGCGGCTGGGGTGATAAATAACTGCATTCAGCATTGATAAAATATTGGACCAGTGTACGCGAGGAAACTGTAATGTAAATGTAAGGGGGAAAAAATGAGTGAATAGATGATTAACGATTGCTGATGCATTTCCTTTATGAATCTCCCTATAATTTCATTACTCGCAGTCTCTTCTCCCTCAATCCTCAAGAAAATATAAATCTGAAGATGAAGAGCCGGGGAGAAGAATCTACCCAAGTATTCCAAGACGGGATGTGACATTTATGGCAAATCATAAAAGTCAAAAGCTAGCTATGAAAGAAAGTGTGTATCCTGACTTTTTATCTGCCACTATATCAGATGCTGGGAGGCAGAGTCCCCTGGTGCTCATTTTAGGGCAAATTTCATTGTCTACCAGAGTGGTTCTCAAATTTTCTGAAACACGGGAAGGTTAACCCGATCAACAAATGCCCGCAGACGTCGGATGTGTCGGCCTAACGGCGCAAGAATGCAGCTCTGCTGTAGACAGGCACAATGCAATCACATCCAAAAAAAAAAAAAACTCCGGATGAACGAAGAAGAGGAAGAAGAAATTTTCTGAAACTATACCCTCCATGTTGAGCACGTACTTAAAAAAAAACACAAGGAAGACAGTCCTGAAGCAGGAACCTGTTATGGGTATGGAAAGTGCTTGGATCATCACAATGTGTAGTTCTGAATGCACGGAGAGCATGTGAAGTGCTGGGATGGGTATGTGAAGTGCTGGGACGGGTATATGAAGTGCTGGGACGGGTATATGAAGTGCTGGGACGGGTATATGATGTGCTGGGACAGGTATATGATGTGCTGGGACAGGTATATGATGTGCTGGGACGGGTATATGAAGTGCTGGGACGGGTATATGAAGTGCTGGGACGGGTATGTGAAGTGCTGGGACGGGTATGTGAAGTGATGGGATGGGTATATGAAGTACTGGGACGGGTATGTGAAGTGCTAGGACGGGTATATGATGTGCTGGGACGGGTATATGAAGTGCTGGGACGGGTATATGAAGTGCTGGGACGGGTATGTGAAGTGCTGGGACGGGTATGTGAAGTGATGGGATGGGTATATGAAGTACTGGGACGGGTATGTGAAGTGCTAGGACGGGTATGTGAAGTGCTAGGACGGGTATGTGAAGTGCTAGGTCTGATTGCTAGCCAATCTGTTCATCTCTTAGCGGGCGACCGCGATCATGGCATTATTAGCGCAACCTCCTAGGGATTAAGCTAACGCGCCCTCCGTAGGCTACCTGCTACAAAGTCATTCTGGTGAGAATATATCACTCACCGCAAGCATAAGGGAAATACAAATACAATGTATGGGACATTATAATAGGACAAATGGGACATTATAATACGACAAATGTGCCTTACGTGCGAAAACAAGAGGCAAGATAAACATAGGAGGGTGCTTACACGCTGGGCAACACATAATGATATACGCAACATTAACTTCATAAAAATATCAGACGGCATAGGGACTAGAAAGTTAGTAATTAGTCTTTAGTTACAGTTCCAACATCTGGCAATAGACCACCCCATAATGTTCTCTTCCTGTGCCAGCGAATAACACACACACACATAAATATCCTCACTGTCCGGTGTCCCGTGTGAAAAATGGAACAGACAGCAGTCCCGCCAAAATCAACTGCATGCACATGCATGAATGAAAAAGGCTGCTGACAATGCCGACACAACAGTCCGCCACTAGAATTACAGTTCATCGTCGATGAAAGCAGCAGTCACTATAAAAAACACCATCGCTTTGAACTCACGCATAATCCATACACACTACTTCTAGTATCACTAGACTGAATTCTGAGCGTGGATTTAGCTTTCCCTATTATAAATTATCAGTGTCCTTTGTCATCAGGCGAACCCTCTCCAACTTCAGAGGTACTTGTAATTTATGTCCACGAGTCAAGGAGGAGAAGTCAACATTTTAGCCTAACTGTCCGGTGTAGGGCATCAATACACCGAAAGTTTAAGAAAGCGCGTTCTTATCCATTCGGCCATGCTGGCCTCTAAGAAACCATTAGTCGTACACGCATTATCGCATAAGGCAAATCACTGAGTTCAGCAACCCGGCCAACCACCATTTTACACAACCCTCAACCCATAGCCATACGCAAACACACTTCCGCCTATCCGCCATATTAAACCGGAAACTCATGATCGCCAATATCTGCACCAGAAAAGGCACCTAAAGAAGATACGCTGTGTTTGATGTGTCGTGTATCTTTCTCGCTGTCACATAACTACGTTGACGTTTGTAGCTTAAGGGTTATTGAGTGCAGTTTTACTAAATTCTCGACATTCCTTGTCGAGTGATAGACATCAAGTCCAGGCAATTTGGGAGCAGACTGCTTTGCGTTGATTTCAATGGTATAAGCGTCGGCCGTTCAGAAAGCACATTCATACCATTCAAAGTACCACTGTCTAGTAAATATCAAACATCCAATACACACTGGAGCTACTGTGTTCCTCCTCTGTGTGACCTTTCGGCAAGAGTCCGAGCCAAATGCGATAAAAACGTGCGCAATTAAATGGATCCTTTTAAGAACATAAATAAGGGGTAACTATATGCTATGAGCCGGTCTCTCTGGCCGAGGGGTTACACCACTTTCTCCGTAATCCCGTTTATCACGCAGAGTCTCGTAGCGGGCGAGAACTGGGAGCGGTTCGTCCCCCGCTGGTGACTTGCGGGATAACTGAGCCGGCCGCTCAGAAAGTAATGGCAAACTACTGAGCGTAATCTTGCCAAGAAATCAACAGACAGCTGAAAGACGCTGCTGTTGACAGCAATGTCCTGTAAAAGGATATGCAAATTTAAAAAACAAAAAATATGCTATGAAACATGGAAAAGCCATACATAGGTTTTGCTTAGTTTCGAATACTCAACGAAATATTGTCCAGCAAGGCTCATCCAGTTACCCTTAGTTAGTTGTTAGTAGTGGCTCCAACTTCACGGCATAGGGTTGCCCCATTATGCTCCGTTCCTGTGACAGTGAATATGTGAATATCGCACAAAATGCTCCTCACTGCCCCACATGAAAAGTGGAACAGACAGAAGTCGCGGCTAACCAACAGCCCACAAAGGTAGAGACTATCGAGAGGGAAAGCATGCTGCCTCTTCTTCGATTCACACATACCCTCAACATGTGATGGGCTTAATACATTACACACTCACATCAGGTTCCTGTCACGAGATGTCTTGTTGTTGTTGTTGTTGTTGTTGTTGTTGTTGTTGTTAAAGAAGAAAAAGAAGAATTCGGGTATTCTTTCACGGAGTTTGATATTCGTATCTTCTTTGTTCAACACTTGCTTACTCTAGAGACCAACCAAACGACTCCATGGCAATGTCTCTTCATTGCTGATTGCCTGCACAGATCAATTACTCTGTCTGCCATAGATGCTTGTACCACTTTGTTTATTCAGGGCACCGGGGCTACATTCTGAGAACCGCTGGTCTTGAAGAGCTCTCCCGTGGCCCTTCCTGGACCCAGCAGCTAGCTTTAAACATCCCCATATGAAACAAACAAGCCAGTTAGGGCAGATAACAAAGCTCGCAACATCGCGGAACAGGCTGAGATTATCGTAAACAATCTGTCACTGTTTCTGGGAGTTTCAAAGTCTATACACTTTATAGGAAGACCACCGACAGGGGGAGATAACTCTTCTGCTAGACTAGTCAATTTCGACAAAGTTGTCTTTTAGAATGTTTGGAGACTGATAGGACAATGGGTAATGTGTTCTTTTCTTTGAGACTGATCAGGATCTAGAAGAACAATGTTAGATAAATTTTTCTTTTCTCGAGAATGATTAGTTTCATGATACTCTGGGTAACGTTTTTCCTTTCCCCAAAAAAGGACTAGTCTTGTGGTACTTTGGGTAAAGTTGTCCTTCCCCAAGAACGATCAGTTTAATAATACTTTTCTCAAAATTGTCCGTCGTCAAGAATAATCAATGTCATAATACTCTGGGTAAAGTTTTCCTTCCCTAAGAAGGAAGAGTCTTGTAGTACACTGAATAAAGTTTTCTTTACGGAAGAACGATCAGGCACGTAGTATTTTGGGTAAAGTTTTCATTCCTGAAGAAAGACCAGTAATGCACTGAGTAAAATTTACTCTTCCCCAAAAATGAATATACGGCACAGTAACGTTGGGCAAGTCTGATCAAAGACTGGTAGAACAGCACTGAATAAGATTTTACAGACTATAAGACTGATCAAAGACTGGAGGAACAGCATTGAGTAAGGTTTTACAGACTATAAGACTGATCAAAGACTGGAGGAACAGCATTGAGTAAGGTTTTACAGACTATAAGACTGATCAAAGACTGGAGGAACAGCATTGAGTAAGGTTTTACTGACTCTCTCTAAGACTGATCAAAGATTGGTAGAACAGCACTTATTAGGATATTACTGACTCTGTAACTGAGCAAAGACGGGAAGAACATCACTGAGTAAGGTTTTATTGTCCTGTTAGAACAGCACTGTCTCCAAGAATGAACATGGCTTCATAGAACACCAGTCGGTTAGGTTATACTGTCGCCAAGAATGATGATACAAGACTGAAAGAACAACAGTAAAATCAGCTTTACTGTCGCCAAGAATGATACAAGACTGATCATCATCCAGTGCCTTGCCGGCTGGTGTAGGCGATCATGCCTCTCCACAAATTACGATCTTCGACGTCATGGATCAATTCGTGTGTTGACTCCTTTCCGTGCCATGACACAAGACAATCAAAATTATTCCCATGCTGTCTTCCTCTATCTCTCTTTCCGCAAATATTTCCGTTTGTCACAACATGTTCCAGTTTTTGTCTTCTCATAACGTGGCCAAAATCAATTACTGCCTCTTTCTGATGTTTGTGATAAGTTGTCTTTGCGACTCAGCTTCCCTTAAAACGTCCAGATTGCTCATTTTGGCTGTCCAATTAATTTTCAGCATTCTTCTATAAAACCACATTTCCATGGCTTCCAGGGATTTTTGTCATCTGTTTATTAATTGTCCAGGATTCGCATCCATATGTTTAAACTGGTTCTAGGTAACATGCAAGAACTCTTTTTCTAACTGTCAAGGACAGTGACTTATTGTACAAAACATTTGACATCTTATAGAATAGTTTTTGCTTGTCCTATTCTCTTTATCTCAAGGATGCATCTTCAGTCTGATGTTATCCATGTACCTAGATATCTGAATTTCCGCACTTGCCCCAAAATAACTTCCTGTACTGTAATTGCACATTTAGGCACAATCTGTTTCTTTGACTTCTGTATTTCTATTATTCAAACTAAGGTCCAGTTTTTCACTGTCTCCAACCACCGTATCTATCATTTCCTGTATATCCTCCTGACCTGATGCTACCATCAGCATAACGTAAGTTATTTATATTATGTCCACCAACTAGGATCCCTGGCATATTTTCTGTAGATCTCATTATATATTCACTGTACAATGAGAACAAATCAGGAGACAATACACAGTCTTGTCTGACGCCCTTCTTTATACAACAGTAAAATCGGATTTACTGTCGCCAAGAATGATACAAGACTGATAAAATAGCAAAAGCGGCTTTATTTCGCCACGAATGACACACGGCCAGTATAACAACAATGGATGACGTTTCGCTGCCTGCAACAATGATCAAAGACTAGTTGAGTCTGTCATTCAAAAATCTCCATCGCCATTCATTCTAGATTGTGCTATTCGGAGGATGCTTCTCAAATACGTTATTAGCTTGATGTTGTACCAGTCTGTGATCTTTCGAAGAACATCTGTACCTGCTGTTCCTTCAGCCTCTGTGAACTCTCGAGGAACATACATTTCCCAATGTCATTCTGTGGGTGTCTGTGGCTGAGCGGTTTGTGGACGCAGTTTTAAGATTCTCCGAAATACTAGGTCGACGTTTCGAACTCAACTGCACGACATATGAGGAAAGATCGCGTTGTGTTGATCTCGATGGCATGAGATCCGTTCGTTCAAAACGATGGCAGTTTATTCAACGTAAAAAATAATGTAATGTGAATCCCAAACAGCCAATTAAAGCTGAAAATAAGATGTTGCTGTACTGCATTATATATATATATATATATATATATATATATATATATATATATATATATATATATATATATATATATATATATATATATATATATATATATAATGTAGTTTGTATTGGTGCTTTTTGTTTTCTTGTCTACTGATGAAGGCTTTCTAGCGATAACGAACATCTTGTTGCTAATGTTCTTGTAAAGCTGACACTTTTCACTTTCCATTTGAGCTGATTTACTCACTCTATGCCTTCGCAGCCGTATAGTTATACATATCAGATGTCGGTATTACAAACTTACAAATGTATTTCAGTACTTTTTGTTTTTTTTTGCTTCTCCAAAAATGGTCAGAGAAGAAGAGATTAGATCAAATGGCCTGAGAGCGTCCCAGTCTCCTGAAATTTGTTTGCCTCCCTTCTTGAAACAAATACGGCAGGCGGAGTCGTGCTCCATCAGAAGTAGCCTCCCCTTGTGGAAATCAATCTAGTCGGCAGCAGAACGCGGGCGCCTCTTGTCTGTGATCCGTGGACAGACGAGACGCACTCGGGATAATCAAACGCTCTCGCTGTGTCACCGGGCAGGCTTATCTGTGGGGTCCGACGATTACAAGGTCAAGCCATCTTTGGGCGATTTCCGCGATGCGAAGTGTTGAAGATGCCAGTTGGGGGTTTCTTAACTCTTGAAGAATGTGGTGTTTCGGTGAAGGGTTGTTCTCTTCATGTTGGAGTTTACTGTTGCGGATTAAGGGTTAAATGTTTGCATTGTTTTCACGATTATAATCACGCCATGAAGGACAACTTAAAACAGGGTTGGAAAAAAAAAATATTTAGTCGGAGGGACAGACAGACAGACAGACAGCAGACTGACATACAGATAGATGACCAGACGGAGAGCTAGAGAGACAGAATGAAAGAAAGAACTATATGTTCAAAAGATCACAAATTGGGCACGCAGGCCCGTTCTTAGATTCAGTTCTTCCAACTACCCCTCTCTCATACAGCAATTAAATGTTCTGCATTATATGCGTGTTTAACTCATGGATTTGGACACGCGGACGGGCGGGGAGAGAGAGAGAGAGAGAGAGAGAGAGAGAGAGAGAGAGAGAGAGAGAGAGAGAGAGAGAGAGAGAGAGAGAGAGAGAGAGAGTCAATTTAATTTTGAACCGGTTAAGAAGTGGGCACGCAGGCCCGTTTGACATTCTGTCCTTCCCATCTCTCTGCTTTCACACATTATTTCATTCATACATCGCTTCATGAAGCTAATCTGCGACAACAATAGAAACATATGCATTATGAACGCGTGGAAATTGTGCAATAATCAATAATGCATGACACACTAAACTAATTTTGATACGGCAGTTATAAGTAGCTATGGATAGATGTTAGCGCACCACAGTTAGGGAAACGCTTATTATACTAGTTGTCCTTTGAGATGATGATTATTATGTTTATATTGTGTTGTTAAGGGGGCATGTAGTGTGTACTGAGGTAGTGTTCAAGTGGGTTGCGATTGTATGTATAGGGGGCGGTGGTATCTTTGATTTCTTGTGGAAGAAATTTCCACAGCTGAGCTGAGGAGTAAACCTAGGCTGGTTTTGTTCAAGTCTATCGTAGTCTTAAGGAACACGAAGTATGTTTAGTTGTGAGAGAGAGAGAGAGAGAGAGAGAGAGAGAGAGAGAGAGAGAGAGAGAGAGAGAGAGAGAGAGAGAGAAGAGAGAGACAGACAGATAGACAGAGTGAGAGACATAGCGAGAGAGACAGAGAGAGAGAGGGAAGAGAGAGACAGACAGATAGACAGAGTGAGAGACATAGCGAGAGACAGAGAGAGAGAGAGAGAGAGAGAGAGAAGAGAGAGACAGACAGATAGACAGAGTGCGAGACATAGCGAGAGAGACAGACAGAGAGAGAGAGAGATAGAGAGAGAGAGAGAGAGAGAGAGAGAGAGAGAGAGAGAGAGAGAGAGAGAGAGAGAGAGAGAGAGAAAGAGAGAATTCTCAACATAACTCTAGGATAGAGATTTACATGTGAAAGAAAACAAAAGAATGACTGGCTTGTATCCCACTACAAAAGTCTGTTTTAGATGATTTTTAAAAAATTGCATATCCTTTACAGGACGTTGCAGTCAACACCAACATTTTACTGCTGTTGTTGATGTCTTGGCAAGTTTTACATTCAGTAGTTTGCCATTGCTTTCTGAAAGAGCAGCCCCCACACCAGCACATTAAAACCAGTGCGTCACGGCGCTGTTTCGAACGCGGGTCAGCGGCATTACGAATCTCGTCCGCAAAGCCATCGCCACGGAGACCAGCTTATCTTATATAGCATATCTTATACTGATCTCTTACTAGTAAGTCAAGAACCATTTTACCTTCAGACATATGGTGCTGGACAGATAACTTTATAAACCACTCAGCACTCGCTGGATGGTGCAGCCAGCATCGCGCCGGCTGCTTCTACTTCCCAAGACATCCTTGGTATCCGGTTCAGATTAAGTCGGCCAGACAGTCCAGGTCATTTTAAAAAAAAATCCAAATTGTTCCAGCTGTGCATCGAAGCCATGACCACTGGGTTTACAAGGCGAGGGTCTAGCCACTACGCTACAGAAGTTTCCCACCTCTTACCAGCTGCTCTCTGACTTAAATCTCCTACCAACCCACATCTTATCATAATCTGGCACCAGCCTAGATCTCTGCGATCTTCTTGTATATGTGCCACACAAAACCCACTAGCAGCTCTCCAAATGCCTTTTAATTTAGGTGATATTGATACGTATAATATATACTTGGATGACTTGGCTACATGGCATGGACGAGACAGGAACACTGAGCTGATCCACGACACTGGTGATCGAGTGAAATGGCGAGTCATGACCGCCCACGCTTTCCGGCATGGCGCATGATTGATTGATTGATTGATACGTATAATTCAACCTATATGCAAATAATTACGAGTTCAAAGCGCAAGGCTAAGGCACAGTTATAAATCATGCAAGGACGTCGCTTCACCACAGTTGTAAAAAGGCACCTTTAGTTTGGTAAATACATTGCGGCCTAGAAAAAAAAAAAAAAAAACTGGTCTCCTAATCCTATAAAGCCGTGACTGCAGTACTGGTATCCTTTCCTGGTGGTTAAACTAGGCAACCGAAGGTTAAAGTAGGCAACCCATGGTTAAACTAGGATACCGATGGTTAAGTTAGGCAACCAATGGTTAAACTAGGATACCGATGGTTAAGTTAGGTAACCAATGTTTAAATTAGGCAATCAATTGTTAAGTTAGGCAATCAATGTTTAAGTTAGGCAATCAATTGTTAAGTTAGACAATCTATTATAAAGTTAGGCAACCGATGTTTAAGTTAGGCAACCACCGTTTAAGTTAGGCAATCAATTGTTAAGTTAGCCAACGAATGTTTAAGGTAGACAACCAATGTTTAAGGTAGACAACCAATGTTCATGTTGGGCAGCCGAAGGTTAAACTAGGCAACCAACGGTCACGTTAGGCAACCGGCAGTTAAGTTAGGCAACCGATGGTTAAATGATACAATAACTAAGTACTGCAATCGCGCGCAATCGGACAACACGGAAACGGAATTGATAACCACAATCAGGACAAGATAATTGCCATTTTTTGATCAAGTGCATGCGACAAGAGTTGGAGAGAGTTTCGACAACCGTAAATACGAGAGTGTTATACGAGATATACTTCGACAAAGCTGGAAGGGATGACAGAATGGCACGGAAGACGATTATAAATCTAACGTACCAAGAACACACAGGACATATGTCTGTAAGAGAACATGGTCGATTGTATGCCTCGGTAAGGCGCATGATGATGATGATGTAAGTCAGGCAACCATAATCCCAATAATCGCCATGAAGACACCTATCCGATGTCGCTTTTATTTTACCATCTTAATCTTGAAAGCTTTAGATATTCAGGAAGTATGTTTACACAATGGGAGAACATATCGAGAAATGGAAATCTGACGACGAAAAGCAAGTGCGCGTACGTATCAACTGACACCGATATTGAAGCATTCAAATATACAACTATGTCCGCAAAACGACAGAGAATAAATAACATATTCACGCCAACCCTATGCTACCAATGTCAAAATTAGACATTATCTAAATCACACAATTAAAACCAACACCTGCTAGATGAGATGCTTGAGGAGAGTTGCCAACTTATCTATCCGAGACCGTTTAAGAAATGATGTTATCAGACAGACAGTGCCACGAATATTGAAAGTCAGTGCCACATATAGTGATTGAAAGGCAGAAGATTAAATAGTTCCGCATTCACGTATCAACGCAGCACCGTGACCAACCAAACTGGCGCTACACCAAAGAAGATCTGATACAAGAGTAAGAGGGCGCGCAACAAGAACATAGACTGGCGACATTATAAGCACCGCAAATTCACACAGAATGACGGGACGCAGAGGTGTTTCCAAGGCACCAGGGCCGGGTTATATACTGGCCAAGACCTATTGACGCGTCCTCGTCCAGCGTCCTGGGCAACAGGTTCCTTCGGGTGTCCTGGTAAAGTCAGTAGGATCACCGATTCCTCCGAAGTCGGAGAGCGTCTGCCTGTAAGGCGAGGAACCACCAGTCTGCACATCAATAAGCCAGACATGGGACAACGGCTATTCACGCAAACCTCAGGTCCTGTATGACATCACACTGATGTTGGACAACAGGATGCCTTCATCCGACATACAGGACTTCGCTTTGGAGCTCAAGCCAACGAACACAAGCAAGCAAGCAACACAGAATGACACAATTCAGTGCCGCTCATCGGGTGCTGTAACGTCATCTATCCCTTCCCTCGATGCTTGACTAGAAGACGATGATGATGATGAATTTCAGAGCTCCATCTACACTACATATCCTTGATTGTCACAGCGCTCAATCACGCACAACAGAATGTCCTTCTGACAAACGCGACAAAAACCGCTACAAGGAGCAGACAAGTGTACCGTTAAACGGCGCAGCTGAAATTATTTTAACTAGCTCCACAATGCGTCGGGATAATATCGCAAAGTGCCATCTTGAATAACGGAAAACGTAAATCGATGTTTTCCTTGAGTATGCTCGACCAATTTGTGGAAATTACAATTACTAAAAATCTGCTGGCCGTACACTCATTAGGAACTACAGAAGAGAGACGAAGAATCAATTCTGAGATAAACGAACAGCCACTCGAATTTTATACAGACGTCAAAAAATAATTTAAATTAATTTTAAGCACGTCTCCGAAAGCAAGACAGACGTTAGTGGATGTTGCGAATGCAGACACTAATGTATGACAGATGACAATCACGGCCGAGCACCGAGTGAGGGGGGGAAAACATAATTGTTGGATGGAGTGACATGCGGACTGTTTGTAAGTAATGAGAGTGTTATTATGTAAACACGCATTAGGAACAGTGACAGAAGATGATGCGTGCTTGTCTGTTTGACTATCTGTCTGTCGATCCATATAAACAACTAGGGCTTCATCTACTTGTCTGCTTGACTATGTGTATGTCAAGCCATCTAACCAGCTATTGCGTTACCTATTTGTCTGTTTAATGAGGATATGTCCATCCCGCAGTCCCTGGTCCGTCCAGCCAATAAGACTGGAATCAATTTACCTGTCTGTCTATCTGTTTGTCTGTCTATCAATCTACCTGTCTCTGTTAATGGCTGTCTGTCTACCTGCCCATCTATCCATCCATCCTGCCGCCCGTCTGTCTATTTATCTATCTGTCCGTACAACCACCACTCTATCTAGCTATACATCTGCCCCTGTCTTTCTGCGATCTGTCTCTCCATCACCAGACAGTCAGCCAGTCTGTCAGTCTACCTGTCTGTCCCTCCGTCACTAGACAGTCAGCCAATCTATCAATCTATCTATCTGTCTCTCCATCACTAGACAGTCAGCCAGTCTGTCACTCTACCTGTCTGTACCTTCGTCACTAGACAGGCAGCCAGTCTGTCAATCTACTCGTCTGTCTCCCAGTCACTAGACAGTCAGCCAGTCTGTCAATCTACCCGTCTGTCTCCCCGTCACTAGACAGTCAGCCAGTCTGTCAATCTACCTGACTCCCCGTCACTAGGCAGTCAGCCAATCTATCAATCTATCTATATGTCTCTCCATCACTAGACAGTCAGCCAGTCTGTCACTCTACCTGTCTGTACCGTCGTCACTAGACAGTCAGCCAGTCTGTCAATCTACCCATCTGTCTCCCCGTCACTAGACAGTCAGCCAGTCTGTCAATCTACCTGACTCCCCGTCACTAGACTGTTAGCCAGTCTGTCAATCTACCTATCTACCTGTCTGCCTCTCAGTCGCATTGACAGTCAGCCAGTCTGTCAATCTACGTGTCTCTTCTTCACGAGACAGTCAGCCAGTCTGTCAATCTACCCGTCTGTCCCCCCAGTCACTAGACATTCAGCCAGTCTGTCAGTCTACCTGACTCCCCGTCACTAGACTGTTAGCCAGTCTGTCAATCTACCTATCTACCTGTCTGCCTCTCAGTCACCTTGACAGTCAGCCAGTCTGTCAATCTACCTGTCTCTTCTTCACGAGACAGTCAGCCAGTCTGTCAATCTACCCATCTGTCTCTCTTCGCTAGACAGTCAGTCAGTCTGTCAATCTACCTGTCTACCTATCTGTCTCTCCATCACTAGACAGTCAGCCAGTCTGTCAATCTACCCATCTACCTGTCCGCCGCTCCCTCACATAGACAGCCAGACAGATGCAAATAGATTCCTAAGGTGACGCGGTCTTTGGCAGCAATCAATCGCATGCTATATTATGAAATATAGGTTCTGTAGCAAAGGGGTTTCGGAGGCAATTTGTAATCCCGCTTACCGCATTGAAAACACAGCTGTGGGCGATTTGACAGCAAACCACCTTGCGTTGGTTTTCATACATGAAAGAGACACTGGAGAAATAAAATACATTAGCACAAGCAACACAGAAAACTACATCTGCATCCTCTCTGCGACGCTTCACGGCAAGGGCAGTAGGACAAAAGAAAACTACCGCAATTGGAAAACTCGGCCAATGCCTTGCTATAAACTACACCAACAATCAGCAACGTCTGCTCTCATATTTTCACCACTTATTAACTGCATCAGCTGCTGCACCAATAAATCCGGCAGCTTCATTCCTCGAGAGCTTGTTGATTGCTTTTTTAACCTTTCACTTAAGGGCCACTGCCTTTCTTTTATTCCCCAATAAAGAGAGAGAATAATCTGATTTGGAGTTTTCAATTGGTTTTGAAAAGATGCTTTCACTTCCTTTTTAATCTTCTTGATGTGAAAGTACGTCCCGTAAATTATGTGTACTTTCCCCGCATTTAACCATTGCAGTATGCATTAGCGTGAAAAGGAATGCTGCGAGCATTCAAAGGATGCTGGGTTTCCACTGGATGCAATCTTATCATCATCATCATCATGTGCCTTGCCGATAAGCATGGTCTGTCCTGGTTAGAAATCTCACGCGCTCACCAGTCTTGAATCAGGTTTGTTTTGTTGTTCCGCTTATGCCGTGTGTGTGGTCAAGCCATCCAGGTATTCATCTATCTGCCTTCCTCTTGCGCTTTTTCTGCCACTTTTGTCTTATACAGGGTGCATTTTTTAAGACTGGGGTTTTTGAAAATATTGCCGTACCAAGTTTTGTATTCACTCTATGTGGAGTTCATGCAACATAAAAGGTAAATACAAAACTTGGAACGGCAATATTTTCACAAACCCCACAGTTATTAAAAATACACCCACTACTGTTGTATAAAGCACTGCTTATTTGCTAGTCTATCAGCTCTTTCATTTCCAGGTACTCAACATCGAGCTGGTATCCACTATGAAAACGAGAAAGTTACTGGGAAAGAGAGACGGGCGGTAGACCTGAGACCTAGTGACTGGACAGCTGAAGATCATGGTTCGGAGAGACACCTGTATATGAAACCACAGAGCGTGGTCAGTAGTATTATGGCTGTTTTTTAAACAGGAACATTCGTCAGGTTCCACACAGGACACGACAGGCTGAAAAACCACATGTTTAATGAAATAAAGATATGGGATACGGGTGTATGTGACTGTACAACAGGTAACATTTCTTTCAGGAGTGTTCAACGTATACAGAACAGAGACAACAATGTTAGCCTACACTCCATCCATCTGAGGACACACTCTATGAAGATGTCAACAGGTTTAAGTTGACTGCGGCTTTCTTTAGATGTATTCATCATACAGACGTCTGAAGAAGGTGACGGAAGAAGACAAATAGTCCCCACTGTAAATTATGGAGCCAAGAAATCTAAAGTTTAAGACATATTCTATGTCCTCATTGGATGTTTGAGTTCATACTGAGCTTGTACGTTAGCATCATATTAATCATCATCGTCAAGTGACTTGTCAGCTGATGTAGGTTTGCATGTCTCCCCAGATATCTCGGTCTTTGGTGTTCTGAATCAACTCTGCTGCTGATATTCTTCCTTGCCATAATCTGTCCATATAGCACCATTTCTCTTGGTCTACCACTGCCTCTCTTTCCCTTGATCTTTCCAGTTGTCACGATGTTCTCCGATGCCTCTCTTCTTATTACATTATCAAAGAAAGGTGTATGTTTCATGCTTATTGTTGAATATAATGTTCATGTTTCATTATCCTCTTTCAGGTAGTCGTTGTTAGTTACTCTGGCAGTCCAAGGAATTCGCAACATTCATCTCAGGAACCAGATCTATGTTCCTTCCAAGTTCTTCCTAATTTGGTCAATTACATTCCAAGATTTACTGTAAAATAGCAAAACAGGTTCTATATAGCATTTCAACACTCTCTTTCTTACGTTCAATGATAGTGACCTATTGCATAAGATACCCCTCGTTTTCTGAAATACGGCTTTTGTTTGCCCTGTTCTGTTCTTAATCTCTGTTGTACATCTTCCATCTCATGATATAACTGCTTCTAGGCATTTAAAATTATCCACTTGGGTAAGACATAAATAACATTATCACTGCTGTAAATATTCGGCGGTATGGTCGTTAATATACACTCCATCTCTCCCCTTACCCCCCCCCCCCCCCCCCCCCCCCATGTATTACCCCGGTACTCGGAAAACTAACAGAAACTTTTTAACAGCCTCAGATTCGTCTCCTACCAGTACACTCTATAACGTTTCCAACTGCTCAGCAGCGCCAGAGCACACTTTCACTTTTGCTTACATTTGGTTTCTGTTATAAATAAGACACATTAAGTTGAGGGACAAGGTCTGGCGCGTGGTTCCAGCCATATCTCTGTTCCTCCTTGTCCCTCGTCCCCCTCTTCCTCATACCCAGACAAAACTGGGTTTCTGGTCTAGGGAATTGTGAAATTCTTATCTATGGTCCGTCACATGACTAATGATAGCACATTTATCCCTGCCACGTTTCAGGTCCAATCTGAAGGGACAGTTAAGATAAGGTTCGCGCGGAGCTCAGCGTTTTAACTCTCTACCTTCCAGCTAGGCCTGACGTTACACACACTGGTTACTAGTTATTTATGTTAATCTCTCTTGTTCGAGACTATTTATGTTTTAATGGTATTAAATTTCTAATTTCATATTTAAAAAAGTTCCAGAGGAAGATTATTATAATCGAAATGTCGATTCCTTGTGTGGCAGTATAAATAATTTTTATTTTTAAAAAATGTTTTATATACCATCATTTCTCTCTCTCTCTCTCTCTCTCTCTCTCTCTCTCTCTCTCTCTCTCTCTCTCTCTCTCTCTCTCTCTCTCTCCCCCCCCCCCCCCCATTTTATTTTTGTGATTTACGCGCACCAGATTTGCCTTCCTTGTAAGGTACGTACACCATGTCTGTGCTTGTTATCTATCAATTTTCCCTCAGGTGTTACGCTATTTAACTTTTTTTTTTTTAAATTTGCTATTGTTACAGTTGTATATTCTAATTTCCGGCCTTGTGATGAAGGCATTACGAATGTAATTCTTAATCCCTCGTACCGCGTTCGAAATACACGTATAGGTGATTTGAAGACAGACCGCCTTGCGTTGGTTTCCATACAATGGTATGAGTGGCAGTCGTTCATAAAGCAATCGCAAACTACTGAACGTAAACTTGCCTAGGAATCACATAAACAGCTAAAACATGCCGGAGTTGACTGCTACGTCTTGTAAAGGATATGCAATTAACTTCTAACCAGGTAATTATTATATCCCGAGCAAGTGGGTGTAATGGTTAAGAAGTGGCGCTGATAATCCCAGGAGGGCGGTCGGACAAGGGTTCCATGTCCGGCTCGCCGTTCCTTACGGGCAGGAAAGGCTTCCTATTCCCTCCAGTATTCAATGCTAAATTATGTGACTGCTCTAACATTTCCCATAGCCCAGCAGCGGCCTGCTAAGTGACTTTAAAAACAAAAATTTGTTATTATATAGTAACATACTGGTTATTAGTTATTACTTTAACCGTTGTAGTGTCAGACATATATCTATGTATATACCAGTTATGTCTTACTTTACCACGGCAGTTATTACTTTAACTCTCCTTGTCTCAGTCAATCAATTGTCTCTTTGAATACCAGCTATTTCTGACGTTAACACACTGGTTACCAGTTATTACTTTAACCCCTCTTGTCTCACACTGTTGTTATCTCGTTATATACAAATTATTTCTTTCATTAACACATCAGTTATTATTTAAACCCCTCTTGCCTCACACTGTTGCTATCTCGTTAAATACAAATTATTTTTTTTTTCCATTAACACAACAGTTATTACTTTAAACCTTTTTGCCCTTGACTGATGATATCTCTTTATAAAGCTAGTCCTTACAAAACTCGTTATTATAGTCTGTCCCGAAAAGAATGCCTTCATTCATGATCAATTATTTCGAAAACTGTCTGTTGCGTCGTTATGAAATTTTTCCTGCCGTCTTATATTTACATCCACCCAAGGAATATGTTTTTGATAGGTACAAAAGCAACTTAAATCATGGAAAGCGGCGACATTTCTTTGATGTACTGGTGAAAAACTAGTGATTTCTCGCTAACAAACTGGTTTTACAGTAATGCCAATATCCCCGCCAGTTCGGATGACAAACACAAGGCGTATCCAGATTCGTATGGAAGTGTCTGCTCTGCTGAGACGGAACATGATTACCTGTTTTGCACGACGAATATAGCTGTGAATGTCTCTGCAGTGGGCTTCCTTCTTAACGGTCAAGATGTTGGTCCTCATTTCATTGAAGTTTAGAGAATGATTCGTATGTTCGTGTGTTGTCCCCTCATTTGACAACGTGTTTATTCTCACATTTCTTGTTATGCCACAATATGTCAGTTCCCACCGCAATATTACTCTTCGGTTGGTAATCAGTGCATCTAGAGCTTTTTGTTTTTTCAATGTCACCGTTGAGGGCTTACGGAATTTGGAAATTCATCACTGTGGAATACAAACTGTTGCAATTAGCAAGTTGTATTGTTTATGCCAATGTTGTAATGTTTAGGGCCTGCAATTCTTCTGAATATGTGAAGCAAAATATCCCAGTAGGTGTGCATGTGGATTAAGGTCTGCGATCTGCCCAGACCTTAATCGGCGTCGGACGATTCCAGTAGGTTGATGACTGCTATCGGTAGCATAAAATTCAATCCATTCTTTCTCCAATAGTCATCTTTCTCTTTCAACACATGGTCCTCACATTTTTTCCAGCAACTTTTATCAATTTTTAATAGCGCGGTCTGAGATAGTATCTTGACGTCAGACAATTTGAATAGATTGATTGATTGACTGATTTAGAAACCGACATCACAGCATTCGGGTCATTCCCATAAGCGCTCCGTCCCCATCCTCAGCAGCCAGCGAAGAGTTCCAACACCAATAATTTCAGTAGCAACCTGATTATATGTCCGTCTCGCCTTTCCTCTGAGCGTCGAGCCTCGGCCAGATCCCCTCGTCACTCCTCGCTGCCTCATTCTTGCCAGACTATGGTGATCCATTTGCTCCTCCGAGGTGTACACGTGCTCCCAGAAGGCCGCCACCACGTCTGCCTTGTCATGAATCAATGCCGTAGGTATTTTGCCTTCTTGGGCAACTACATTGTGATATGATGCATTGTCCATAATTAGACAAGACGGTCTATCTAGGGATAGAAGCACTGTATTCTCGAGCCAATCGCTAAATACATTGCCATTCATCTCATTATGATTATCCCTATTGTCTGTATACTTTGATATGAACACGAGTCCAGCATTCTGTAGTAAACCATTTTGAGTACTACCAGTATGGGCTATAACGAAACGCTGTCCTTTACTACTGGGCACATATCGCGTTATCTTTCCGTCCACTGATTGCCATTCCTTTTCACTTGTGTGGTGCGCATTGATCCAGGTTTCATCCAAATACACTATGTCATAATTTTATTTGCGCATTTCCCTTATTTCACGTAGGTATCTGCTTCTCGAGGCTCCTATATGCGGTTGCTCGCAAATGATATCTCTATCTCTCTACTTTCTAAACGTGAAGCCTTATATGAAAGGACCCACATTAATGACACACCTCTGAAGATACTGCGACACCAATGAACACTCCACGTTTCACTTCTCAAGGCTCTTTTTGTAAGGCCAATCCCGTGAACAAAGTGAAAGTTTACTATTGCACGCTCGTGTTTCCTCGTGAAGATGTAATACTTCTAATAATGTGCACTTCATCTCTGTCCCGTAAATTATATACCGCATATAAACAAACTTTGAAATCTGCTGTACAATCTCCAGAACAAACATTTTTTTGTTGGGTGGACATCATGATAAGGTTATATGCTAAATCTCATCATTTTCTCTCAGCTCGTTACTGAGATGGAATTTTATATTGGGACAGACAAAAGTAAATGGACTATAGTTATGCTTTTAACTCCTCTTGTCTCGGGCTGTTATCATGACAACCTACACGCATCTTAATAACTCCACCATCACGTGATGTACCGACACACCTCGACGGTTGATTCACCATCTCGAACGACCATCAGTTTCGAACCAACTGTGCTCGGTTGCCCTGATTTTCCCACATGGCCAAGTCATTACGGCATTTATCCCTGTCTTCACTCTGCTCTCTTGTTCTATCACGTTTGCCAGCTGTCACTACGGTTTCAAGTCTGTTCTCCACAAAACGTATCCACATAATCTGGAATGTCTACCTCTGATTTCTCTTTCTCTAATTAATTTACTGCTGTCTCCGTGAGCCGAGTACCAGGCATTCGAAAACTCTGCCGTGACCGATGTGTGCAGAAGATTGTGTCGCGTTTTGTTATAACGTACTGACATGGGAGCCGGTCGTTCAGAAAGCAATGGCAAACTACTGAACAGCAGCTGAAAATGCGGGTGTTACTGCGACGTCCTGCAAGGGATATGCAACATTTTAAAAAACAACAACTAATTTACGGTTTTTATATTTCTTGAAGGACTTCTTCACTCATTCTTCTGTCGGTCCGTCATATTCATTGCATTCTCCCCAGAAACCATATTTCCGCTGGCAGTAGATGCTTCTCAACTTGTCTTTAACGCCTGGTTACATGGTTAAAAGTTGTAACTGGATAGTGCAACATCTGCTTCTTAACTCTTAAGAAAATTGGGATTTCCCAATGTTCGCTGGAGCCATATTCTCCGCCTCATTGACTGTTCATGCATATTTCCAGTTTACAGTTATTTATTTCCATAATGTGTTTTCGTTAGAACTATACCCGTGTAAATTAGTTGAGGGTGGCACTGGACAGATGATGTATGAGCACGTATGGGCTAATAGTCGCTTAAAAAAAGGCTAATAGTTCGATGTGAAATGAGGCAGATCTGTTGACTGATTAACTAACCAACTAAAGAACCAACCAATCATCAACCAACCAGCCAATTATAAACACATTCGAGTTGTACTGGTTGGCACTCACAGAAGTAGAAACAAGAAGCAAAGATTAATACACAAATACATGTTTGGGGTGTCTAGTTGGTTATGCGTCGAAATACACTTGTTCCCGCAGAGAGGTGCTGTTGTCATTTGGAGGCGACGGGTTCGAATTCCGGCATGGAAACTTCAGTTTTATATGTATATTGTCTATTGCCTCCTCTAATCGCTAGTTATTTCTTCTGCTTCTGTAAGCGCCAACCAAATCATGGTGAATTTGTTTATGAGCTATCTTAGTGGCCCCAAAAGGGTTGCACACATGATTTTTCTGCGTACAACTAACCAATTAACCATGTGACTAAACTATCCAACTAACCATCCAACCAATTCACCGACCGACCAACTAACTAACCAACTAATGAACTAACTAGCTAGCTAACCAACCAACCAACTTTCAAAACAAAAGTTTCATGTTAAAATTCTCGCAGATTGTCACAGCGTCTCTGTTTTCATCTGTCTGAATATCTCTTGTCAACTATTGTGAAATGTCTGAATTTCGCTATCTTCTGGTGCAGTTGTTGGTGCATAAGCTTGCACAACTGAGATGTTCCTTTTCGTGTGATTAATTATAGTAGTCAGAAGCTAATAACTGACTAGAGTGTATCTAAACTGTTCTGAACAATCTTTCTCTGTCGGGAGAAAACCAAAACTGCTCTATACACCCTTGTCTTTCATTGAGTAAATCAGTGGATTTCCTTTCTGAATCATAAAATTTTCTTATTCCGCCCAACTGTGTTCTGACATTCCCAATATATCAAGTTTAGTTCTTGCCAGTAAATTAGAGATCATACGTTTCTCACACTCCATGTCTTAGTTAAACTCTTTAAATATTTTCATAACCGAGAATAACAACACTGTTGTAGAAAAGAAATTGTGCACAACTGATAGTTAATCACACGGCTCTTATTTCTTGTTGATAAGTTTCTTTTATCTTTTTCTTCATTTTCGTCTTCTGCTTCTAATTCTTCTAGTCCTGCTTTTTTTTTTTTTCTTGTAATCCTGTTTCCTCCTCCTCTTCTTTTAAATCTCTGTTCCTCCTCCGCCTCTTCTTCTTCTTTGTCATAATCTTGATTCCTCTTCTTCATCTGCTTCTTTCTCCTTCTTCTTCTTAGTCTTCTTCATTTTCTTTCGTTCTTATTTTGTCTTTTTCCATCCTCTTCTTCTTCTCTTTGTCTTCTTCTCTTCGTATTCTTTTTCATATTCTAACTTATTCGATATTTTCTTCTTCTCTTCGTCTCCAAACAGCGTTCCATATTTAGCAGCACAATTAAAAAGAGCTGTCCCTTCCCTACCTTTGCCTACATTGCCTCTACCTTTGTCTACATTGCCCTTACCTTTGTCTTCATTGCCCCAACCTTTGTCTACATTGACCCTACCTCTGTCTACAATACCCTTACCTCTGTCTACCTAACCCTATACACTGCTGCCCAAATATGCATCCGATCCCACCTCACCACCTACAACTATGAACGTGCACAACTGGTCACCGACTCCAGTAACCCTTACAACGGTAAAACCACCAGGTCCCACGGCTGGTTTAACACCTAACAAGCCATGTAACAGTACACCCCATGTTTACCAGAAGTGTTTTCCGCACCAAATGCTGTTCTTGTGTCCTATTTCGCGCGTTTACGGCAGCCGCCAAATAAACAACCCTTGATTTGATTTTCTTCTCTGGAGTTTTCCCGCCCCTTCACTTGGAGATCGGCTGCCTATTTCTCTCACGCGCCTGGAAACGATTGGCTAGACGAGGGGTTCCCAAACTGATGTGAAACGACGCAATACTACGGTTGAAGAAGTTGACGCCTGTGGCGTAAGGGGTAGTAAACGCTGTTTCATAATCGCGACATAACGGGTTCGAAGTTAGCTGTGGGTGATTTTTGACGGTAGACGTCATTGCGTTGATTTTCACTAAGGCATGAGCGTCAGCCGTTAAGTCAGTCAGTCAGTCAGTCAGTCAGTCAGTCAGTCAGTTATCTGTTGAGATATCATCCTTGAACTCCGGACAAGTCCATAGATGTACATATCTCCCCCCCCCCTCCCCCACCCCAAACCTAAACTTATGCATCAGCGTCCGGCAGCGAACAGTGCCAGTTCTGTGTTGGTTGACGAGCCCATCATTCACCCGATGTGCCTCTCGTGTCTGGCCGTGCCAATTCTTACTTCCAAGTCTCTTATTATGGACACTGAAGTGGATTCCCTGGCAGAAAAGTCCTCCACTCTAAAGGGCATTCATACTATCGGCACGATCCTTAGACTGGTCATCTGCACGGGATGAAAAGCCAGCAAGGTGGATAATCACGATCCTTCTATCTGATATCTGCCAGCCGTGGACCGTGGGAATGCTTCAGTTAAAGCCACATTCTGCCAACTCCACCAATACAATGAAGTCTGGCAATGCTGTAGTCAGCTGATTCTTTCACTGTTAACCAACACTGGGTTTTCCTAGGTTTTGTGTGGGAATCCCTCAGGTTTTGTTTGCGATTTCTCCAGGCTTGGTGTGGATATACTCCAGGTTTGGCGTGGAATTTCTCCAGGTTTGGTGTGGGGTTTCTCCAGGTTTGGTGTGGGGTTTCTCCAGGTTTGGTGTGGGGTTTCTCCAGGTTTGGTGTAGGATTTCTCCAGGTTTGGTGTGGGATTTCTCCAGGTTTGGTGTAGGATTTCTCCTAGTTTTGTGTGGGATATTCCCATTTAGTGTCCGATTTTGCCATGTTTGGTGTAGGATTTCCGTATGATTAGTGATGGATTTCCCTGTTTGGTTTGGGTTTTCCTATGTATGGTGTCAGATTTCCCCATGTATGGCATGGTATACCATTTCTCCAATTTATGGTGTCGTGTGCCATTTTCTAATGTTTTGTGTGCAACTCCCCCATTTTTAGTGTAGTGTGGAATGACCCCAAGTGTAGTGTAGTGTGGAATTTTCCAATGTTTGGTGTAGTATGTGATTTCCCCATGTATTGTATGAAATTTCATCATGTTTGATATGGTATGGGATTTTCCAATGTTTGGTGTGGTATGGGATTTCCCCATGTTTGGTGTGGATTAATCTGCCCCACAAAGTTTTCACACATAGCTGAAGTTAGCTATTTTCACGACACACACCTCATATCCCCAACAACAATAACAACCACAAAACGGACTAATGCATCTCATCTCATCAGATTACTCTTGTAACTTGCGGTGTCACGGTGAAAAATAAACAGCGGGAGAGTGCCCGCTTATGGCCTTCATGCATCGATATTCCCATAGACTCTACTACTCCCTCCGTCCATCGTGTACGTGGTCGGCCTCTTACTCTGCTTCCATGCATACAGAAGGATCGACTAGCCTCTCTCGGGAGGGGTGAAAAGTAAAAATTAGTAGCCTGCCGATGACCCGCAGACTACACAAGTCAACCCCACCGCCACGTGGTGTAGACCGGAACACCTTGACCGCGAGGTCATGGGCTAACGGGATTATGACTCGCCATGGGGAACGGACTCCCTATGGTCAGATTTTTGTCCTAAACCTGTGGCTGGCCTAGCAAGCAGGCAGAGGATCTTCATACTGCTCGCAGAAAAACTAAGAAGACTAATGCATAATAATAATAATATTCATCATCATCATCTTCCACTTCTGCCGTCAAGCGTCGTGGGGAGGAATAATTTGCGTTCCAGCACCCGGTGGGCGGCACTGGATAGTGTCATTCCGTGTGGTTGTACAATGTCTCTGATGTCGTCAATCCATTTTCTTCTTGGACGTCCTCGTGGTCTCGTCGCAGATGATCTTTGATGTAAGGCCAGTGATGGTAGCTGCTGATGTTGCAGTCTAACGACATGGCCAAACCACTTGATCTTCTGGCTTTCAATAAATGTGGTACAAGGTGTTGATCCCACTGTCTGTCTGATAGTAGCATTTCTTACTCGGTCTCGGATTGTAGTGTGTGGGGGTGGAGGGGGTGGGGGGTAGAGAGGGGGTGACAACTACTACAAACACAACAATAGTTTCTGAGATTGTGAAAGTTAAATAACTTGCTATCCAATACCCTGGAAACGCACCCCAATTTGTTTGTTTGTTTGTTGTTTTTTTAAATCTGCCATAAAAGGGATTCAAACACATACGAGCCGGCAGGCAAGAGTGCTAGCTACTACTCCACCGAGGCTACCTAAAATGTAACAAATAAACGTTCAGATATTCCTTTAGTAGAGAATAACAATAAGTTAAAGATAGGATGATCAGTTTGAGAACCATTGAGGCTTTTAGAATAAAAAGAAAAATAAAGTCTGAGCTGGCCTAAGCGAGTAAATGAATCCTCCATGATGTGGGTCACAAATTGCCGCCCATGCTTCTCGCAGCCATGTCCTAACAACAATAATGCTAATCACACGAATCCAACATTTGTTGTTGTCGCTTATGTGTTGGAGATTACCAAACAGAACAATAGCATGCGGCGACCGAGAAAGGAAACTTGACAAAGTCTGTAAATATCTCATTAGTTGTGTCTGAGATTTCGAGGAGGACGTCGAGGGTGGGTGAAAGCGAGAGAGAGAGCGAGCGAGAGAGAGAGAGAGAGAGAGAGAGAGAGAGAGAGAGAGAGAGAGAGAGAGAGAGAGAGAGAGAGAGAGAGAGAGAGAGAGAGAGAGAGAGAGAGAGAGAGAGAGAGAGAGAGAGAGAGAGAGAGAGAGAGAGAGAGAGAGATTTCAATCAAGACGAAGACAAATATCACTAGTGCATTAAATTCATGTTTCTTCTATAAACAATATTCTTTGTGGTTTTTAATTGCCAGCAGGCCACATCACAAAAGACAGACATATAAAAAGGCATAGACAACCAGACAAGGCGATGAAAATGCATTATTTCAAGAAATAAATAAACAAAACACGTCGACGGCATTTGAATAACAATGAAATAAAGAGAAATGACAAAACACAGACCGGGAAATGAAAATTATATAGGACAAAGGCAGCGGGTGAAGTCGTTAGTAGTAGGTCTCAAGGATTGTCTTGAACTTGGCATAGTTTGAGTATGTATCGTTGTCACAGTGCATGGATGCTCCATACATGTCTCGATCTCCTACCATCGATCATCATCATCTTGTAAAAAATACTGTACAGAATGTCTCTCTTCTCTCGGCTCGCTGAAAAGCCTCTCGATCTCTGATCATCTCTCCTGTCCCCTCATGCCCAAGGAATCTGTAATGCACTGTGTCCATCTTCGTGCTTCCTCTTCTTCTAGGGACCACGCCTTCCATCATTGTTCTCTCCAAGCCATTGAGACGGTTAACGTGGAAAAATTATTTCATTTTTCGGGACTTGATCCTGTATGTGACCTGGTTTTCTCCGATGCCCACTATTGCAGAATATCAGTCTCTTTCTTCTTGATCCACTGTATTCTAAGAGCTTTTTGGTAACACTTCAGCTCAAAAGCCCGCTTTTCCTTCTTTAGCGATTGGTCCACACATCACATCCATGACTGAGGCGTTATACCATACATAAGCCATTGAGACGGTTAACGTGGAAAAATTATTTCATTTTTCGGGACTTGATCCTGTATGTGACCTGGTTTTCTCCGATGCCCACTCTTGCAGAATATCAGTCTCTTTCTTCTTGATCCACTGTATTCTAAGAGCTTTTTGGTAACACTTCAGCTCAAAAGCCCGCTTTTCCTTCTTTAGCGATTGGTCCACACATCACATCCATGACTGAGGCGTTATACCATACATAAGCCATTGAGACGGTTAACGTGGAAAAATTATTTTATTTTTCGGGACTTGATCCTGTATGTGACCTGGTTTTCTCCGATGCCCACTCTTGCAGAATATCAGTCTCTTTCTTCTTGATCCACTGTATTCTAAGAGCTTTTCGGTAACACTTCAGCTCAAAAGCCCGCTTTTCCTTCTTTAGCGATTGGTCCACACATCACATCCATGACTGAGGCGTTATACCATACATCCCACACAGATAATGTCACCAATAGTGCAACATCGCCGTTGCATTGGGTAGGTTCACTATGCATGTACACCTTGGAATCGCACATCTTTTAAATATTATTTTCCTGGATTGGTTGTTAAGTTTCAAATGTTGTTTGGTCATGGATCTAAAGGTAAAAGGAACGGAAACAAATAGACATTTGTCCAACCTGCGGGAAAATGACATGTCCAGGCGTGTAAAGTGTTTACAAAAAGCTGCTGGAGATTGAAACATAGAGCCTGGCGCTGGCTTTCATACTTCTTCTTCTTCTGCGTTCATCCGGAGTTTTTTTTTTTTCGGACGTGATTGCGTTGTGCCTGTTTACAGCAGAGCTGCGTTCTTGCGCCGTTAGGCCGACACATCCGACTTCTGCGGGCAATTGTTGACCTGGTTAACCTTCCCGGTGGCTTTCATACAATGATATGTATGCCGGTCGTTCAGAAAGTAATGATAAACTACTAAAGTAAACTTGTCAAGAAACGACAACCAGCAAAAGAATGTTAGCGTTGACTGCGACGTCCTGTAAATGAAATGCACATAGTTTAACAGATACATGTCTTAGGAACTCAGCTCAACACAGATGAACAGGAATCACCTGGGGAAAATAAAGTTCACTTAGTTGTATCTTACAGAACGTTGCAATTCACCCCGGCAATTATTGGTAATTGGTAATCGTGTAGGCAATTTGACGTGCAGTGGTATGCTATAGCTTTTCGAACGGTCGACGATCATGTCATTGGAAACATCAGCGGAAAGCTTGCAAATGACCGGCGGCCGACTTCGAACTAGGTATGTCAGGACTGTCAAACTAGGTCAGTAACTTAAGCCATATATGCTGAACAGCGGGGAACATTGTTCATCATCATCATCATCATCATCATCATCATCATCATCATCATCATCATCATCATCATGCAACATGCCCATAAGCGTGGGCGGTCATGTTTCGCCATCTCACTCGATCACCAGAGTCGTAGATCAGCTCAGTGTTCGTGTCTCAACTATACCACGTGGCCAAGCCATCCAGGTATTTACTTCTCTGCCTTCGTATTGTTCTTTTCTTCTTTGTTTTTTTTTTTGGTCGTACCCTGCCACGCGAACTGATCCATACCATGGAAGATCACAAGACGTGGAAAAGCCTGATCACTCACGCCGGTCGGCAGGGCACTTGATGATGACCCTGAGGCGGTTTCTCTTAAACGTCTGTTCAGCTTGTCTTCTTTGGTTTTAAACGGTCGAGGGAATTGGATCGCCCGCAAAGTGCACACGAGTCCTCCTGAGTTTATTGCCCTTGTCCGAGAGGCATCTTCCTTGCCCCAGAGGCTAGACAACCCTTGCCCAGACGGTCGTATGTCATCCCTTTCTTACAAAACAATTCACCTAGTCCAGACCCCTGAAACACACCAGATCAACACGAGCCGGGTGAGAAGTTGCTAACGGCTCTGAACCTCAACGGCTCTGAACCCTTCCCGGACCCCCATCCTCTCTCCCGTATTTTCTTTGAATTAGTTCAGTTAAGAGCGGCTGGCCGAGTGGCTAGAACACCGGACTCTCCTTCGGGAGACCCAGGTTCGATCCCTAGGTAAGGTGTGGGATTATTTTCTGTCATGGGGCAAAAATAATCCTAGCTTGCACGGTTCGCGGCGACTGCACTAGCCAGGCGGCCTTAATTCCTCAGGCTCAAAGACCCCTCTGCCATACACCACAAGATAATATATTGGCAGTAAATGACAGTGACAGTTTTAGTTCAGTTAAAAACTGAAAACCTTATTTACGTACAACGCGGCCAACCATGAATATTATCTTACTAAATAGTTGACCCCTTTTTTTTACACGCCTTAAGGCCTAGTGCTGGTCCTTTATTTTAATACACAAATCGGCACCACTATCAAACCAACCACCCTTACTTCCCATCACATTTTGCGGCACCGCTTTCAGGCTGTGTTGGTGCGAGAGGCCTGGTGAATTTACTCATCATCATCTTCTTTCACTTTTGCCGTCAAGCGTCGTGAGGAGGAATAATTAGCGTTCCAGCGCCCGATGGGTGACACTGAATAGTGTCATTTCGTGTGATTGTAGTGTAGCCGAGGGGAAAAGACAAGGGAAAGACTGACCTTCCTTTGCTATGGTGCAAAGAGATAATTCTGACGTCATTAGGGCCAAAGAAGAAAAGGAGTAAACAGAGAGAGAGAAAACCTAGCACCGCCCCCAAATGACCCCCCCCCCCCCCTCTTAAAAAAGGAAGAAAAGAGAGAGAGATAATAATTAGATGAGAAAATTCGAGATCTTGGAGAGGGGCCTCAAGTCTTACTGATATTCAGTCATGAATTATCATGTTGAAACCCAGACAGTGAAATAAGGTGATAGATTGTGGTAGAAATAGTGGTTGTAAAAACTAAAAGAGGCTAAACAAACAAATCAAGGACAAAAAAAAACAAGCTCTTTTATTTATCAACTACTACAACTTCGGTGAGAATTTGTGTTCAAACACAATGAATAATACATTGAAGTTCAATAACAGATCCAACAGACAATTGCAGACATCCAAAGTCAACCAAGGGTGGTCTCTATTCAGTCACCAGAACTTAAGACAACAGGGTACACCAAGTACCACAACACGGGCGTTCCAAACAATAGCTGGTTAGACTCACACAATAAAGAACTTTGACACAGACAACGATAAGGCACTACAAAAACATAAGTTACACAATATAAATCGGGTCGGCCACAAAACAACTATATGCGCAGGGCCAAAGCGTATCCTTCACAAACTGGACCAGCTACTACAACAAACATCGCTTCAGATCTCTTTGTCCCGTTTGAGTTCCGGCAGTAGCCAGGGCCATACGGCTTTAACAGGCCAAACCAAGATTGCGTCGATTTGGCACTGTTACAGTAGAATGTCTTTGATGTCGTTAATCAATTTTCTTCTTGGGCGTCCTCTTGCTCTCGTAGCAGATGTTCTTTGATGTAAGGCCTCTACTGACATTTAAGTAACAAATCGGCTTCGATGGGGGTACGAATACACGTTCTAACACTGCATTATCACAGCTCCCTTCTTCTGCATCGAATAGGACTACTCACGTAAATGGAGGCGAGGGAGACATTGCTCAGCTCGTCCCCTTCGGTTTCCCGGTGATATGGTCTTAGTCCCATACTTTTACATACGGCAACATAGGGGCGTGCATCATACGAGGTTTCATAAACACTAAAGAATAAAATCTTGACTTTTCAATGATGTCAAAGAAAGGAAAGAAAAATCTTAGAAGGCCGCAGATAATTTTGTTTAAAAATCAACAACAAAAATCAGACAGTCTAGAAGAAATAAAGATCCAAGAAAACTAGCTCATGTACGGTTTCATGTCTGGGAAACGGGAATACGTGCACACATCTAACGCCAGTGCTTTACAGGGAACAATACCGGAAAGCATGATCCTGGAAGACTAGCCATAGGCCAATCTACAATTGCTGACATGGAACGTTACAGATACTCTAGGCATAAATATGAATGAGGCTGGGAACTGATGTGTCCTGAAAGAGGCTGAGAAAGAAAGACAACTTATCAAAAATATGAGAGAGGTCCGCATGGCTGAATGGGTAAGAGCACTCACTCTTAAACGTCCGGTGTGCTGATGCCGAGGTAGCGGGTTCAGCCCCTACACTGGCCAACTAAATTAAAATGTTGACTTCCCGTCACTGACATATGAACTTTTTTGCATATCCCTTACAGGACGGTGCAGTCATCAGCATTTTTCAGCTGATGTTTATGTACTTGGCAAGATTACGCTCAGTAGTTTGCTTATGGACGTAAGCGAAGACAACTAGTAATAGGAAAAGCTAAACCAGACACAATCAGTCCAGTGCACTTCACAGTAGTGTATGGACTACACTTGAGTTCAAGTCCAACGAACGCAAAATAATTTCTTTAAACTGATGAGACACTCGCTGTTATAATTCTCTGACTACATTATGAGAAGATAACAAATGGATACGTGACAACTGGACAGATTTTTGAAAAAAAAAAGAGAGATAGAGAAAGCCACAGAGAGTAGATTACTGACACTGTTTTGTTATGGGGCGGAAAGGTTTCACGGTACCAAATGATGCATGCTGTTGGAGCAATGGCAAATTACCGAACGTAAGAACACGCAAGAATTTATTCAGTTGGAGACAACGAGACAAGGAAGCAAAATCGTCACCGCCAGTCGGTACGACACTTGATGGTGCTATTTATTTCTGTAAACTTTCTGTATTTCGTGTTTGACCTGACGTTTTTTTTTTTTTTAAAGCATAAAAAAGTCGCTTAAAAGTCGACAGGGTCGACATCATTGCACCGGGTTTTATCCCATATGGCTCAGCCTCTTTCCGCAGCGCGGAAAGCGTCGCACAAAGCACGAACTCCGTAGCTTTTAGCGACGACCCACAGGAGTCTCCGACACATTTAACTCGTAAACCGAAGGACGCGGCCCGGAATCGAACCCACAACCTTCAGAGCACGAGTCAAACCACTTCGCCACAGAGACTCCCGACATTTTTAAAGCATGTTAAATGCAAGACCGTTTACAGGACCTGCAATCAACCCCGACATTTTTACCTGTTTAAGATTTACAGGGTATTGTTTACGCTCAGTAGTTTGTCATTGCTTTCTGAACGACCCACGCCCATACCACTGACAACAATAGAAGGCGGTGCGTTTCAAAACAGTCTGCAGCTGATACGGAACCCTGGACTTCGGTGTGTCGCAGCTGTGTGCAATGTGGTCACCATCCCTAAGGCACCGCGCATGTGTGCTGATATCAAGGATTGATATGGTATCATATTAACGATAACTAACGCGAATTATCTCAAACAACCGTACTCCACTCCATCTGATATATAGGGTGTATTTTTTTTAATGACTGTGCAGTGTTTGAAAATATTGCCGGTCCAAGTTTTGTATTCACCCTCTGTAAAGTTCATGCAACATAATAGTTAAATACAAAATTTGGAATGGCAATATTTTCAAATGCTGTACAGTCATTACAAATACACCCTGTGTAACTCTCCAGTGCGCATCTGACAAGATGCAGCGAAATAACCCAGGCAATCAATTATGCAACATATTGTTTGCAGGTTCTGTGTTTAAAGATAGGCACAGAATCGAAAAATAAATCAACAAAGTAAGTGTGCGTGTGTGTGTGTGTGTGTGTGTGTGCGCGCGGCGCGTGCGTTAGAATCTTCACAAGGAAAGGATGTTTATTTTAAATGGACTTGCCAGGTCGATCCAAACTTACATGGTCACCAGACCATCTTCTTAAAGTACTGAAGTAAATGCCACAGACGTGGTATTGACCGTATCATCCATGGAGTGCCATTTGATCTATAAAACATACGACTATCGCCATATACCCAACATTCACTCGTCAAGACACGGAAAAAGACCTTCCCACTTTCATCATCATCATCATCAAGTGCCATGCAAGCTAGCGTAGGCGTTCATTGCTCCCTACAGATCTCGGTCTTTACTACCTCTGAATTGTGTTTTGCCAAGATAATGTGGTGGTTTCCCCTTGCCTTCCACATCCACCTGGTGGTCTTTTACTTCTGCCTTTGACAGCCATTTCCGATTGTCAGGACAAGTGAGTGCCCTGCTCTGTTCAGCTGCAGCGTTGTTCACTTATTCCGGTGGAAACTCCTCCCCCCCCCCCCGGGGGGGGGGGGCTGCATTTGCCACACCGTGGTGTGTTTCCCGTACTCTACCACTGGGGGGGGGGGTGCAGTTGGGATTTTCCCTTCCTAAAGTTATGGTCTATGATGGCCAAAACTCTCCAGTACTTTTTAAATGACTAGCGTTTTAAAACCTGGCCCACAGCTTTGGCAAGCCATCGCATTAACCACAGTACTAACCTAGCTCAGCTACCGGTCTACAAAGAGTTAAAAGAACGTGACTGACTACGGCAGTGATTTACTGATCAATAAATCTCTACGCTTGTTTGTCTATGCTCTCCCTAATGAACTAATAAACACACTGTACATTATTCCCGTGTGAATTAGTTGCTTACACCCCCAACTTTCAACGTAATCTTTTCTTACATTCTTAAGCGCATATATTCCAATGTGTTCTCTCCCCACCACCTCCCAACGAAAAGCAACCCGCACTGAACATTTTCAACACAACCTGCCGAGGCGGGCCGCAGTTGCCGTCTTCAAACAACAGCCGGTTTAAAAGCGTCACTCCATCAATTTTCTTAAACCGTTGCGTTTCTTTTCCACTTCAGCAGTAACATCAATCCAGGTTTTCCTCAAACTCAGTTACCACCCCTTGTCCGAGGTTCCACGCCGCTTTTACATGTTTATCTCTTCAGCCGAGCATTTCTTCCACACCTTTTGTTGTTTCCTTGCTTATGTTTTGTTTCTGGAGTTGTTTCTATTGCTTCTTGTTTGTTAGTGGAAAATGATGGATTGAGACTGTCATCTTTTGTTTCATGACCCTCCAGCTGCAGGGAAAGGGTTTCGGGGGAAATCTGATGGCAACTGTGATGAATGCTCAACACATGTGAACGGTCGTTTCTCTCTCATCAAGTTTACACTTACCGTGGGTTGATCAGCCGCATCCTATCTCAGGCTCGCGGGACTCCTGCGGTGGGAGTAATAGAATGAAACGGCACCCATGGTCTGTCCGTCCGATCTTCGAACCTCGTTCAACCTGTTTCCTCAGCCTTGGTTATAATTGAGGGGGTTCATATTGTGGTTATTGTAGTTTAGACGTTTTCCTCTGATACATGCCTAGAAAAGTTCCTATTCGCCGTTGACTTTCATTTCTTCCTTCGCCGACGATATATCGATGCTATCTCCGCCCTTATGCCCTATTCCTATCACTGCGGAGTCTTTGTTAGACTCAATTTTAATTTGTTTGTTATTCTGATTCAAAACAATGTATATTACCTTAGTGAATTTAAAAATAGAAACCGCAAACAATATGTTGCACGATTTAATGCCTGGCTTATTTCTCCTCAGGTGCATACTGCAGAGTTATATATCATATGAAGTGAATAAACGAATTATACAGGGTGTATTTTTAATGACTGTGGGGTGTTTGAAAATATTGCCGTTCTAAGTTTTGTATTTACCTTTTATGTTGTGACAAAACTTGGAACGGTAATATTTTCAAAATACCCGATAGTCATTAAAAATACACCCTATACTTTAGCTGAAATATTTAAACACAAAGTCACTGTTACTGTTCGAAAGTGGATGACTAGGTATCCCAACGGTAATTGCAACATCACAATAAAATCTTTCTATTTGCATCAAACTGACTGAAATTGACTAATTATTCATGTATCAGTGTATATTGAGCAATCGTGTATTGTTCCTCAAAGACAATAAACGAATCGGATTTTCTTTGTTAACTGTATGATGACTATCAAACATTTGTTTCGAAATCGCCGAGTTTGGCGTTTTATGAGCTGTCGACTGCATAAAGGTTCCGGAAGACTAATTAACTCTCTTTTCCAAAGGTTATTCTGATAAGTTGTACTTATTGCTACTTCTTAGTTACTGATATTGTCAATATGTATTGCTTTATCATGTTTAGTATCAGCCGGTTTCTTCCTCTTCTTCTTTCGATGGCTTGACGTGTATTGTCTATACCTGCAATGCTGTCTCTTGTATACGCTTAACTGTCTGCTTTATTTCACTCAGTGGTCAATAGAGTTTATCTTCCACTGTTGTCTCTCTAGAAGAAGGTTTGCATAAATAATCAACCAGTTATTGTTTCTTCTTCCCACTTCGCCTGCCACTACTACATTTTTATTACTTTGTAAATTATGCTCATTGCTTGTATTGTGAGACCATATCTCGTGTCTAAACGCATATCTTCAAGTAACAATAGTTGGAGGACGGTTGGATTTATTGTATTATACACGTGGCAATCAATACATGTGGGTGTATGTCATGGATCTGGCGCCTAGACTTCTTGAATAAGGGTGGAAAACTCGGAGGACATTGCAGTTGGAAAACGAAAAGAACAGGCCAAAAAGATGCTGCTCAGGTTAAATTCCACAAATACAAAAACCGACCAACGAGCATGAAGTAACGAGTGTAAGATTATGATATATGAATCACCAATGAATGAGAAGTAGATAGTCAGCTTTGATAGAATACGAGTACAAGTAACTATGATATACGCACATTTGGATCCTCGCTGATTCTACAGAGTTCGTGCACTGTGTTGAGATTGCTCTGGTGTGATCTGTGTAAGGAGACTGATACCCGTGTGAAAAAATCTGCGGGCACTGAAAGTGATCTTTCACGAAAGTCGCAATCAAAAAGAATTTATATCAACTTTTTTTTTTTTTTAAACACGGTATCCGTATTTCTCCACTCACTTTATCGAATTCTTGGAATAATCTATTACTTAAACCAAGTATATACACTGATTTCTGTAAACACACTGGACGAAAATTGATTGATGACATCGATTGAAGGAACAAAGGAGCGGTCGGTCAAAGAATGATGCAAGGCATGCGATCGATTCATATGGAATTTGTTTATCATCATCATCTTCCACTTATGCCGTCATGTGCCGTAGGGAGGATTTAGTTGGAGCAGCAGCGTCCGATGGGTAGCACTGGGTAATGTCATTCCGTGCGATTGTACAATGTCTTTGATGTCGTCAATCCATTTTCTTCCGGGACGTCTTCTATCTCTTCTAGCAGATCTTCTTTGAAGTAGGGCCCGTGCTGGTAGTTGATGGTGTTGCATTCTAACGAGATGGCCGAACCATTTGATCTTCTGTCTTTCAATATACGTGACACAAGGTGCTGATCCCACTGTCTGTCTGATAATATTATTTCTTATTCGGGCTCGGATAGTTAAGTTGGGAGCTCTGTTCAAGGATCTCATCTCATAGGTATTGGTTTGATTGTCCACATTTGATATTGGTAACACGTGTATATTTGGATTTTTTGGTATGGGTGATAGTTGATAAATAAGCGCACTTGCTTTTGTTTTTACATCTGATTTCGATTTCTGCCTATTCTGACATCCTCTGCAATCATATTTCAAAGATATTTGAATTCTTTACCTTGTTTCAGAGACGAACTACTTAACAGTATACTTAGACCTGCTGATACGTAATATTTAAATTTTGGTTGTATTTATATTTATATCGTAGAGTTTGTTAATAACAGGAAAAAACAAGTTTGCTTAATATGATCATAGGTAACCGGTGCTTCGATCTGTGTGTAGTAGATACAACTGTAATTCTACTGTCTTCTTAATGAATGCCTTTAGCGTGTGTAGTATACCGCTGCATTATTTTTCTTAAATATATTAATAGATCTTCAGAAATATATTAATTTATTCTAATACGTCTTATTAGCTGTGCGAATTGTCACATTTGGTGTTTACTAGATCCTCAGGATGTAACGCTTTCTTTTTTATGTCTGTCTGTCTGTCTGTCTGCCTGCCTGCCTGCCTGTCTTTCTTTCTTTCTTTCTCTCTTTCTTTCTTTCTTTCTTTCTTTCTTTCTCTCTCTTTCTTTCTCTCTCTCACTCTCTCTTTCTTTTTCTTTCTTTCTTTCTTTCTTTCTTTCTTTCGCTTGAAATAAATCGTCTATAACCGCAGTGCTGTTGTCTCTTGTATATATTTCACTGCCCCTTCTAGTTCCTCCAGTAGCCCCTACGGTTCAGCGTCCACTATTACTATAATACCTGATTCCGTTAACTGATTCAGTGCTGAGTGATAATATAACGCCAACCGTGACCTCCCAAGTGGCCAGAAGGATGGTATATCGCCATACCAGGGTTATCGTGGTATTTGTTTTGTTCCGTGGTATTTTCAGCAATTTTAAAGCTCAGTGGGTGGCATTAGCATTACAATACTTGTTCATTTGAGCGTGTACCTTGTTTGGTCCAAACCGACTTTTTGTTTGGCGCTGAATCAGTTCAGTCTTAATGTGGCGCTTGTTGTCAGATTTGTCGTGTAACAGATCTTTGGGATGATCAAACTTGATTTCATTAGGTGTAAGCGATTTTTGTCAGATTTGTCGTGTAACAGATCTTTGGGATGATCAAACTTGATTTCCTTAGGTGTAAGCGATTTTTGTCAGATTTGTCGTGTAACAGATCTTTGGGATGATCAAACTTGATTTCATTAGGTGTAAGCGATTTTTGTCAGATTTGTCGTGTAACAGATCTTTGGGATGATCAAACTTGATTTTATTAGGTGTTCTTGTAAGCGGTTGTTGTCATATTTGTCGTGTAATAGATCTTCAGGATGATCAAACTTGAATTCATTAGGTGTTCCTGTAAGCGATTTTTGTCATATTTGTCGTGTAACAGATCTTCAGGATGATCAAACTTGATTTCATTAGGTGTTCTTGTGAGCGATTTTTGTCATATTTGTCGTGTAATAGATCTTCAGGATGATCAAACTTGATTTCATTAGGTGTTCTTGTAAGCGATTTTGGTCATATTTGTCGTGTAACAGCTCTTCAGGATGATCAAACTTGATTTCATTAGGTGTTCTTGTGAGCGATTTTTGTCATATTTGTCGTGTAATAGATCTTCAGGATGATCAAACTTGATTTCATTAGGTGTTCTTGTAAGCGATTTCGGTCATATTTGTCGTGTAACAGCTCTTCAGGATGATCAAACTTGATTTCATTAGTTGTTCTTGTGAGTGATTGTTGTCATATTTGTCGTGTAATAGATCTTCAGGACTATAGTAACTGATTTCATTAGGCGTTCTTGTGATCGATTTCTATCATTTATGCCGCGTATTAAATTTTTAATTAGACGTCAGCGAGACCGAACGGTTAACAACGCTCGTTCTAAAACTTCTAAAACACCGCAATATATTTGTGTGGGTAGCAAACTCGCAACGTTCTACAAAGGACAAGCAACATTGAATGAAGATCTGCAATGACCCTACACTAGCTAGCTAGCCCAACAGTTCCTACTGCCTCTATTCTTATATTGTCTGCTCCTAGACTGTGGCGACCGTCTTCAGTGGTTCTCAACCGGTGGAGACTTCCCCACAGGGGGTAATTTTAGGGTATCCGGGTGGGGGGAGGGGGGGGGGCGGCGGAGGAGATTAAGATTATTTCGAGATCGCGTTAATACAAGAACCGATTACTTGATATTGTTTTTCCCTCCATACTTTACGACTCTGTACTTCTCGCCCTTCTGAAATTCATTTTATAACGTAAGTAGACCAGCAAACCACGTTTTATGTCGACGTCTAGACTTATTCTAGTATGTGTTATTACATTTAGTATCCATTTTTACGTATACTATGTAGGGGCGGAGGTGGGGGGGGGGGAATTTATATGGAGGAAATAAGAAAGGAGAGGGGGGAATGACATTCTGAACATATGGTAAAGGATTGTATGAGCCAAAAAAGGTTGAGAACCACTGGTCTATTTCATACACTGCTTCTGGGACTTCAGCTGCCAAAATAGACAGCCCGTCTCCAATCTTCTTGAAGTTTATTTATGTTTTATCATCACTGAAACGTTCCCGAGTTATTATTATGTCAATCTGGCCATTTTTTTGCTCACTGTTCTCATTAATGTTTTTCTTTGATTTAAGACAGCCAGTGATTTTTGTGCTCTTCGTTCAGATAATGAAATTATTCCGCTGTGCATGCATGTTGTGTCACTTTTGCTGTTTGTTCTATTTCTTCCCTCATCGTGTTCAACGCAGTTTCTTTTTGCAGTGGGGCAGTTCAAGCTCCCGCTTAAAATATTATTACAACAATACTCTATGTGGAGCGGTGTTTATAGACTTTAGAAAAGCATTCGATATGATAGATCATACTATTCTAATTAAAACACTAGAAACAATAAAAGCAAGCTTTAATATAGTGACATTCATAAAATCATTTTTATTAGACAGAAAACAAGTAGTATCACACAATAAATCTTTATCTCAGGCCGTTATCATTAATACTGGAGTACCACAGGGTTCTATTCTTGACCCTCTGTTATTTGCCATTTATATAAATGTTCTTCCCTTATATCTGTCGTCGTCTGCGATCTATTTGCAGACGACTGCACAGTATATACAAACACTATTGATCGTAATGTGCTAGAATTATCCTTGCAACAGGAAATAAATAGTGTAGTTGGCTGGAGTCATGCAATTCGCATGCAAATTAACATTTCTAAAACAAAATCTATGTTAACCAGGCAAAGACTTCACACGCTAAACTCGCAGAGAACTCTACAGCTGCACATTGGTAGCATGCCTATAGAAAGTGTAACCGAGAACACGGCACTGGGTCTTATCATAGATCAAAATCTAACCTTTAACTCCCATGTTCATGCTCTCGTTAAACAAATAGCCAAAAAAGTATACCAACTTGCCAAGATTAAAAATTTCCTTGACGAAAACACAAGAAAGATACTCTATACTTCCCATATACAAACACATATTGATTATTGCTCCACAATCTGGGATGGATGCTCCAAATCAATAACAAAACGCCTTTATTCACTCCAGAAAAGGGCAGTGCGTTTAATTAATGGTGAAAAGCTTACCGACAATTCTAACCTACATAAACGTCTTCGGTTACTGCCACTCCACAAACGCCTACTTTTTAATAAGGCTAAACTAATTCACAAAATCCTATTTCAAAATGCTCCAAGCTACCTTTGGCCATTGTTTAAATATAACGCAAGACATAGCGAACGACTAAATATACTTCATGTCCCTAAACCTAGGATAGACTTATATAAAACAAGCTTAGCATACTCTGCCGCTCAGTTGTGGAATAATCTTCCACAAGAAATCAAAGACACCACCAATCATTATACATACATTCGCAACCTGTTTGAACACTACCTCAGTACAGACTACATTCCCCCATAAACAAAAACAAAACAAAAAAGACAATAATAATGGTAAACTATCTCAAACGACTAACTAGCCAACACACACACACACACACACACACACACACACACAAACATTCCCATATGTATGGCACGTTACACCTTCCTTAGGTTTTTATAATGCCCATGTTAAACATTGCCTCAGTGAGTCATTTGTTATTGATTATTTTTCATGCGTTTTAATGCTTATTGTTCTTTTGTTGTCAAAAATTTGCTTCATAAGTGATGTTGAATGAGAAGAATGTATGAGAGGAAATAGAGAAGAAGGGCAGAATGTCAGACGGGCCTGCATGCCCAATTCTTAACCCTTTGAAAATAAAGATGAAGATAAAGATTACAAGACTCCTTCTTCCCAGGTGGAAAGCCATACCGGAGTTTTCAAAGTGAAATTCTGGAAGATGCCTTTTGTCCAAGATTAGTATTACGACATTCAACACACTTAACAATTTAAAATTTGCCGGTCTACCTGGCTTAGGGGTTAACGTCTTTCTCCGTAATCCCGTATATTCTCGTGAGTAACGTAACCTGCGCGAGAATCGGTAGCGATTCTTGCCGCGTTGGTAACTTAGGGGTATGTGAGCCCGTCACTCAGAAAGTAATGGCAAACTACAGAGCGTAATATTGCCTAGTACATCAACAGCAGCTGAAAAATGCTGATGTTGACTGCAACGTCCTGTAAGGGATATCGAAAAAAAAAAAATTTAACTCGAAAGAGTTGCGAAAGCAGTTGTAATCTCGGATACCGCGTTCCAAACACAGCTGCATGCGATTTTAAAGCATATAATGGTGAGTGCCGGTCGTTAAGAAAGCATTGGCACACTAATGAACGTCAACTTACCCAGAAATCAGAAACCGCAAAAAATGCTTGGGTTGACTGTAACGTCCTGTAAAGGGTATGCAGCAAACTGTAGGGATGCTAACGGTGGATGTCATGCCAAATTCCCTCCTTGTTATTTATGTTTGATTTTGTATAATATGATTATTTCGATGGTGTTATGTACTTTGTAAACTATGAACCGCGGCGGACACTGGTTTGTAAGCTCGTCTGCCGCCGAGTGATAGAGTGTTCGACCCCCCCCCCCCCCCCCCCCCCCCCCCCCCACCTCTCCCCCACAAATCAAAGCGGGAATTAATGTTTTACAACTTACCTGGATTCCTAGGTAAACTCAGCCTAAACTGGACACCACAAAATGATCTGCAAAGTACGGGTGATCCGCGAGATACTCATCACACTTTCCATAGAGTGCCGATTGGTCCGCAGAAAATATGCCGCTAGCACCATATACAAAATGCCAGCTAAGGCGTGGATATGGGGCATTGGCATTACCCAGTGTGATCTTGGTTGACTTTACCCACTGTGTGATCTTGGTTGACTTTACCAATTGTGTGACCTTGGTTGACTTTACCAACTGTGTGAACTTGGTTGACTTTACCAACTGTGTGAACTTGGTTGACTTTGCCAATTGTGTGATCTTGGTTGACTTTGACAATCGGGTGGCCTTGGATTGACTTTACCCACTGTGTGATCTTGGTTGACTTTACCAATTGTGTGATCTTGGTTGACTTTACCAATTGTGTGACCTTGGTTGACTTTACCAACTGTGTGAACTTGGTTGACTTTGCCAATTGTGTGATCTTGGTTGACTTTGACAATCGGGTGGCCTTGGATTGACTTTACCCACTGTGTGATCTTGGTTGACTTTACCAATTGTGTGATCTTGGTTGACTTTACCAATTGTGTGACCTTGGTTGACTTTACCAACTGTGTGAACTTGGTTGACTTTACCAATTGTGTGTTCTTGGTTGACTTTACCAATTGTGTGTTCTTGGTTGACTTTACCCACTGTGTGATCTTGGTTGACTTACTAATTGTGTGATCTTGGTTGACTTTGCCAATTGTGTGATCTTGGTTGACTTTGACAATCGGGTGGCCTTGGATTGACTTTACCCACTATGTGATCTTGGTTGACTTACTAATTGTGTGATCTTGGTTGACTTTACCAATTGTGTGTTCTTGGTTGACTTTACCCACTATGTGATCTTGGTTGACTTACTAATTGTGTGATCTTGGTTGACTTTACCCACTGTGTGATCTTGGTTGACTTACTAATTGTGTGATCTTGGTTGACTTTACCCACTGTGTGATCTTGGTTGACTTACTAATTGTGTGATCTTGGTTGACTTTACCCACTATGTGATCTTGGTTGACTTACTAATTGTGTGATCTTGGTTGACTTTACCCACTATGTGATCTTGGTTGACTTACTAATTGTGTGATCTTGGTTGACTTTACCCACTGTGTGTTCTTGGTTGACTTTACCCACTGTGTGTTCTTGGTTGACTTTACCAATTGTGTGTTCTTGGTTGACTTTACCCACTGTGTGTTCTTGGTTGACTTTACCCACTGTGTGTTCTTGGTTGACTTTACCAATTGTGTGTTCTTGGTTGACTTTACCCACTGTGTGATCTTGGTTGACTTTACCAATTGTGTGTTCTTGGTTGACTTTACCAATTGTGTGTTCTTGGTTGACTTTACCCACTGTGTGTTCTTGGTTGACTTTACCAATTGTGTGTTCTTGGTTGACTTTACCAATTGTGTGTTCTTGGTTGACTTTACCCACTGTGTGATCTTGGTTGACTTTACCAATTGTGTGTTCTTGGTTGACTTTACCCACTGTGTGATCTTGGTTGACTTTACCAATTGTGTGTTCTTGGTTGACTTTACCAATTGTGTGTTCTTGGTTGACTTTACCAATTGTGTGATCTTGGTTGACTTTACCAATTGTGTGTTCTTGGTTGACTTTACCAATTGTGTGTTCTTGGTTGACTTTACCAATTGTGTGATCTTGGTTGACTTTACCCACTGTGTGATCTTGGTTGACTTACTAATTGTGTGATCTTGGTTGACTTTACCCACTGTGTGATCTTGGTTGACTTTACCCACTGTGTGATCTTGGTTGACTTTACCCACTGTGTGTTCTTGGTTGACTTTACCCACTGTGTGATCTTGGTTGACTTTACCCACTGTGTGATCTTGGTTGACTTTACCCACTGTGTGATCTTGGTTGACTTTACCCACTGTGTGATCTTGGTTGACTTTACCCACTGTGTGATCTTGGTTGACTTTACCCACTGTGTGTTCTTGGTTGACTTTACCCACTGTGTGATCTTGGTTGACTTTACCCACTGTGTGATCTTGGTTGACTTTACCCACTGTGTGATCTTGGTTGACTTTACCCACTGTGTGATCTTGGTTGACTTTACCCACTGTGTGAACTTGGTTGACTTTACCCACTGTGTGATCTTGGTTGACTTTACCCACTGTGTGATCTTGGTTGACTTTACCCACTGTGTGATCTTGGTTGACTTTACCCACTGTGTGATCTTGGTTGACTTTACCCACTGTGTGATCTTGGTTGACTTTACCCACTGTGTGATCTTGGTTGACTTTACCCACTGTGTGATCTTGGTTGACTTTACCCACTGTGTGATTCTTGGTTGACTTGATACAAAATGCCAGCTAAGGCGTGGATATGGGGCATTGGCATTACCCAGTGTGATCTTGGTTGACTTTACCCACTGTGTGATCTTGGTTGACTTTACCCACTGTGTGATCTTGGTTGACTTGATACAAAATGCCAGCTAAGGCGTGGATATGGGGCATTGGCATTACCCAGTGTAATCTTGGTTGACATTACCCACTGTGTGATCTTGGTTGACTTGATACAAAATGCCAGCTAAGGCGTGGATATGGGGCATTGGCATTACCCAGTGTGATCTTGGTTGACTTTACCCACTGTGTGATCTTGGTTGACTTGATACAAAATGCCAGCTAAGGCGTGGATATGGGGCATTGGCATTACCCAGTGTGATCTTGGTTGACATTACCCACTGTGTGATCTTGGTTGACTTTACCCACTGTGTGATCTTGGTTGACTTTACCCACTGTGTGATCTTGGTTGACTTTACCCACTGTGTGATCTTGGTTGACTTTACCCACTGTGTGATCTTGGTTGACTTGATACAAAATGCCAGCTAAGGCGTGGATATGGGGCATTGGCATTACCCAGTGTGATCTTGGTTGACTTTACCCACTGTGTGATCTTGGTTGACTTTACCAATTGTGTGACCTTGGTTGACTTTACCAACTGTGTGAACTTGGTTGACTTTGCCAATTGTGTGATCTTGGTTGACTTTGCCAATTGTGTGATCTTGGTTGACTTTGACAATCGGGTGGCCTTGGATTGACTTTACCCACTATGTGATCTTGGTTGACTTACTAATTGTGTGATCTTGGTTGACTTTACCAATTGTGTGTTCTTGGTTGACTTTACCCACTGTGTGAACTTGGTTGACTTTACCCACTGTGTGATCTTGGTTGACTTACTAATTGTGTGATCTTGGTTGACTTTACCCACTGTGTGTTCTTGGTTGACTTTACCCACTGTGTGATCTTGGTTGACTTTACCCACTGTGTGATCTTGGTTGACTTTACCCACTGTATGATCTTGGTTGACTTTACCAATTGTGTGATCTTGGTTGACTTTACCCACTGTGTGATCTTGGTTGACTTTACCCACTGTGTGATCTTGGTTGACTTTACCCACTGTGTGATCTTGGTTGACTTTACCCACTGTGTGATCTTGGTTGACTTTACCCACTGTGTTAACTTGGTTAACTTTACCCACTGTATCAGCTTGGTTGACTTTACCCACTGTGTGATCTTGGTTGACTTTACCAATTGTGTGATCTTGGTTGACTTTACCCACTGTGTGATCTTGGTTGACTTTACCCACTATGTGATCTTGGTTGACTTTACCAATTGTGTGATCTTGGTTGACTTTACCACTGTGTGATCTTGGTTGACTTTACCCACTATGTGATCTTGGTTGACTTTACCCACTGGTGATCTTGGTGACTTTACCCACTGTGTGATCTTGGTTGACTTTACCCACTGTGTTAACTTGGTTAACTTTACCCACTATGTGATCTTGGTTGACTTTACCCACTGTGTTAACTTGGTTAACTTTACCCACTGTATCAGCTTGGTTGACTTTACCCACTATGTGATCTTGGTTGACTTTACCCACTGTGTGATCTTGGTTGACTTTACCCACTGTGTGATCTTGGTTGACTTTACCCACTGTGTTAACTTGGTTAACTTTACCCACTGTATCAGCTTGGTTGACTTTACCCACTGTGTGATCTTGGTTGACTTTACCCACTGTGTGATCTTGGTTGACTTTACCAATTGTGTGATCTTGGTTGACTTTACCCACTGTGTGATCTTGGTTGACTTTACCCACTGTGTGATCTTGGTTGACTTTACCCACTGTGTGATCTTGGTTGACTTTACCCACTGTGTGATCTTGGTTGACTTTACCCACTGTGTGATCTTGGTTGACTTTACCCACTGTGTTAACTTGGTTAACTTTACCCACTGTATCAGCTTGGTTGACTTTACCCACTATGTGATCTTGGTTGACTTTACCAATTGTGTGATCTTGGTTGACTTTACCACTGTGTGATCTTGGTTGACTTTACCCACTATGTGATCTTGGTTGACTTTACCCACTGTGTTAACTTGGTTAACTTTACCCACTGTATCAGCTTGGTTGACTTTACCCACTGTGTGATCTTGGTTGACTTTACCCACTATGTGATCTTGGTTGACTTTACCCACTGTGTTAACTTGGTTAACTTTACCCACTGTATCAGCTTGGTTGACTTTACCCACTATGTGATCTTGGTTGACTTTACCCACTGTGTGATCTTGGTTGACTTTACCCACTGTGTGATCTTGGTTGACTTTACCCACTGTGTTAACTTGGTTAACTTTACCCACTGTATCAGCTTGGTTGACTTTACCCCACTGTGTGATCTTGGTTGACTTTACCCCACTGTGTGATCTTGGTTGACTTTACCAATTGTGTGATCTTGGTTGACTTTACCCACTGTGTGATCTTGGTTGACTTTACCCACTGTGTGATCTTGGTTGACTTTACCCACTGTGTGATCTTGGTTGACTTTACCCACTGTGTGATCTTGGTTGACTTTACCCAACTGTGTGATCTTGGTTGACTTTACCCACTGTGTTAACTTGGTTAACTTTACCCACTGTATCAGCTTGGTTGACTTTACCCACTGTGTGAACTTGGTTGACTTTACCCACTGTGTGATCTTGGTTGACTTTACCCACTGTGTGAACTTGGTTGACTTTACCCACTGTGTGAACTTGGTTGGACTTTACCCACTGTGTGATCTTGGTTGACTTTACCCACTGAATGATCTTGGTTGACTTTACCCACTGTGTGATCTCTGGTTGACTTTACCCACTGTGTTAACTTGGTTAACTTTACCCACTGTATCAGCTTGGTTGACTTTACCCACTGTGTGAACTTGGTTGACTTTACCCACTGTGTGATCTTGGTTGACTTTACCCACTGTGTGAACTTGGTTGACTTACCCACTGTGTGATCTTGGTGACTTTACCCACTGTGTGATCTTGGTTGACTTTACCCACTGTGTGACCTTGGTTGACTTTACCACTGTGTGATCTTGGTTGACTTTACCCACTGTGTGATCTTGGTTGACTTTACCCACTGTGTGATCTTGGTTGACTTTACCCACTGTGTGATCTTGGTTGACTTTACCCACTGTGTGATCTGGTTGACTTTACCCACTGTGTTAACTTGGTTAACTTTACCCACTGTATCAGCTTGGTTGACTTTACCCACTGTGTGAACTTGGTTGACTTTACCCACTGTGTGATCTTGGTTGACTTTACCCACTGTGTGAACTTGGTTGACTTTACCCACTGTGTGAACTTGGTTGACTTTACCCACTGTGTGATCTTGGTTGACTTTACCCACTGAATGATCTTGGTTGACTTTACCCACTGTGTGATCTTGGTTGACTTTACCCACTGTGTTAACTTGGTTAACTTTACCCACTGTATCAGCTTGGTTGACTTTACCCACTGTGTGAACTTGGTTGACTTTACCCACTGTGTGATCTTGGTTGACTTTACCCACTGTGTGAACTTGGTTGACTTTACCCACTGTGTGATCTTGGTTGACTTTACCCACTGTGTGATCTTGGTTGACTTTACCCACTGTGTGACCTTGGTTGACTTTACCCACTGTGTGATCTTGGTTGACTTTACCCACTGTGTGATCTTGGTTGACTTTACCCACTGTGTGACCTTGGTTGACTTTACCCACTGTGTGATCTTGGTTGACTTTACCCACTGTGTGATCTTGGTTGACTTTACCCACTGTGTGATCTTGGTTGACTTTACCCACTGTGTGATCTTGGTTGACTTTACCCACTGTGTGATCTTGGTTGACTTTACCCACTGTGTTAACTTGGTTAACTTTACCCACTGTATCAGCTTGGTTGACTTTACCCACTGTGTGAACTTGGTTGACTTTACCCACTGTGTGATCTTGGTTGACTTTACCCACTGTGTGAACTTGGTTGACTTTACCCACTGTGTGAACTTGGTTGACTTTACCCACTGTGTGATCTTGGTTGACTTTACCCACTGAATGATCTTGGTTGACTTTACCCACTGTGTGATCTTGGTTGACTTTACCCACTGTGTTAACTTGGTTAACTTTACCCACTGTATCAGCTTGGTTGACTTTACCCACTGTGTGAACTTGGTTGACTTTACCCACTGTGTGATCTTGGTTGACTTTACCCACTGTGTGAACTTGGTTGACTTTACCCACTGTGTGATCTTGGTTGACTTTACCCACTGTGTGATCTGGTTGACTTTACCCACTGTGTGACCTTGGTTGACTTTACCCACTGTGTGATCTTGGTTGACTTTACCCACTGTGTGATCTTGGTTGACTTTACCCACTGTGTGATCTTGGTTGACTTTACCCACTGTGTGATCTTGGTTGACTTTACCCACTGTGTGATCTTGGTTGACTTTACCCACTGTGTGATCTTGGTTGACTTTACCCACTGTGTGATCTTGGTTGACTTTACCCACTGTGCGATCTTGGTTGACTTTACCCACTGTGTGATCTTGGTTGACTTTACCCACTGTGTGATCTTGGTTGACTTTACCCACTGTGTGACCTTGGTTCCTAACTGCGTTAAGCTGTATCCCTACATGTGGTGTAGCGGCGACAATATACCGCAGTGTAATGAAAGAACAGGTTTACAATCAATCTGCTCGTGACCTCATAACTGTGAGGTGTCAGTGGCGGAAATATAATTACAGCGATAGGGAAATGAAAGGCAAACATGCGGCAAAAGAGCCTTCGATATGGAGGGCGGGAGAGGAGAAAAGAGAGAGAGTGTGTGTGTGTGTGTGAGAGAGAGAGAGAGAGAGAGAGAGAGAGAGAGAGAGAGAGAGAGAGAGAGAGAGAGAGAGAGAGAGAGAGCTTTCAGGCGGATGGCTGACAACGGACACCTAAGCGGACGGACAGACAGACAAGGCAATTTACCAAATTCATGCTAATAAACAGCCTCGCGTGCAATCGACCCGCTAACCACCAAAGTTGGTACAGTATTTCTCTACAATGAAGACACGCAGTAATAATTATTTAAAACGCAAAGCAATCAATTAATTAATATTTTTTAAAAGTTTTCCTCGTCTGTTTGAGGGTGTAGATTATTATACTGTGTTTGTCCAATATAACTACATGCACAATAAAGCAGTGAAAGAATAGGTTAATGTTTCGAAAAGAAACAATGAAAACAAACTGTACTGCAAAGGTACAGAATGTAACTTTCATATATATCCGTCCAATATATTCATGTAAATGTCACACTGGGTTGGGAATGCAGGGGTTAACCTGTAGGCTGTGCCAAATGAGAAGTGCAACAACTACTTGAATACGGTATTGCAGTTTGGGCAGCATCACCTAAGCCTCAGCAGGATAGAAGAAGGAGCAGAGTCAAGCAACAAGCAGAGCATTTATTAGACTGGCAGACCAAATCGTGTATTAGATGTTTAATGATCTTAGAAGGGAAAAACTAAAGCGAAGCAGTTTTGTAGAATCTACAGAAAGAAAGAAAATGGCATATCCTTTACTTAACATGCAAACAACCAAACGCATTTACAATGCAGTTCCCATCTTGGAGACAGCAGCACTAGCCTGAGATTATAGTAAATATCCCTGATATTGCGGGGAAAAGAAGAACTTTCAGAATGAAACAGCAAGAAGAAAAAAGATCTAAACTGCGTAAAGAACCTTATCCAGGCATATACTTACGGATCAGCAAAACACTCCATGCAAAAGGTTTGTGGAGGAATTGTCCTGACCAAAACAAACAACACTTGAGAAAAGAAAATAGTGGCATATAGACAATTCTTAAGTAACTTCATAGCAAAGGAAGAGGCCTAGAAAACTACAGCTATTGACAGGGGGAAATAAAGAGAAACACTCAGATCTGTAAATTGAAGCTAAGTCAGCTGTCTCAATACTGTAGAGCAAAAGGCTGTCAGAATTCGCAAGACATGAAGAATGAGGGCGATTGGTGAAGGAGGACGAACGACAATCTCAGCCTGATATAGACACAACCTATGCTGCCAATTGGTTCATAAGAAGAACGTACATAACTAAGAGGGAATCATAAGAAGAACGTACATAACTAAGAGGGAATCATAAGAAGAACGTACATAACTAAGAGGGGATCATAAGAAGAACGTACAGAACCAAGACGGTTCATCAGGGCGCCCACAAAGATAATGCATATTGCAAACTCCACCGAAATGAACAAGTAACAATCTTCAGACTGGACATAACAGGCTGAAATTAACTTGCCCAATAAACTAAAGATTGGAGATACTGATGAATTTAACGGTGCAATTAGTGAAACAACAGCTAACCATTTGTTGCAAGAGTGTCCAATATATGCAGAACAGAAAATATTGTTGGCCAACACTCGCTCCATTTGAAGACAAACTCTTTAGGGGTGCCAGCAAACGCAAGTTGACAGCTGCTTTCTTTAAATATAGTCAGGCCGATATCTGAAGGTGTACACAGAAAGAGACGAAACTATTAACTGTTTCTCTACAGAATCAAAAGGCGCCCCAGAAGGAATCAAAAAGATTTGCGGCAGACGCTAGATATACTACTTTTATGTAACAAGAAACCTTACTCCTCTCCAATACTGAACACAAGAAAACTACTAGCAGATTTATGAAGATAAAAAAAATTAAAAATTAAAACAATAAATAAATACATAAAACAATTGATAGCAATTACTGCCAAGAAAATAAACAAATGAAAACTAACCCTACTTGACTCACTTTGGAGGAGCATTGCGATTGTGAAATATAGGATATTAATATTGCAATTATTATGTTATTATTGATATATACAATGCTGTTATTTTTTCCCCAGTGACATCTGAGAGTTGATTCAATGATTATGGCAAACGCGGAGGTAGCTTTAAATCATAAACTGCCCTGTGCCCTTTACGGCAAGATTATGAAAATTGAAAAGTGCCGAGAAAATGAAATATGAAGCACTTTATTAATACCAAACGCAGTCGATGGGTTAATTTCTTCTTCTGCCTTCAAAGATTGTAAATGTTGAGAGAAAGAGCAAAATAGATGCAGCGATTTACGAGTCTGCGAGGAGACAGAGAATGAGGGGAAACTTACCATAGATGCATGGTGATAGAAGACAAGGAGGAATGAAAGACGGACAGGATTAATGAAATAAGGATTGTAGAGTGAAGGAGGAAGTGATGGGATAATGCTAAGTATGGAATATGTATCAACATCATCAAGTGCCGTGCCGGCTGGCGAAAGCGTTCATGGTTCTCCACAGATCTCGGTCTTTGGTGTTCTGTATCAACTCTGCTGATGATATTCCTCCATGCCACCTTCTCAATCCGTCCAGCATCATTTCTCTTGGTCTGCCTCTGCCTCTCTTTCCCTCGATCTTTCCAGTTGTCACGATGTTCTCCAATGCCTCTCTTCTCATCACATGACCAAAGAAAGCTGTTTGTCTCTTTCTTATTGTTGTATATAGTGTTCTAGTTTCCTTAGCCTCTTTCAGGCAATCGTTGTTAGTTACTCTGGCAGTCCAAGGAATTCGTAACATTCGTCTTAAAAACCACATCTCTGTTGCTTCTAAGTTCTTCCTAATTTGTTCATTTACATTCCAAGATTCACTGCCATACAGCAAAACTGGTTCTTTTTTTTTTCCCCCCGCGTTTCCATCCTGTTTCAGGATATTGCGGTCAACATCAGCATCTTTCAGCTGTATGTTGATTCCTAGGCTAGATTACGCTCATCAGCACGCCACGACCTTCTGAGCGACCGGCTCTATACTCTCATAAGTCACTGGTGCGACTCGAACCGCTTCCAATTCTCGTGCACTCACGTCAACCACGAGAGTATTCGGGATTACGGAGAAAACTGTTAACTCCTCGGCCAGGGAGCAGGCTATATATATATATATATATATATATATATATATATATATATATATATATATATATATATATATATATATGTGTGTGTGTGTGTGGGGGGGGGGGGGGTGGTAGGAGAGAGTGAGGAACAGACAGACAGAAAACAAACGTGTCTGTTTGTTCGTTTTCTTTACATTACACCCGCGTGTCCTGGCACATAAATGAAACATAATTTGTCAGTCTTGATCTTCTCCTAGATTCAAGCTTCAAACCATTCGCTTCTGGCCAAGCCCTTATGGATCTTTCTTATTATAGCATACTGTCGGAGTCGCTAACAAAAACCTTTGCCTATAATTCACTGAAACAAGGAAGAAGCAATACATATTAAAGCAAAAAGACAGAAAGCAAAACAGAATAGAGGCGGGACGGCAGAGCAGAGCAAAGGGAGGATTTCAGTTCCTGAATGTTCTAGATAGTGTTGACACGATTGCCTAAACCAGGCTAAATACTGCGACCTAGTGAAGCAATTAAAGCCAACGTTTAGAACAACATTTGAGCGTAATTACTGTAAAAGTGCCAACAGCAAGGCCAGTTAATGCCTGGGCCTACGATTTATCCCGGCAACTGGAAGTCAGAGCAGTGACAAGGCCTGTCGGCCCGACAGGCCGGTTGCTTACACTCAATCTCGGCTCTAATCGCCTTGATAAACCAGGGAAAGGCTGACTCTGAAATAGCTTCATTTAATATTTTTATTAGGTTGTGATTTACGTGGGTCGGGGTGTGGTGTTTATAGTTGCAGTCTCTCTCTCTCTCTCTCTCTCTCTCTCTCTCTCTCTCTCTCTCTCTCTCTCTCTCTCTCTCTCTCTCTCTCTCTCTCCTCTCTCTCTCTCTCTCTCTCTCTCTCCCCTCTCATCTCATACATACATACTGTGGTATAGAATATATGAAAGCCTAACTCTTGACACCCAGCGACTGTATTCACAAGGGAACTACTTTTACTTCATTAAGGTTGCGAATTGACTAGAATTATAATAGAAGAATAGATATACAAGAAAAAAGTTACTTACAAGGACAGAGGTTGAGACAAAGAGAGTGCAGTAACACACTGAGGTGAAAGGAATAAGACTGCGTGACAAAAAAAAAACAATAATGAGAAAACGGCAAATGGTACAAAGTGATTAACAACATGAGTAAAACACAAAGAGTAACACAAATTAACTAACGCAAATAAATATAAAGTAAAAAGACAACTAAAGTAACCGGAAAACTAAATCATATATGATAGAACAATTACACGCATCTAGGCTTTCAGCAAAGAAACCAAGAAGCTATACAAAGAAAGAAAGGTAAACACTCTGGCACAAAGGTTGAAACACATGTGAAGAAAGAAAGCGGCCAGCATGAGAGGAAGAAAACATTACAGTTTCCAGAGAAAGAAAACCGGTAACAAATCCGCTCAAGACTTACCTTGGCATCGTGGGAAACGGTAAGGGTGGGTAGTGAGCATACTGGTAAGCGTGCAGGATACTCCACATTGCTGACATGGCGATAGGTGAAGTCCTTTAAGAGCCGCTGCTCCACCGACTAGACAAGTCCTTCTACACGTGCACCTTTTCAGTGCACATGCACGACTGCGGCAGGCCTGTACATATTTGCTGGATCAGACAAATGATACACGACTCCAAGTTGTAGGAGAGGAATGATTCAGGCTACCCCAATTGTGAACCAAAATGTCGTGAACCACTTCAACGCTCTTCTCTTCTACTTCAGACTGTTTAATTGGCGCTTATCGAGATATTCGCCGATGCGGTGACGACTTCTTAAATGAGTTTGGAAGTTCGTGCAAAATCGACGTCCAGGTATTTACATAAGCATAATAATAAATTATTATAGGAGCTTGGAAAAGTACACAATTTTCACAGGAATCGTATGTTGAAGTTCTCCAAGGGTATCGTAAACATCAAAATGGTCACGTGTGACTACGAAATCCAACAAGATCGTCAGTCTCCAATTAAGTAGCATCAGAAGTACGTACGCGAACTGTCACATTATTCGGAGGGCACGTTACACTTGTCACACATACTGGGTCTTATCGCTTATCACGCAACAGTTACAACATAGCGCCTGGGGGCATCTTTAAGGGTTCTAGTCTTGTGATGGATATGACAAAGTTATGGCATCAGTAATACATAAGTAATAATAATTTTAAAAATTAATAATAACAACAATAAATAATAATAATAATAATAATAATAATAGCAGCAGCAGCCTAGCAATATACTAGCAGCAACAGAAGTAGTAGTAGTAGTAGTAGTAGTAGTAGTAGTAGTAGTAGTAGTAGTAGTAGTAGTAGTAGTAGTAGTAGTAGTAGTAGTAGTAGTAGTAGTAGCTGTTGTTTTTGTCGTTGTTGTTGTTGTATTAGTAGGAGCAGTAGTAGTAATGCTGTCGCCCGTTAATAATAATAATAATAATAATAATAATAATAATAATAATAATAATAATAATAAAATTAACATTAGAAACAAAAGGCAAACTGGTGCCTCTGCACAACACATATTTAAGAGAACCAAAACAAACGAACATATCCTTCAAGAACTGCATCAGTCACATCACATTAAGGTAAGTTAGTTGCATATCCTTTACATGACGTCGCAGTCAACCCCAGCATTGTTTTGGCTATTTGTAATTTCTGGGCAAGCTTACGTTCAGTAGTCTTGCCAGTGCTTTCTGAACGACCGACACTCATGCCATTTTATAAAAACTAATGTAAGGCGGTCTGCTGCCAAATCGCCCACAGCTGCGTTTCGAACGCGGTATGCGGGATTACGAACTGAATCCGCAACCCCTTCACCGCAGCACCGGGTACATCACATTAAATAAAGAAACACAAACAAGGTGGGCGTGCCTGCGAAGTTGACAGCGGACTGCGCTGGTAATGTCACGATTAAGGCCGGAAAAAAGGGGGGAGGGTGGTTGCATGTCTAGGCTCGACGATTGCCAACATGAGAGAAACAATAAGCAGCCTTATTCCTGCTGGCTCTCAATGTGATGGTGCTATAACATCCCATATCTCTAGCAGAATACTGTTTCGGGATACTTAGAAAACTAAAATTACAAATCAGAAAGCATTGGGCAATGGTGTTGAACCCATCCCGCTGAAGACCATTCGGCAGTCGCGGAGTAATGTGGTCGGTATGACGACAAGACATTCAGGAGGACTTGCTTGCCGGTTGAAATTAATACACCTGCGAATATGGTTCACACACGGACTTCAGCACTTCCTCCTAGCCAACACCAGAGAGGGGAGAGGGAGAGAGAGAGAGGGGGGGGGGGAGAGGGAGAAAGTGAGAGAGAGGGAGGGTGAGTGAGGAGACGAAAGTGATAGAGAGAGGGCGATAGAAAGAGGGAGGGAAGAAGAGAGAGGCAGAGAGGAAGGGAGAGGAAATAGAGAGGCAGAGAGAAAAGGGGAGTGAGAGGGAGAGAGATTATAAAGAGACAGAGAGGGGGAGAAGGGAGAGAGAGGGAGAAAGAGAGAGGGATGGAGGGAGGGAGTGAGGGAGAAAGAGGGAGTGAGGGAGAAAGGGGGAGTGAGGGAGAAAGAGAGAGGGAGGGAGAAAGAGAGAGGGAGGGAGAAAGAGAGAGGGAGGGAGAAAGAGAGAAAGAGGCAGAGAGCGACGGAAAGAGAGAGGGGGTGAGGGAGAGAGAGAGAAAAAGAAGGAGAAAGAGAGGTAAAGAGGGAGAAAGAGAGAGAAAGAAAATCTTTAGGTAATCCAGGTCAAAGAAAGATAAACTGAGACCAGTATACACGTTCTACAGACAACAAACAAAACTAGATTAACATTGGTAATATGAGAACAGCTGCATGAAAGACGTTAGTGCAGTGGTTCTCAACCTTTTTTTGGCCCATGCCCCCCTTTACCATATGTTCGGAGTGTCATTCCCCCCTTTCGAATCTCTTCGCTATAACCCCCCCCCCCCCCCCCCCCTTACACAGAATACATAAAAATGGAAGCTAAATTTACTAACACATATTAGAACAAGCCTAAACATCTACATAAAACGTGATTTGCGGGTCTACTTACGTTATAAAACGAATTTCATAAGGGCCAAAAGTACAGAACTGTAAAATTTAGAGGGAAAACAATATCAAGTAACTGGTTCTTGTATTAATGCGATCTTGAAATAATCTTAATTCCCCCCCCCCCCTGATGGGGTGGGTAGTCCCCACCGGTTGAGAACCACTGCGTTAGAGTAAGATGGTGGGCAGTCAGACGAGATTAGAGACAATGTCAGTCCCGGCTATCTGGACGATGTTCAGAATCATTTAATAAACCCGTCGGTGTCTGTAGCTTAGGGGTTAGTGAAACACAGCTTCGCAACTCCCCGACACACTATGTCAATGGTCCCAAATCACCCGCGGACGATTTGGAAACAAGCCGCTTTGCGTTGATTTCGATACTATGAGGCGTCGGCCGTTCAGAACGCAATGACACACTACTCAACGTAACATATACAAGTAATTACAACAAGTTAATAAATGCTGCGATGTCCTGTAAATGGCATGCAACTCATTTTTATAGTAAACCCAAAACCGAGCATATCGCCAAAGACAAACAACCATCAGAGGCGGCGTAACGGTTAGGAAGTTGACTAGACAATAAAATGAACAGTGGGCGAGGGTTTGATGCCTAGGCTAGCCGTTCGCTACGAGAGGGAAGACTTGAACACTTATGCCTGTGTTCACCCAGGCGTGAAACATATGATTTTTTTTCCCGCGTTTCCATCCTGTTTCAGGATATTGCGGTCAACACCAGCATCTTTCAGCTGTATGTTGATTGCTAGGCTAGATTACGCTCATCAGCACGCCACGACTTTCTGAGCGACCGGCTCCATACTCTCATAGGTCACTGGCGCGACCCGAACCACTTCAAATTCTCGTGCGCTCACGTCTCCCACGAGAGTATTCGGGATTAACGGAGAAAGCTGCTAACTCCTCGGCCAGGGAGCCGGCGTGAAACATATGATGGTCATATAAATTTACATACACATGGCATGGTTCTGCTACTGAAGTACAACTATTTTCGCGTCCTACACGTATCATTCACAGGCAGGCAGGCAGGTGGGCAGGCAGAGAGAGAGAGAGGGAGAGAGAAGGAGAGGGAGAGAGAGAGAGAGAGAGAGAGAGAGAGAGAGAGATACAGACAGGCAGGCATGCAGACAGACAGAGAGACGGACACGGAGACATATTGACAGGCAGAGACAGAGACAGACCAACAGGCAGGAATCAAAAAGAGACACACAGAGACAAGGAGATAGACAGACAGGCATGCAGGCAGGCAGAGAGTGACAGAGACACACAAGCAGACAAAAAGACGGAGAGACAGGCAGGCAGGCAGAGAGAGTAAGGGATAGGCAGGCAGGCAGACAGACAGACAGACAGATAGACAGGAATGCAGGCAAACAGACTGATACACATACACAAATACAAAATACCAAAGCATTAGCAACAAAGAGCACTATCATCAATGACAGATCAGTCTGTCAGACAAACACCATATAATCAGACGTGTCTGTGTTACTAACAGCCGCAATTATGTCTACAGAGAAGATCTTAAAAATATAAGACGTCGAGTACACTTGTTCGAAGCTGTGTACCAGTTTCCTTCTTCCTTGGCCAACCAAGATGTGAAGTTCGGTCCGGGGGAAGGGGGGGGGGGGGGGTGTGTGTGTGACAAAAGCTCAGCTCGATACACCAGGCACCGATCCATGGAAGGTCTTCCTGTCACGCACGACTGTGTCCTCGCTGCTGTTTATAGTTGTGTACAAATGCCAATGCTGGCCAAGAATGCCGCTCTGACAAATGTTCGATTGTTCTTCTTCTTCTTCTTCTTCTTCTTCTTCTTCTTCTTCTTATTATTATTATTATTATTATTATTATTATTTCTTCTACTTGTTCCACCTCTGCCTCCTTTTCGCTCTTCCTTCTTCTTCTGTAATGTTTTCCCCCTATGTGAATGTAACACGCACAATTGATAACTGAGAAACGAAAGATGAGTTATTGGAAGGGCCGAATGCAAGATGGGCCTGTGTGCCCAATTTGTGACCCTTTGAAAATAAAGTTCGTTTGGTCGTTCGTTGTTCTTTTTTCTTCTTTATTCTTCGTTTTCTTCATTTTTCCTGTTGCACATAAATCCCCATATGTCTTCTAATTGTCCATGTTTTGCTTTCGTACATCAAGACTGGCTCAATACAGCCCTTGAAATCTATTTTCACGCCATTAACAAATACATCATGCAAATAATATTCTACATTTTGTCAAATGTTGCCTTTGCTTGGGCTATCCTAAGTAAAACTCCTGTAATACATCATTATGAGATTTAACAAAAGTACCCAAATAAGTAAATACATTGGATTGGATGCTGTATGTTGAACAGTCAGGTTTAGTCAGATATGACTGAGCTACCGTATTACAGTAGACGGTACTACCTGCTTTGTGTTTTAGCGCCGAATATTCGGCGGCGCTCACCAAATCCGATATTCCACATTGTGTCAATGGCTTCGGGCGGATGAGCGCAGTTGGGAGGGTACAAGCCTTATCCTGGTGCGAGGAAATGCAAACTAAAGACTAAATGTCGTCATAGTGCAGACTATGCCCTAAGCCTTGGTTGGCAGCTGGTCTAGGATCGAGGCTCCGACAGGCGGACAGTTACAGCATCGCTTTGCTGATCCGACAGGCGGACAGTTACAGCATCGCTTTGCTGATCCGACAGCTTCTACAGCTTATCTTGATCCAGATGTATTAATGTTACTTTTCCTCTTGAGTAAACTAGGCAGGCTTACTGAGAGAGAGAGAGAGAGAGAGAGAGAGAGAGAGAGAGAGAGAGAGAGAGAGAGAGAGAGAGAGAGAGAGAGAGAGAGAGAGAGAGAGAGAGAGAGAGAGGCAACACATGGCCTCTACAATTTAGCCAAGGCTTGGTGCTATGGATATGTATAATCCCATCCCTTGTCTTAATTGAAATATGCATTTCGTGGTTCACATGCATCTATTGTGGACGAACACTGACCGCGCGAATTGGGCTCTGTTTTAAAACACAATGTAACAAACTATCCTTTGTCAAACGGTAAGGTGCCAGTTTGGATTGTTTCAGATTAGCTCCAATTACTTTGACGTTGCATTTGAAATTGCATATTTTCTATATTCCTCCTCTTCTGCGTTCATCCGGAGAATATTTTTTTTCCCGGACGTGATTGCATTGTGCTTGTTTACAGCTGCGTTCTTGCACCGTTAGGCCGACACATCCGACTTCTGCGGGCATTTGTTGACCGGGTTAACCTTCCCGGGGATATTTTCTATATAATTATCATTAATTCTGTCTTTTCATTATTCAGACCAAGACCTTTGTTTTGACTTGTGCTGCAATTATGTTTATCATTTCTTGTACCAAGGTTTCATTTTCAGCGATAAAAACTGTGTCATCGACATATGGCCGGTTTGTTTACGTTGTGTACACAAACTGATATTCCTGGCGCGTCTTGTATGGATCTCATGAATAATTTGCTGTACAAATTTAAATTTCAGAACTACAATTATGGGTTTCTAGTTAAACAGACGTGGGTCTTAGCACAGCATGGGTCTCCGGTTAAACAGACATGAGTCTTAGCATTACATGGGTCTTAGTACAACGTGGGTCTTAGTACAACGTGGGTCTTAGTACAACATGGGTCTTCAGTTAGACAGACATGAGTCTTAGTACATCATGGGTCTTAGTACAATGTGGGTTTTAGTACAAGATGAGTCTAGTACAACGTGGGTCTTAGTACAATATGGGTCTTAGTACACCATGCGTCTTTAGTTAGACAGACATGAGTCTTAGTACATCATGGGTCTTAGTACAATGTGGGTTTTAGTACAACGTGGGTTTTAGTACAAGATGAGTCTAGTACAACGTGGGTCTTAGTACAATATGGGTCTTAGTACACCATGCGTCTTTAGTTAGACAGACATGAGTCTTAGTACAACATGGGTCTTAGTACAACATAGGTCTTAGTACAACATGAGTCTTAGTACACCATGGGTCTTCAGTTAGACAGACATAAGTCTTAGTACAACATGGGTCTTAGTACAACATAGGTCTTAGTATAATATGGGTGTTAGTACAATATGGGCCTTAGAACAATATGGGTTTTTTGTACAACATGGGTCTCGGCTAAGGAAATATCGGCCTCGGTAATACAAACATGGGTTTCTGTTAAATAAAAAACGTATTTCGTTCAACCAAATATGGGTTTCGGTCAAACAAATATGGATTTCAGTCAAACAAATATGGATTTCAGTCAAACAAATATGGGTTTCGGTAAATCACACCTGGGTCTTGGTAAAATAACCAGGGGTCTCAGTAAATCAAACAAGGTTCTCAGTAAATCAAACAGGGTTCTCAGTAAATCAAACACGGGTCTCAGAAATAAAATAAAAAGACAGAGGTCTCCGAAAAAAAAGAAACAGGGTCCCAGTAAAACAAACATGGATCACATAAAGACAAGCAGAGGTCTCATTAAAACAAATAGAGGCAGCAGAAAAATAAACAAACATCTCTGTAAAGCAAAGATGATGATCATTATCATGTGCCATGCCAATAAGAGTGGGCGATCATGGTTCGCCATCTCACACGGTCATCAGAGTCGCTAAACAGGTCTGTGTATTTCACGTTGGTAGGCAGAGGATCTCTTTACACAGAAAATAGCTACGGCCAAAGACAAGTATGGTCACTGCCAAGATGGAAATCAATGGTAAACTACCTTCTTTAAAGATGCGTAGTTCATCAAGGTTTGTCGACTTACAGAACGTCACAAAAACAAAGAAAAGTATCAGTAATACACAAATGGAGCTCATAATCATTCATAATGCGACATGTACAAGGGCAATATAATCCAAGGTGTTTAATTTCTGTCTTTTTCTTGCACTCTATCCATACTGCGGTAAATGAACCCTAATGCCCCGGTTGTTTCGTACATTTAAAACAGGTACACTAAAAGATCAACCAAAAGCTGCCTCTACAATTAATGGTTGACTGCAATGCCATAATGGAATAACAGGATATTATATTTACATTGTTTAACCGTTCTAGTATTAACACTTCCAGTGCACTGTCGAAAACAATAGCACGGTTAATTCCTTGATTAACTCTTTCTATTCTAGAACGCGTTAATTCCACGTAAGTATTTACCAAAGGAGTTGCCGCGCGCCGAGAAAATAATCGGTACCAGAATATGGTATGGGAAATAAAGGCGGCCCATGTAGTTGCCACATTCTGTATGCAGTACCGATTGGTCTATGGAACTATGCGGTTAGCACCAAATACGCCTCTCAGCGTTGAAAAGGGTGATTTAATAAGTTATCTTAAATCTAATATTTCGTAACATATTTTGTGTGTGTGTGTGTGAGAGAGAGAGAGAGAGAGAGAGAGAGAGAGAGAGAGAGAGAGAGAGAGAGAGAGAGAGCGAGAGAGAGAGAGAGAGAACGAACAAGAGAGGAGAGAGGGGAGAAGGAAAATGAGATAGAGAGAGGAGAGAGAAAAGCGAGAGGCAAAAGAGAAAATAGAGACAGACAGACAGACAGACAGACAGACAGACAGACAGACATACATACATACAGACAGACAGACAGACAGACAGACAGACAGACAGACAGACAGACAGGCAGGCAGACAGACAGACAGCATAACTAGATCGTTAACACATTCCGTATGTCTACCACAAACCAGCCTCGACTGGCAATTCAGCCCGCGTCACTGAGTCACAGACAGTTCGTCATCTGTCATCTATCTGTCACATACCTCAGAGATGCAGTCAATCAATCCCATTATTTAATCACTCAAGCGTGTCACGTAATCGGTACAAGCTGTCACATAATCAATTTCGCCACGTAATCAACGAATTTCGTCACCTAATCAGTCAAGATTCTCAAGGAATTGGTCAATTCAGAAAAAAAAACAAAAGATTGATCAACTCCGTCGCATAATTGGTCATTTTCGTCAAGTGATTGATCAACTTTGTCGGTAATTGGTCAACGTTGTCAATTAACCTCTCAAATATGTCAAGCAGACAGTCCACTTTATAATCCAATCAACTTTGTCAGTTATCCAGTCAACTTTGTCAACCAATCAACGTCGGCTTTGTCAAGCAATCAGTCAATTGTGTTAATTATACAGTCAACGTAGGTCAGCATGGCCGAATGGATAAGAACTCATGTTCTTAACCATCCGGTGTGCTGATGCCAAGGTAAGGAGTTCAACAACTACACCGGACAGTTGGACTAAAATGTTGACCTCTCGACCTTGACGTGGGACGTAACTTACAAGTACCCCTGAAGTCGGAGTGGGTACGCCTGATGGCGAGGGACACTGATGATAGGGAAAGCTAATCCACATGCATAATTCAGTCCAGCACTACTAGAAGTAGTGTGTAAGGACTATAAATAGTACAGTCAACTTTGTCACTCAATCAGGCAAATTCGTCAATTATCCAGTCAATTTATCACGCAATTAGTTTGACAAGCATTCAGTCAACTATGTAAAGTAATCAACCAAATCTGTCAATTATCCAGTCAACTTTGCCAAACAATCAATCAACTTTGTCACACTATCAGTCAACTTTGTTAATTATCCAGTCAACTTTGTCAAATATACAGTCAACTCCGTCAAACAACGAGTCAGCATTGTCAAGCAATCAGCTAACATTGTCAAACAATCAGTTAACTATGTCAAGGAATCAATCAACTATAATAATCAGTCAACATTGTCAAGCAATCAGTCAACAGTGTCAATCACTCAGTCAACATTGTAAAGCAATCAGTCTGACAAACAATCATTCAACACTGTCAAGCAATCTGTCTGTCAAGTAATCAGTCAACACTGTCAAGCAATCAGTCTGTCAAGCAATCAGTCAACATTGTCACGCAATAAGTCAACTACGTCAAATAATCAGTCAACTATGCCAAGCAATTAGTCAACATTATCAAACAATCAGACAACTATGTCAAGCAATCAGTCTGTCAAGAAATCAGTCAACTTTGTCATGTAATAAATAAACAACTTTATCAAGTGAATCAGTCACCTTTGCCATGCAATCAGTCACCAGTGTCATGCTATCAGTCAACTTTGTTATGCAACCAGTCAATTTTGTCATGCGATCAGCCAACTGTGTCATGCAATCAGTCAACTTTGTCATTTAGTCAGCTGTATTAATTAGCGAGTCAACTTTCCCAAGCAATGAGTCAACTTTATCAATTATCCAGTCAACGTTGACAAACAATCGGTGAGCTGCGTCAAGCGATCAGTCAACCACGTCAAATAATCAATCAATCACCCAGATAAAGTGGATTTCAGCTCTTACATTGGACAAACTAATACCGCTTACAAAGCTAATATACTCTCTAAGACACACAATCATACACAATCGACAGCAGCAATAATATAACCGTCAATTAAGTGGATCTGTTACAAGCGTTCTTTCCCTTCGCCAAACACAAAACAAAAAAGCAATAAAAGCAATATAATAATATCAAACCTGAAAAACAAACACATCACTGCTCTTTAGACAAAACGCACTGCTGGTCGCTACAAGGTATCATATCGTACAAGTCAAAAATATGCACTGAACAAAGTTCACGTTCCAAAGAAACAATCAAGAAATTGCCAGCCGTTTACTTTTGTAGCTTGTTCCAACAGTTTATGTAAAATCAACGCTATAGCAAAGCGGTTTCCTTTCCATCCCTCGCTCTAACTATTTGCATTGAGCAATACTCGAAGAGTTTTGATAGAGAGCTGCCAGCGGACGCTTTCTCCCGTGGCGGGGGGAATCAATAGCCCATATCGAGTAGGCAAACCAAACATTCCATGCGTCACTGGCAGGAACAACTACGGACCAGGCTGCCGGTTTTACAATTAAAACAACGGGGACGCAACTACCTCCACCCTTACACTTTTTGTTTTTCTGTTTTTGTGTGTGCTTGCCTGTGCATCCTGAAATCGAAGAAACATTGTCTCGATTTTACCATATATGTGTGTGGGGGAAGAGGTGGGGTTGGGGAGATGATGAGATGGGGGGGGGGGGGGGGTAAAGAAGAGGCTGTAAAATGAGTTCATTGGATAAATTTAAAAAAAAAAAAAACTAATTTAATTTCAGAGTGATTGGAATTAGCGATTCTAACTATTACACACTGGTGTCGTGTTGTGTGATGCTATGCTGTGTGAGGGTGGGTCTTCTGTGGGGCTACAATGTGTGATGGTGATTATTCTGTGGCGTCATACCGTGTGATTGGTTCTTCTGTTGCGCCGTATTGTGTGGTGGTGGTTCTTCTGTGGCGTCAAACCGTGTTGTGATTATTCTACTATGGTACCATACTTGTGTGTAGTGGTTTTACTGTGGCGAAATACTGTGCTGTGCCAGTGGAGTTATGCCATGTTGTATGCCAATTCTTCTGTGGCGCCATACATTTGTCATGGCGGATCTTCTGTGACATTATGCTGTGTGTTATTAGTGCCCAAGTGCCACCAAAAAGGCGTGCCACCAAAAAGGCGTGCCACCAAAAAGGCGTGCCATCCTGCGGCGCCATACTGTGTGATATGAATCCCGCCACGCACATACTGGTTCAGTGTTTATTCACATTAGACCTCTCGTGTGCATTACAAGCAACGTATATTCATCGTGGCTTGTATGTAATTAGTGTTGAGGGGATACAAAGAGCCTGTTCTTTTGTATGGATGTGTTACTTGGACAATGAGCAGTCAAGCTGAAAAACATCTGATGGCTGCAGAAATGTGGTTTCTGAAGAAAATGCAAAGAATACCATGGACAGACAGAAAAAACCAATGACCAAGTACTACAGGAGACAAATGAAAATCGTAAATTGATTAAAGAAATTAGACGCAGACAGTCACACTTTTTTGGACATGTTATGAGAAGAAATGGATTAGAGAACTTGGTGACAACTGGCAAGATCGCAGGGAACAGACCAAGAGGAAGACCGAGAGGAAAATACCTGGATGGCTTGACCACATGGCATGGACGAGATAGAAACACTGAGCTGATCCACGACTCTGGTGATCGAGTGAAATGGCGAGTCATGACGGCCCACACTTTCCGGTATGGCACATGATTGATTGATTGATTGATTTTATGTAATTGCTTCTTCTTCTTCTTCTTCTTCTTCTTCTTCTTCTTCTTCTTCTTCTTCTTCTTCTTCCTTCTTCTCCTCCTCCTCTTCTTTCTTCTTGCCCATTCCGTTTGGCGCTGGAGATCATCTCTGCCCACTGCCTTCTGTATCGTGTGCTGCCAAAGTTTACTGCACGTAATGTATATTCACATTAAATCTGTCGTATGTTATGTAAATAATATATATCCACATCACATATGTCATGTAACATTGTAAATAATATATATTCACATAACAGTTTTCATGTATATTGTAAATAATACATATATATTAACATCACAGCTGTTATGTGTACATATTGTAAATAATATATATTTGTATCACAGCTTTCGTGTATATTGTAAATAATATATATTCACATCACAGTTTTCATGTATATTGTAAATAATATTTATTCCATGTCACAGCTTTAATGTATATTGTAAATAATATATATTCACATCAAAGCTTTATATTATAAATAATATATGTTCACGTGGAAGCTTTCCTTTTTATTGCAAGTAATGCATATTAACCTGGACCTTCTGTGGAATATATATTCACCCTGTATGTATATTGCAACTATTGCCCCTCACACATTCGCCATTTAATCATATTGCATAATTAACCATATAAGACTATTGCAAATGATGTATATTCATCTAGGACCTATGTTTGTCTTGCAAAATAATGTATAGCCACATGAGAGCTTGTATACGTATAGCAACTAATGATTATTACATTGGAGCTTGTAAATGTATAGCAACTAATGTATATTACATTGGAGCTTGTAAATGTATAGCAAGCAATGTATATTACAAACGAGCTTGAATATGTATAGCAACTAATGTATATTACATTGGAGCTTGAATATGTATAGCAACTAATGTATATTACATTGGAGCTTGAATATGTATAGCAACTAATGTATATTACATTGGAGCTTGAATATGTATAGCAACTAATGTATATTACATTGGAGCTTGAATATGTATAGCAACTAATGTATATTACATTGGAGCTTGAATATGTATAGCAACTAATGTATATTACATTGGAGCTTGAATATGTATAGCAACTAATGTATATTACATAGGGGGTTGTATATGTAAGGCAACTAATGCATATTACATAGAAGCTTGTACATGTATTGCAACTAATGTATATTACATTGAGACTTGTAAATGTATAGTAACTAATGTATATTACATTGAGGCTTGTAAATGTATAGTAACTAATGTATATTACATTGAGGCTTGTAAATGTATAGTAACTAATGTATATTACACTGGAGCATGTACACATGTATAGCAAGTAATGTATATTACATACCAGCTTGACTATGTATTGCAACTAATGTATATTACATTGGAGCTTGTATATGTATGGCAACTAATGCATATTATATTGGAGCTTGAATATGTATAGGAACTAATGTATATTGCATTGATGTTTGTAAATGTATAGCAAGTAATGTATATTACATTGTGGCCTGTATATGTATAGCAAAAATGTATATTACATACCAGCTTGACTATGTATTGCAACTAATGTATATTATATTGGAGCTTGAATATGTAAAGGAACTAACATTATATTGCATTGAGGCTTGTAAATTTATAGTAAGTAATGTATATTCACATCAGATCGTGTATGTGGTTTGCAAGTAATGTGTATTAACATAAAGCATGTTACTTGTAAGAAATGTACAAACACATTGGGAACATGTCTAACTTAGTTGATTAATAACATGCGGTGACTTTCATTGTATATTAGATTTGAACTATTGAGCTGCAACTGTGGTAATAAAATTAAAGTAAATAACGCTTCCGCGAAATTCTTGTTGTCACCGGCGAGGACAAATACGAAATAAAACGGTTAAAAGCTCACAACGAATGACACTTGTAGATTAGATCGCTCTGTGAGGATTTGAGAAGAGTGAATAAAAAAGATTATATGAAGCAAGATTCCCTGAAAGAATGTCCATAATAAAAACTATATTACAGGCGGGGGAAGAATTTCACAGATGTCGGATATGGCAGACATATTGTCAAATTGTGGCCGGAAGTGTTAAAGCAGACACAAACATGGCATGACTTGTGGCAGAGAGACATGCGTGTTCTTTTATGTTGATGTGTTAGAGAGATGTTCATACATGTCCTGTACGTATTCTTGTTCTGTAATACCTGACAAAGATAATAGGAATAATTAATTTCTTCGTTGCAACTTCCAGGAACAATTCATGACCTCGCTACTGCGGTGTTAAGTGAAATTAGCAGTCGCGGTTGAGAAGCAAGCAGGCAGGCAGGCAGGTAGGCAGGCAGACAGATAGACAGGCAGACAGACAAGCAGGCAGGCAGGCAGACTGACAGACAGACAGGCAGGCAGACTGACAGACTGACAAGCAGGCGGTAGGCAGACAGACAGACAGACAGACAGACAAGCAGGCAGGCAGGAGGCAGACTGAGAGGAGAAAAGAGAAAGTTAAGTTAGTTACATATCCTTTAAAGCAGTGGTTCTCAACCGGTGGGGAATTCCCCCATGGGGGAATTTAGGGTTTCCGGGGGGGGGGGGGGGGGGGAATTAAGATTATTTCAAGATCGCATTAATACAAGAACCAGTTACTTGATATTGTTTTTCCCTCTAAATTTTACGGTTCTGTACTTCTCGCCCTAATGAAATTCGTTTTATAATGTAAGTAGACCCGCAAGTCACGTTTTATGTAGATGTCTAGACTTGTTCTAGTATGTGTTATTAAATTTAGCTTCCATTTTTACGTATATTGTGTAAGGGAGTGGGGATTTATAGGGAGGAAATTCGAGAGGGGCGATGACGTCCTAAACATATGGTAAAGGGGGGCATGGGCCAAAAAAGGTTGAGAACCACTGCTTTAAAGGGTGCCACAGTTAACCCTAACGTTGTGATTTCTAAGCAAGTTTACTTTCAGTAGCTTCCCATTGCTTTATGAACGACCGGCACTCATACCATTGTATTAATTAAACCAGCGCAAGGCGGTCTGCTTCCGAATCGACCGCAGCGGTATTTCGAAAACGGCATGCGGGGTTGCGAATTGCGTTCGTAACTCCTTTGCCACAACGCCTGCTGAGAGAGAAAGGAGGGGAGAAAATAAACAGGGAGAAATAAAGGAGGGGGAGAATATAGACAGAGATAAAGAAAGGAGGGGGAGAAAATAGACAGAGAGCAAGAAAGGAGAGAGAGAGAGAGAGAGAGAGAGAGAGAGAGAGAGAGAAATAGACAGAGAGAAAGAAAGGAGGGGGAGAAAATAGACAGAGAGCAAGAAAGGAGAGAGAGAGAGAGAGATGAGAGAGAGAGAGAGAGAGAGAGAGAGAGAGAGAAAGAGAGAGAGAGAAAATAGACAGAGGGAAAGAAAGGAGGGGGGAATAGACAGAGAGCAAGAAAGGAGAGAGAGAGAGAGAGAGAGAGAGAGAGAGAGAGAGAGAAATGGACAGAGAGCAAGAAAGGAGAGAGAGAGAAAAATAGAGAGAAAGAAAGGAGGGCGAGAAAATAGACAGAGAGCAAGAAAGGAGAGAGAGAGAGAGAGAGAGAGAGAGAGAGAGAGAGAGAGAGAGAGAGAGAGAGAGAGAGAAACAGACAGAGAGAAAGAAAGGAGGGGGAGAAAATAGACAGAGAGCAAGAAAGGAGAGAGAGAAAAATAGACAGAGAGAAAGAAAGGAGAGAGAGAGAGAGAGAGAGAGAGAGAGAGAGAGAGAGAGAGAGAGAGAGAGAGAGAGAGAAATAGAAAGAGGGAAATAAAGGAAGGGGAGAAAATAGACAGAGAACAAGAAATGAGAGAGAGAGAAAAAATAGACAGAGAGAAAGAAAGGAGGGGGAGAAAATAGGCAGAGAGCAAGAAAGAAGAGAGAGAGAGAGAGAGAGAGAGAGAGAGAGAGAGAGAGAGAGAGAGAGAGAAATAGACAGAGAGGAAGAAAGGAGGGGGAGAAAATAGACAGAGAGCAAGAAAGAAGAGAGAGAGAGAGAGAGAGAGAGAGAGAGAGAGAGAAATAGACAGAGAGGAAGAAAGGAGGGGGAGAAAATAGACAGAGAGCAAGAAAGGAGAGAGACAAAAATAGACAGAGAGAAAGAAAGGAGGGGGAGAAAATAGAGAGAAAGAAAGGAGAGAGAGAAAAATATACAGAGAGAAAAAAGGAGAGAGAGAACGCAAGAGGAAGACGAAAAAAGGAAGAGAGAAAGAGAGAATAGGGAGGGCAAGACAGAAATGTCCGTATGTGCACGCGTGTGTGTTATGTGTATGGGTGACATTCTAAGCTGATGCAGCATCTCTCAACACGACGAAATCAGCAGTTGAAAACAAACACACATATAATAATATTCATCCAGCTTTGCGTTAAAGTACATTAGATGTGAAATAAGCTGTTTTAAATAAATTAACACACAGCATAAGACCAACACACAACAATTATTCCTCCATGACAACTCTAGAAACCAGATATTGATTCCGTACTGTTGTCAACTTAAGAAATAACATATCCCAGAAATAACAAACTATGAAGCCAAGAAAAACATGCAACAATAGCAAAAGACAGGACAGCCAGGATTCGTGAACGCGAGAAGATAAGTTATAAATTGGAAATTATAACACAGGGGAAAATATAGGGAAACTACAGTACAAGAAGAAACAATTACTCACTAGAGAAACAACTGCAACACCGAGATCTGTGTAAATGGTTTGTGATAACGCCTTCAGGGAGGGGTAATTTCGCCAGACTTGCAGTCATCAGCTTCTGCTCTAAATCTATACTTTGAGAAGAAGGAGGGTGCAAAGAGCGGTGGGAATCTTTGACTAGTGCAAATTAAATTCTAGAGCAGAAACAATCTACTGTGTTAGTTGCATGCTCTTTACATGACGTCGCAAACAACCCCAGGATTTTTTCAGCTGTTTGTAGATCACTAGGCAGGTTTACGTTCAGTAGTTTGCCTTTTGTGTATTCCATTTATTTACCACGATAGTATATCACAAACAAGGTATCGGTTGATTTGGAATTTACATGTATGTGCGTGTGTGTGCGTGCGCGCGCATGTGTGTGATTAAAGCGTGAAAAAACAATTGCAGTTCAGGAACTAACTGGGCAGATATTGATCACAGAACTTCTAGAGAACAAGGGAAAGAAGCAGAATTCAAAGAGAGCCGATAATAGAAAAGCTGACATCTGTTAGATCAGTGGTTCTCAACCTTTTTTGGCTCGTGCCCCTTTCACCATATTTTCAGAACGGCATTCCCCCTACCCCTTTCGAATTACCTACTTAAACATTTGGCCCGTGCCCCCCTTCACCATATTTTCAGAACGTCATTTCCCTCCCCCCCCCCCTTTTCGTATTTCCTACCTAAAAATCCCCCCGCTCCCGCCCCTACACAGTATACGTAATAATGGAAGCACAAACCAAAACAAGTCTAGATGTCCAAATAAAACGTGATTTGTGGATCTACTTACTTTATAAAGTGAATTTTAGAAGGGGTAGGACGTACAGAACCGTGAAGTATGAAGGGAAAAACAATATCAAGTAATCGGTTCTTGCATTAACGCGATCTTGAAATAATCTTCATTTCTCTTCCCCCCCCCCCCCCTGGAAACCCTAAATTCCCCCCTGGGGGTGGGGGAAGTCCCCACCGGTTGAGAACCACTGTTAGATCGTACATCTGATCCTGTCACCTCGAATAGCAGCAGCAAATAAAAGAAATAAAACTGTAACAGCCTGGCATTCATCACGGCGACGGACAGGCTGACAGACGGTTGAACGAATGAATGAATCGTCGGTTAGGTGGAAAGGCAAGCATACAGATGTACCAATATATAAAATTAATATAATCAATGTTCGTAATTGCTATTCTCGCCAAATCTATTATTCTGACCAAACCTACACACCATACTTGCACGTGAGGCTACTATGATCATCCGTTTTGCAATTAATACCTTCAGTAAGCGACGGAACCGTTACAGAATGCGGTAAGTGCCGAGTGTATCTCACTGGCTTGTTGTCAGATGTTGCTAGTAATTTTCAGTCTTGCCATTAAAAACAAAACAACAAATTAACAGTTCACGTTGGACTGCAGCGTTGACTCATTCAGAAAGCTGGTCAATAAACATGAGACTAGCAGTCATATGTCCAAAGCGTCCTTTAGTGTATACCAGAAACCTTTACTCACTCACTCATGCACGCACGCACGCACTCACTCACTTACTTACTTACATACCGGCCTAAGAAGAAGTCAGAGATTGGAGGAGGGGGGGGGGGGAATATTATAGCAACGCAGTGCCTAAACTTATCATCACTAATAATTTAATTAATAATTTGTCCCGAACCAGTTTCCTGTCATGGGTCTGTGGTACGATAGGGCTATCACGTGTTGTAGGCCTGGATAAACCCAGGAATCGATGACCAGTCCGTCCCTCACTTTCGCAGACAACGAGCCCAACCTTATCATACACGAGTACAAATTCTCTCAGGCACATTTCAAATGAGACAATTACGTCAACAATAATTTATTGAATAGGGGCTTTATTTATTGTAATCGTTGTCAACCGTGCCATATCATGGTCAGCACTTCGAATTTATAATTAGACAAATATGTTTGTTAGCATTAGACAGTATCTGGCTAAGCCACGCCTGTCCGAATATAATATTATCTCGGAACTGTCATAAGAAGCCTTGAAGAGATTAGAACAAGAATCGCTACGGTGAAAGTAACCTTTTGCAACATGGACAACATACTGACGAATAAATAAAAAGATGCCAATTGCAACGAGAAAAAGTGTGTTGAAGTTTCACATAGAACCTGTGCTTGTGTATGGATGTGAGACGTCGGCCATGAGCAGACAAAGATACATCTAATGGCAGTGGAAATGTTCATTCTGAGGAAAAGGCAAAAAATGCCTTGGGAGTACAGAAAAACCGAATGAGCAAGTCCTACAAGGGGCAAATGAAAACCGTAAATTGATTAGAGAAATTAGACGTTGACAATTATAATTTTTGGACACGTTATGAGAAGAAATAAGCTTTAGAACTCGGTGACAACTGGCAAGATTGAGGAGGGAAAGAAAAAGCGGAAGGCAGAGAAGTAAATATCTGGATGGCTTGGGCCACACGGCATGGTCGAGACAAGAACACGGAGCTGATCCAGAACTTTGGTGATCGTGAAAGAGGGCCAACGCTTATCGGCATGGCACATGATGATGAGGATATAATCCTACATTTGCTTCCAGGTGATCATCGTCGGGTGACTGCCATGCTATGGGGACAGATGTGTTTATTCCTTATAGAAATCAACTTCAGAGAAGGCCATCTGGTGATTGAGGTCATGCAATAAAGCAGGAGGTGTGTCGTGTGCTCAGCTTCCAGCCATGTCTTTATAATTAAATACGCATACGAAACGGGGTTAAGGACGGGAAGCTGTGAAAATACAACAGATTAAATGTAGAAAAAAAAACAGAATAATGGGTATCAGTTTCACAAGAATCCCGATCATAAATAATGAATACCGTTCCTGTCAAACGTCTTCACCAGCTAACAACAATAGTAGAGGTCTAAAGACACACTAAACTAAGTAGTTTGTCATCATTAACATCGTTTCCCCTGCCTAATGGTGTAGGTGATCATGTCTCTCTACAGATCCCGGTTCTGGGTGTTAATTTAGATATTCCTCCATGCACCTGTCTCAGGTCATCTAGTATCATGTCTGGCTCTGCCTCTTCATCCACTGATGTATCCAGTTGTCACCGTGTTTTCCAATGAATCTCTTCTGATTACATGACCAAATTACTCCATTTATCTCCGGCTTGTGGGTGTACATAATGTTCTACCTTTATTAGCCACCCCTAGAAACATCGTTGTTAGTTACTATGGCAGTTTCCTCCGAAGTCGGAGAGTAGTCCTGCCTGCACGGCGAGGAACCACCAGTCTGCACACCAATAAGTCAGACATGGGACAACGGATACTCACGCAAACCTCAGGTCCGGTATGACATCACACTGATGTTGTACAACAGGATGCCTTCATCCGACATACAGGACTTCACGTTGGAGTTCACAGCCAGCGAACGCAAGCAAGCAAGCAAGCAAGCACTATGGCAGTTCAAGGTATTGATAATATCGCCTCAGCAACATCTTGGTTGCATCCAAGCTCTCCCTAATTTGTTCATTCACATTTCACGACTTACTGTCAAACAATAAATTAGGTTCTATAACATCTTAGCATGATCTTTTTTACATTCAATGACAGTGACTGACAATGAGAACATTCAGTATATACTCCTGGTTAGTCATAGCTAATCGACTATAATTTAAAACTGTGAAACTGTCATTACTGGCTATAGTACCTTACAGTGCAATATGGTTTGGGAGAGAGAGAGAGAGAGAGAGAGAGAGAGAGAGAGAGAGAGAGAGAGAGAGAGAGAGAGAGAGAGTGTGTGTGTGTGTGTGTGTGTGGGGGGGGGGGGGGGGGGGGGTTTGCAAGGCTGCCTAGTTTGGGAAGTCGCCGCGCACTGTACAGGTTAGGGTTTTCTTTCTGCCCCTGACAGGAAAACATAATCCATTATCTTACCGATGATTCGAACCGGTGGCTACTTTTTTAAAAAAAAAGGGGGTTGGGGGGGGGGCCTACGACGTTTTAGCCACTCGGCCAGCCGCTCCTCGACTACAACTTATTAGCTCTAACACCGTGCATTTGTTATATTCAATAAATTTCTATTCCCGTGTTGTCAGTCAGCTTAACTGACAGCTTTTAATTGCATCTATCACACAACATGTCGTAATATGCTGCATAGCAAATATATCTTTAACAGTAATCATCTGATATTCAACCCGGCCCATCTGGATTATAAACGGGAAGTACATTGTCTATAATTAGTTCAGATAATGTTTTCTCCGTTTGTTTATTTATGCCTTTCAGTGAATTGTGCGTGTAATTTTTTTTTTTAATTTTTTAAAAAAAATTCTCTTCATATGGGCGCGTAGTTATTAACTGTCTCTATTTAATTTGCTGTTAATTGGTCTGAATTATCTCTGTATATAATACATGCGACATTTGATAAATTGGCTAAACTGAGCCGGCTTCGTGGATAATGAGTTACGGACGCAGTTCGTAGTCCCACATACCCACGTTTTAAACACAGCTGCAGAGGATTTATCAGCAAACCGTCTCGAGTTACAAAATGGTATGGCCGGTCGTTCAGAAAGCAACGGCAATCTACTGAACGTTAACTTGACAAAAGATCACACAACAGCAAATCATGCGGGTGTTGACTGCGACGTCCTGCAAAGGATACGCAACTGCGTTAACTATAATATGTGCGCTGTTTATATCAAAATATAACTTTCCTTAAATGTTTTGCTAATTTTAATTTCGAAGTATTTCTTGTCTGTATTTATATTTTTGGTTACAAGTGCATGTCTTCTTTTGCTGCCTTTTAATTATCTCTGCTTTTCAATGATCTCTTCTAGAATACCTAATTTGTATTTGTTTTCTTCTTCTTCTTCATCCGCGGTATTTTTTCAGATGTGATTGCGGTGTGTTTGGTTAGGCACCCTTGCGCCGAAACACTTTGACCAACACATCCGACTTTGGCGTGCATTTTTGACCAGGTTAGCAATCCTGGGTATTTGTTTTAATAACAGGTCGTTTTCAATACTGAGTTGTTGTTAGGTGTATCTGTTTCTTGTCCTTTCTGTGCAATGAATGTATAATACATTTATGTGTCAACATAGGAAATTTATCACGCTCTAGATTTCTATAAAATATACGGAAAATATGTCAAGCTCTTGATTTCTATAAAATATACGAAAATGAAAGGCATATATTTGTGCTTCATAGATTATACTAAGGCATTTGATAAAGTAAAACATGATGAACTAATTAAAATGCTGGAAGATATCAACATTGATGGGAAATATTTAAGAATAATAAAGAATATGTATTGGAACCAAGTAGCAGCAATTAAAATGGAAAACAAAAAGAGCAGTTACGAAAAGATAAAGCTAGGAGTACGACAGGGATGTGTCTTGTTACCCGGTCTCTTTTCCCTATATGGTGAAGTAATAATGAGAGAGATCAAAGAGACGACAAGAAAACCAATCGGAGGTTATAATATAAATAATATACGCTATGCAGATGACACAGTATTGGTGGTGGATACTTCAATAGGCCTACAACAATTGTTGGACATTGTAGTAACAGAGAGTGCAAAGAAAGGATTCTCCTTGAATATCAAGAAAACAGCAACAATGGTGATATCAAAGAAAATGGTCACACCAAACTGTGAAATAGAAATAGAAGGGGACATTCTTAACCAAGTGGATAATTTTAGATACCTAGGGGCATTTATAACATCAGATAGAAGGTACACAACAGAAATTAAGAGCAGAATAGGGCAAGCAAATGTTGCATTTCTGAAAATAAAGAATATCTTATGCAATAAGTCACTATCATTGAATGTAAGAAAGAGAAAGCTGAAATGCTACGTAGAACCAGTTTTGCTATATAGCAGTGAATCTATGAATGTAAATGAACAAATGAATAAGACAGAAGCAACAGAGATGTGGTTTCTGAGACGAATGTTGCGAATTCCTTGGACTGCCAGAATAACTAACAATGATTGCCTGAAACAGGCTAATGAAATTAGAACATTATATACAACAATAAGAAAGAGACAAACAGCTTTCTTCGGTCATGTGATGGGAATAGAGGCATTAGAGAATATCGTAACAACTGGAAAGATCAAGGGGAAGAGAGGCAGAGGCAGACCACGAGATATGATGCTGGATGGATTGAAACGATGGCATGGAGGAATATCATCAGCAGACTTGATCCAGAACACCAAAGACCGAGATCTATGGAGAGCCATGAACGACTACGCCAGCTGGCAGGACAATTGATGCTGATGATACGAAAAATACATCATGCTCAAGATTTACATAAAATACACGAAAAATATAGCAAGCTTTAGATTTCTATAAAATATAGAAAAACTATTTTAAGCTCAATATTACTATTTAACATACCAAAAATATACTAAGCTCTAGATTTATATAAAAATATACGAAAAATATATGAAGCTCTAATTTCTATAAAGTATACGAACAAATAGCAAGCTCAAGATTTATATAAAATATAGGAAAAATATATCATGCTCTAGATTTCTAGAAAGTATAAGCAAAATAATTGCAAACTAATTCACTAATTACTACTGGCTGCCACCGTCAGCATAAAAACCGTTCGTAGTTAGTAAAATAAGTTATAGGCCGCAACTAACACCAGGCAAGCTGCTACTCACTCAATCTATTGACACAAGATAGGAAATTACCTTTCAAAGTTATGACAGTAAATTATTCTCCTATACACTATCAGCTGTCGATTGCTAGTAATTCATATATAAAATGATGTCGCTTTGTTGTTGTTAATCGTGCTCAGGTAATTAATAATGAAGAGGCAGATCATAACAATGATGGATTCCAGATGTGACAGATACTGTACAGACGACAGAAACACAGGCGTATCATAGAGAGAATTGGAAAGACTAAAGCACGTACCGCTCTGATCAGGACAACGGACTGCATGCTGATCCTAATTTTTTTGTTTAACTCATGTGGTGTGACTGTAACCGCCTCAGACCAAAACTAACAATTATTAGTTTGATGTACAACTCCGTATAGAGAGAGCGAGAGAGAGAGAGGGAGGGAGAGAGAGAGAGAGAGAGAGAGAGAGAGAGAGAGAGAGAGAGAGAGAGAGAGAGAGAGAGAGAGAGTTAAAGTGACAACTGCCTTTTTTAAGAGACAACAGACTTATTCCATCAGAGAGGGTACCGTATTGTGTAAAAATTGACAAGTTTCACTTCGAATCTGGGTATCATACGACGTCAAACAACATCGACAATAATAATAATAATAATAATAATAATAATAATAATAATAATAATAATAATAATAATAATAATATCGCATGTCTCTTGTAGGACGTAGCAATAATCCCCAACCCAGATTATAAGTTCAGTAGTTTGTCATTTACTTGTGAAAGACAAGTCAACACTGAAATCCAACCGACCGGTGTACGGAATGAACCTGCTACCTTGCCTTCCGCGCATCGGAAGTTTAAGTGTAAACGCATTAAGTTCCTCGGCCACGTCGACCAACAAATAACAACAAAAAGAAGACTATAAGAGCCACGATAGTCAACAATGAAAACAGTCACCTGTAACGTCAAATAACCAGATCCGTGTCCTGGTAAGCCATGAGACAACAACTATACACATTGCTCAAGAATCTAAGACCGGAGTTGTACCGATAGAAAGACTTTGTAGTGCAATATATTGTCTGTGATTTCTGTGTTTACATTTATATTATTTGTTGAGAAAGATGTGTTGTATTGTAACTACGTGTCCGCGTGGTTTAATGCGCTTAAACTGCCAGTGCGATGACGGTGAGGTGCGGGGGTTCAAGCCCTACACCGGTCATTTGACTTCAACGTTGTCTTCCATTGTAACAAGAAATGCAAAGGACCGTTTGTTTTTGTTTTTTTGTTTTTTTGCACATCCTTTACAGGACATCGCTATCAACTCCAGCATTTTACTGCTGTTGTGATCTCTTGGCAAGTTTATGTTCAGTAGTTTGCCATTGTTTCTGAACGACCAGCTCCTATACCAATTCGTTAAGACCTAGCGCAACGCGATCTGCTGTCAAATCGTGCGCAGCTGTGTTTCGAACGCGGGTAAGCGGAATTACGAACTGCGTCCGTAACGGCCTTCGCCACGGAGCGCGCCCTTGTTAAGGACACGCAATAAAAATTAAGGAAACAGAAACAAGCTGTACTAAATGTTTCCCGATTGTTTACATGTTTGCAACTTTACTTCAACAGTCAAATTTCACATTTCTCAACTTTACAACAGTTACAAAACCTATGTCATTTCAAATATGCCGAGGCCGGACAGATATAAATAGCTGTGAAATAACATAGTGTCACAGACGACAGAAACTAAACACCCACAGATGTATCATAATAACGCGGATTTAGACATGCTATCAATCTAACACACTGAACACACTAACGCCTGCATTCGTCGACGGTGAAGGTCATGTGGTCAAACACGTATGCGGGAATCTCGAGCCCGAGTTATGACACCTGGCTGGCAGTGTGATAAAACTGCATGCGATTACCTGCGGAGAAATGGAAAATAAACAACACTCGCGACTGACACATTAATCCTCTTCTGTCTCTGGTTTGTTGAAAAAAAACAGTCACCTGTGAAGTGCGGGCGGATCATCAAACGACCAGGTCGTGTCCTGTAAAAGAAACGGCTAAACACTGAAAAACTACCGTGTTCCTATATCGCTTGATTGTTCCCGTTAAGAGAATTCACATACAGTAACTACGGAATCACCCGACAAGGAAACTAAACAGTTGATGCCCGCTGTTCGAACATCCAGCGTGCACAAGCGGGCCCACAATTCGATCTGCGCCCGAGTAGGCGCTTACCTAACAAGTATCAACAACATTACGCATGGCGGCACACCACAGTTTGCTGCTGTTGCTGCCACTGCTGTTGTTATACGCTGTACGTACAGTTGCTGGGTATCCCGCTCCCTCTCTGTCTCTCGCTCTCTCACTCCCACTCTCTTTCACATACGTGAGAAGTGCGACTGGGGTTAGAGAAACGCCGCGGACCGCGTCTATCAATGGCGCACGGAGGAGACACAACGGACGGCGCTCGGCTCAGGACGGAACAATCTTGCTTGACTCTATCAACTATCAACCAGTTTCTGTTACCGCTTAACGGATTCTGTAGATTTCTGTCAAGCAGGCTTTCCATCTCTTTAATTCTTCTTGTCCTTGGCAGGACGTTGCCATCAACCCTAGGTTGATATTATATACGGTTTTACGTTCAGTAGTTTGTCATTGTTTTCTGAATGATAATGAATGAATCACCAAAAAACGAGAAGTAGATTGTGAGCTTTACTGGAACACGATTACAAGAAATAAAATGGACATTGATGCTAAAGCCTTCGTCAGCACAGAACAAACACCAACATACAACCAACTAACTACACGAGAAACACAACTGAGCGAGAAGTCACAGTATAAGTTCAACTTCTACCTATTCCTGCCTCGCCATAAGCTCATCGGAAGTTGAGCGCTCTTATCCCTTTGGTCACGTCGACTAACTAGAGCGCGCGCGCACACACACGTATATATATATATACATATATATATATATATATATATATATATATATATATATATATATATATATATATATATATATGGGTGTTTGTTCCATGCTGTTTTCGTAGACTTAGATGGATAGGGCACGTTAGAAAAATAGATAACGGTAGAATACTAAAGCACATCTTGTCGGTGAATTACAGATGGGTAAGAGATCTCGCGGTCGGCCTCTACTACGATACAAAGATGTGTGTAAGCGGGACATGATTGATACAGGCATTGATAATGCACATTGGGAGCAAGTCGCCGCTGAACGTGTTGCATGGAGGGCAACTATCAGAAATAGAATAAAATAAAGACAAAGGAAAAAATTATTGCAGATAAGTCACACACCGAGCGTTTGAGACGTAATATGGCATGTGATGCTGAAAATGCCCATGAGTTATATGAATCAATTGTGGACAAACATCTAAAGCGCGAATTGTTCTGATCAGTCACATTGGTTGCAGTTATTATGCCTTTTTTGTAGCACAAGATATTATATATATATATATCATCATTGGCACCTTGCCGTCTTGTCAGACGATAGGTTGTGCTTTAAATAGGCATAATAACTTTTAACTATGGCGGTAGCGAGTGTGACTGATAAGGCCAATTTGCGCTGTAAATGTCCGTTCACAGTGGGTGTACGTGAACACGTGGTCATTTCCACCATCATGCACCATCTTACGTCTCAAACTCTTGGTGTGTGACTTTTCTGCAATAATTTTCTCCTTTGACTTTATTCCATTTCTGATATTTGCTCTCCATGCAACACGTTCAGCGGCGACTTGCTCCCAATGTGCATTATCAATGCCTGTATCAATCATGTCCCGCTTACACACATCTTTGTATCGTAGTAGAGGCCGACCCTGAGATCTCTTACCCATCTGTAATTCACCAAAAATAGATATCCTTTGGTATTCTACCATCATCCATCCTCCTAAGATGTCCTATCCATCTAAGTCTACGAAGACTGAGCATGGAATAAACTGTCACACAACCTGATCTTTCCAATACTTCAGTATTTGTGATTTTGTCTTGCCACTTAATACCAAGAATTCTTCGCAGACACCGCATATGAAAGCTGTTTAAATTGTTCTCTTGGTGTGAGTAAGTTGTCCAGGTTTCACTGCCATAGAGAAGAGTACTAAGGACATAGGCTTGATAGACAAGGACTTTTGTTTTGGCAGTAAGCTTCCTGTTCTCCCAGACTCTTTTTCTTAACCTGTTCATTGTTGTTGCTGCCTTACCAATCCGGATGTTGATTTCCTGATCTAGGGATAATTTGCTATTTACCACTGATCCTAGATATGTAAAATGGTCTACTATCTCTAGTTCGGCGTCGTCAATAAAGATTGATGGTACCCCATGTGCACCTTGTGACATAATCTGTGTCTTATTTTTGCTAATTGTTAAACCAAATTCAGAACAAGCATTGGAGAATGCAGATTGTAGACATTGCAATTCTTCCTCAGAGTGGGTCGTAACTGCAGCATCATCTGCAAAAAGCAACTCTCTGATCAGTACCCTCCTAATTTTGGTCTTAGCCTTCAATCTCTGAGCATTGTAGAGGCCGCCATCTGAGCGTGAGTGAATGTATATACCACCATCCTGATCACGAAATGCATATTTCAGTAGAAATGAAAAGTATATTCCAAAGAGGGTGGGAGCTAGTACACAACCTTGCTTAACTCCACTCTTGATTTCAAATTCTTCAGGAGTTGCACCATCAAACTTGATTATACCCTTCATGCCTGTGTGGAACGATTCCACAATGGACAGAAGAGTTGGTGGGCAGCCAATCTTCTTTAGTGCCTTGAACAGACCCTCACGACTGACCAAATCAAATATATATATATATATTTCAACCCCCTACACTGGTCAGTTCGACTACAACGTTCGTTTCCCGTTTAGAAATCAATGGCAAGCTATTGAACGTAAAATTGCCTAGAAAAACACTTGGCTTGGAGTTGGACAGGCGCAAGAACAAAAACAGAAACAACTTACACTGAATGTTTCCCAACTGTTTACATTCCTACAACTTTATTTAAACAGTTAAATCCATGTCACATTTCTCAACTTTAAAACAGTTAACCCATGTCACATTTCTCAACTGTACAACAGTTAAACCCATTTCACTTCAACATAAATTTCACAGACAAAAGAAACTAAAGCCCATAGCTTTATTAAAAACGAGTGGATTTAGACATGTGACGGAGTTCTATAAATCTAACACACCAAATACGCTAATACCTGCCTTCTATCTCCCAAAGGAACATAATTACCCAAAGCACAAGAAATCAATAGGGGGATGGGGGAGGGCATTGAGGCCACTATGACAATTACGTAAATAAACACACATAGTATTATTTGGCGCTCACAGAAGGAGAAGAAGGAAGTAGAGACCAGAAGACACACTTTTTTTTTTTTTGCATATCCTTTACAGGACATCGCTGTCAACAGCAGCATCTTTCAGCTGTCTGTTGATTTCTTGGCAAGATTACGCTCAGTAGTTTGCCATTGCTTTCTGAGCGGCCGGCTCAGTGTCCCGCAGGTCACCAGCGGGGGAAGAACCGCTCCCAGCTCGCTCCCGCTACGAGACTGCGTGATAAACGGGATTACGGAGAAAGTGTTGTAACCCCTCAGCCAGAGAGACCGGCAGAAGACACACTAGACAACATACAATTTGAAAGCTACAGTTACCAACCGGGATCAAACCTGTCGCCTCCAAATAGCGACGGCGCGTCGCTGCAGGAACAAGTGTACTTCGACGCACGACCAATTATACACTCCAAAAAAAGTGTCTTCATTGGTCATGTCTATCATACTCATGAACCTAACAACTATGGAATACGGACAGAATTCGTATCAAACCATTGAGATAGCACCATAGGTCTCATAATTTATATTAAACCAGCATAGGTCAAATAACAAACACACAAACACATCGAACCGTAATGCTGTTGTCGAGTATATATGAACAAACATTTAAAGAAGAGAGATGATTGGTCGGTTCTAACGCTGTACACGTAGACACAAGAAATCAATTGGGGGGGGGGGGGGGGGGAAGAGACCGTTGAGGCCACTAAGACAATTACATAAATAAACACACAACCACGTTATGACGAAATCCTATTCTTTGCTTTTTCTTTCAACTTGTTCCATGTCTATCTATATTATTTGTCTCAAACTAGCCATGTGGCTTAGGTCTTCTTTTGCTTCTGTTACGTGTGAATTCCAGAAGACGGTCTATCAAGTTGTACTATTACGAGGATACCTCGATATGTGTCCAATGGAGCGCCAGAGTGAATCAACGACATGCGTCGAAAATCGGTAAGCCGCACGATAATCAAAGAGTGACTCCAATCTGTAAGCCGCACGATAATCAAAGAGTGACTCCAATCTGTAAGCCGCACGATAATCAAAGAGTGACTCCAATCTGTAAGCCGCACGATAATCAAAGAGTGACTCCAATCTGTAAGCCGCACGATAATCAAAGAGTGACTCCAATCTGTAAGCCGCACGATAATCAAAGAGTGACTCCAATCTGTAAGCCGCACGATAATCAAAGAGTGACTCCAATCTGTAAGCCGCACGATAATCAAAGAGTGACTCCAATCTGTAAGCCGCACGATAATCAAAGAGTGACTCCAATCTGTAAGCCGCACGATAATCAAAGAGTGACTCCAATCTGTAAGCCGCACGATAATCAAAGAGTGACTCCAATCTGTAAGCCGCACGATAATCAAAGAGTGACTCCAATCTGTAAGCCGCACGATAATCAAAGAGTGACTCCAATCGGTAAGCCGCACGATAATCAAAGAGTGACTCCAATCTGGCATCAGAGTAGTTTCTTCAACTCTTCATGACTAAAATGTTGACTTTTCGTCCTTGACTTGGGGACGTAAATTGCAAATACCTCAGAAGTCGGAGTGGGTTCGGCTGGTGGGAAGGGACACTGGTAATAGGGAAAGCTAACCCACACGCAAAAAGTAGTCCAGCGTACTGGAAGTAGTAGCGAGTGTATGGAGTATGCTTGGGTTCAAAGTGAGAGAACGCAAACAACAACAACAACAAAAAAAAAAAAAAAAAAAAAAAAAAAAAAAAAAAAAAAAAAAAAAAAATATGCTCTATAATTTCCTGTTGAAAGACAATGTTGAAATATGTTCTAAAAAAGTCGCTTAAAAGTCGACTTCATTGCACAGAGTTTTTATCCCATATGACTCAGTCTCTATCCACAGCGCGGAAAGCGTCACACAAAGCACGAACTCCGTAACTCCAGCGACGACCCTCAGGAGTCTCCGAAACAAATACACCCGTGAACCGAAAAATGCAGCCCGGAATCGAACCCGCAACATTCGGAGCCCGAGGCAGACGGATTGACCACTTCGCCACGGAGACTCCCGTGTTTTGTGCGAAGCTTTCGGCAGCCCGCGCTACGGAAAGATAATGAGCCCATATAGGATAACACCCGGTGCAATGAAGTCGACCCTGTCGACTTTTACGCGAAATATGTTCTATAACTGATTCAGTGCCAAACGAAAAGTACGTTTGGACCAGACAATCAAATGAGCAAGTTCGATCATGTAAATTTCCGTTAACTGAGCATTGATTTTACAGAAGAAACTACGAAACAAAAAAAATAACACGATGACCTTAGAACGTCGACATATCGTCCTTCTTTCCAATGGGAGGTCACATTTGGCGATATATTATCCTTCGGCACTGAATCAGATAATTCCTTTTGAAAGACAATGTTGTCATATGTTTTATACATTCCTTTTGAAAGACAATGTTTTCATATTTCTATACATCCCTTTTGAAAGAAAATTTTTCATATGTTCTATATATTCCTTTTGAAATACGTTTTCATATACTCTATACATCCCTTTTGAAAGACAATGTCATATGTTCTAAACATTCCTTTTAAAACATTCCTTTTGAAAGACAATGTTGTCATATGTTCTATGCATCCCTTTTGAAAGACAGTGTTGTCATATGTTCAATAGATTCCTTTTGAAAGACAATGGTACCATATGTTCTATATATTCTTTTTGAAAGACAATTGTGTAATATGTTCTAAACATTCCTTGTGAAAGACAATGGTGTAACATGTGCAGCTGAATATCACTAAAAAGACAAATAGGCAAACAACGACCAGCGCTGTGACTTAGGGCAGTGAATGAAGAAGTACAATAAGAGGAAGACAACGTTCTTTCATCCGGAGTCTGTTGCTTCCCCAACGTACCAAGTGGAGGGTTCGAAACCGGATGTAGGCGATTTTGGAAGCAGACTGGCTTGTGCTTATTCGATGGTATGAGGCGAGCGGCCGGTCGAGTGGCTTTGAATCCCGGGTTCTCCTTCGGTTCGAATCCACGCTAAGGTGCGGATTCCTTTTCTTTTTTTTTTTAATTGCCAGGGACAAAACAGAAACCCCTAACCTGGACAGTTCTCGGCGACTGCACTAGCCAGGCGGTCTTAATTCCTCAGGCTGAAGACGCCCCTGCCCTACACTACAAGGTACTATATAAGCAGTAGATGACAGTGACAGGGGCGTCGCCGGTTCAGAAAGCAGTGCCAAACTATTGAATGTAACTGTTGCCTAGTAACTCACAAACAGTGAAAAAAGCTGGGGTTGATTGCGACGTCTTGTAAGGGACATACGACTAATATAAAACATACCTAGAATGGGGAAATATACATTACTAAATTAGATCAAAATTGGTAGTTGCATATCCTTTTCTGGACTTGGCAGTCAACACAGCGTTTTTTGTTTGTTTTTTTTTAAAATTTCCTGGCACATCTAGGTTTAGTAATTTGTCATTGCTTTCTGAACGACCGGCATTCATACATTTACATGGGAACAAACGCAAATGTGCCTACTTCCAAATCGCCCGCAGCTGTGTTTCGAACGCCGTATGCGGGATTACGAATTGCGATCGTAACCACTACAAGCACAAAGCCGACGAGATTAAGATTAACAATTAAAATAGTATTAGCCTATGAACTGACATATCACACTCAAGAGTAATAGTTATGGATAAAAGTGACTGTCTTTGCTAGTTGGTAAGAAACTTAAAGAATAAGACACACTGTAGATTCAGTCAGATCATGCACAGTGCGACGCCTCTGGAAATACGACAGTGACCGATGGAGCTGGCATTATACAAGTTGGACGCCCAGAATGACATACTCTAAAGACTGGAACTACTTTCACAAAACCAGTGTCTTGAAAGACAGCCAACGAATGCCCTGACAGTTATTCGTGATATGATGCAGCCACCAGGTTCGGTTACCAACGTTACAACCAGGCTATTCAGATAGGCATGCAGATCCATTCTGCACCTTGTGACATCATACAAGTTACGCACAGAATGAAGGGTACTCGAGTACAGGGGCTCTCAGGGCTGTGTGATGCCCTTTTCGTGAAATATACTGTGTAAGTGCCATGGGATGGTTAGCAGTCTTAAGCGATTTCCCTATTCCTCCGAAGTCGGAGAGTGTCTGCTTGCACGGCGAGGAACCACCAGTCTGCACACCAATAAGCCAGACATGGGACAACGGATACTCACACAAACCTCAGATCATGTATGACATCACATCACACTGATGTTGGATGTCTTCATCCGGCATACAGGACTTTACGCTGCAGTTCACAGCCAGCGAACACAAGCAAGCAAGCAAGCGATTTCCCGTATCTTCCGTAGACTTATCTATCGCGGAAATGTTATCATTGCACAATATTGTCTCCATTAAAATATTAATACAGTAATTTTCCCTAAGCAACTTCCTGTAATTTGATAATACAAAATGTCTGCTACCATATTAACAACTTTTAGGTTATAGCAGTGACACTTTCCATTTTCCGCCATCCATGTTTTGATAGGTCCAAACCAACTTTTTGTTTCGCACGGAATCTGTTAAAAGACAAGTCCAGCAGCAGGAAGCGAAGTATTAGGATCTTCATATTGTGTAAGCCTGAGTGCAGAGTGGAAGAAATTTCCCTCCCGTAACGGACGACAGAAGTTCAGATGCGAGTAACCAGTTCTCTTTGGGAGATAACTTCTTTCAAGATATCGTCCACAGTTTTCTAACCAGTCTTCTATAAAACCACATCAACTTTCCAATTTATCTGATAGATACTCATGATGCTAGGTCAGCCCCAGATCCTTCCTAGTGGTAACCATGGACAGAGGGAATAAAGGAGTCTATGGGAATCTCCATAAATCACTCTCATAAATGGGTACTCTACCACTGAATATGCTTCCCATAAGGTATTATTCATATTAGTACTTAATACATTATAACTGCTTACACTGGTGCTACTTACATTAGTACTGCTGACATTGGTGCTACTTACATTAGTACTGCTTACACTGGTGCTACTTACATTAGCACTGCTTACATTAGTATTGCTTACAATAGTACTACTTTCAATAGCACTGATTACATTAGCACTAATTGCATTAGTAGTACTTACATAAGCAATACTTACACCAGTACTGCATATATTAGCATTACTTACATTAGCGCTAATTACATTAGTACTACTTACATAAGCACTACTTACATAAGCACTACTTTCATTAGCACTGCTTACATTAGCACTGCTTACATTAGCACTACTTACAATACCTCAAACAAATCCATTAACCCATTCTCAGGTAGCATGCAACGGCTTTCAACTCGTTTCTACAACGCTTCGGTCTACTCTCCATCGAAAATCCATTTTAGCCTCGCGAATTGCGTCAACACACATCAGCCAGCATATGTGCTTGCATTCAATACTCGCTCAACTACATATAAAGCCTTACACAGTACACGGACCACACAACACAGCTTCTGTTCTGTGTGACAGCCCAATATACATCGTCACATAAACGTGTGACAGCTCAACAGACATTGTCACATAAACATGTGACAGACATCGTCACATAAACGTGTGACAGCTCAACAGACATCAACACATAAACGTGTGACAGACATCGTCACATAAACGTGTGACAGCTCAACAGACATCGTCACATAAACGCGTGACAGCCCAACAGACATCGTCACATAAACGTGTGACAGCTCAGCAGACATCGTCACATAAACGTGTGATAGCTCAGCAGACATTGTCACATAAACGTGTGACGGCTCAACAGACATCGTCACATAAACGTGTGACAGCCCAACAGACATCGTCACATAAACATGTGATAGCTCAAAAGACATCGTCACATAAACGTGTGACAGCCCAACAGACATCGTCACATAAACGTGTGACGGCTCAACAGACATCGTCACGTAAACGTGTGACAGCTCAAAAGACATCGTCACATAAACGCATGACAGCTCGGTAGACATCGTCACATAAACGTGCGACGGCTCAATAGACACCGTCACATAAACGTGTGACAGACATCGTCACATAACCATATGACAGCTCAACAGACACCCTCACATAAACGTGCGACAACTCAACAGACACCGTCACATAATCTCGTGTCCTCATACAGCAGGTACTATCTATGCACAACGCCGGTCTCATCACGGCGAGCATGGAGGTCGGCATGGCCGAACGGTAAGAGTGCTCGCTCTTAAACTTCCGGTATGAACTAACGAATTTTAGTTTCAAAAGGTCACAAATTGGGCACGCAGGCGCGTCTTACATTCGCCCTTCCAATGACTCATTTTTCCTACATCAATCGCTGACGGTGAGGTAGCGGGTTCAACCCCTACACTGATCAGCTGGGCTAAAATGTTTTCTTGTCCTTGACTTAGGAATGTAAATTACAATAACCTCAAAAGTCGGAGTGGGGTCGCCTGATGGCGAGGGACACTGGTAATAGGGAAAGCTAGCCCGCACGCTAAAAAAAACATCAGACCAGCGTGGACTACGTTCGAGTTCAAAGCGGGCGAAGGTAACAAGAAAACTCACGGCCAGGAGAAGTGTCTCCATCCCTGGCCAGTTCTCTTTCCTCGTGTACTGACGCAACGTCCTGTGCCTGTGTCCGTGCTAGTCGACCACTGCGACTTCTCCGAGAAGCACGTCATCACAGTTCTGTCCGCCCCAGTGTCCGCCCCAGTGTCCACCCCAGTGTGGCGTTTAATGGCGAGTGTATTTCAGTTTCCGAGACATGGTGCTGCTGATGAGGTACTTCTATGATCAGGTCTTGCTGAACGACAGAGCTGTTATTCTTCTTGATCCACCATATTGTAAGAACCCTACTATAGCATGTAAGTTCCAAGAACTTTTCTGTAGCATGTAAGTTCTAAGAACCCTTCTGTAGCATGTAAGTTCTATGAACCCTTCTGTAGCATGTAAGTTCTATGAACCCTTCTGCAACATGCAAGCTCTAAGAACCCTTCTGATGTAAGTTCAACAATTCCAATGAAATCCAGAGTTACTTCTTAATTTACTCTGCAACGGCAAATTACTCACGTCCGTGTATTGATACAGGAAAGATCCACGTGGTCAAAAGATTGCTTTAATAATCATGCTGTAGTAGTGGGAAACGAACGAGCGGGCATACTGACCGGGTCTGCACTGCTGGGTGAGGTACTGGTACTTATAATGCAGACGTAATCGGTGTTCTTTCGGGTCGTGCGTTTAGTGCAGAAAAACAGACAGATCATCACGGTCTGGCGAGAATGGTGCTACATTCGACAGAAGATTATTTCAAGATCGCGTTAATACAAGAACCGATTACTTGATATTGTTTTTCCCTCCATACTTTACGGTTCTGTACTCCTTACCCTTCTGATATGCGTCTTATAACGTAAGTAGACCTACAAATCACGTTTTATATAGACGTCTAAACTTGTTCTAGTATGTGTTATTAAAGTTAGCTTCCATATTTACTATGTAGGGGCAGGGTGGAGGAAGGGGGAATTTATAGGGAGGAAATACGAAAGGGGAGCAATGGCATTCTCAACATGTGGTGAAGGGGGGCATAGGCCAAAATGGTTGAGAACCACTGAACTAGAGGATTTGGCCGACACACAGACTCCGAAAAATGGCCAGACGGACATATTATCGGATTGCTAGTGGCACTGTTGGTATTAGGACTCTTCGCTGACTGCTGAAGATGAGGACGTAGCAAGTATGGAAATAAAAATAAAATAAAGAAACACGAACGACTATTACCCAGCATTCTTAGAGTTTGAAGGGCCATCATGTCTTCATGCCAAACCGCCCAATGACTAATCAGAACCCAACACAGATGTTTGTGAAACACTCCACTGAGATAAATGAGAGAAGAGAAGAAGTGGAGGAAGCAGAACTCCCCAAAAGCAATGTTTCAAATAAGCCACATGTCCTACACCCTGAACATCCCTTAAGTTTGCGGACAAAGTTTCTCCCCCAATCCAGCAGCAGCCAGGACAAGGAACAGCGATTTTCTAGTAAGGAAGATGGCGGGGAAATTAACATCACACCAATAAAAGATTGAGGTTTGAGGTCACCATAATGGAGTGCTCGCACGCCAAAGAAAATGTACAGAAAATGTTTTCAGGCCTATTTCTATCAAAACTATTTCCAGGTACGCACACGGCGTTACCTGAATTTCACCTACCGGAAGACCGGTATGCAGGCACGTGCAGGCGCGTGAAACAATCATTTCTGCTTGAGTGAGGGTCCGGGAAAGAATAGTGCAGAAATCCATAGCAAAGCTACTTCAATCCTCAATCAATACAACAGCTGCTCCGATAAAACACGGTAACACGTGAGAGTGATCAAAGCACGTAAATCTGAGCCAGTGTATTATGGCACAGGACGGGCGAGAATGAATAGTGACAGGGGGGTATGTATGTGAGCGCATGTATGTATACATGAACATGTGTGAATATGGATGAATATGTGTATGTATATTGATGTATGGTTGTGTTTGAGAGAGTGAGGGGTTGGGAAGGGGGAGACAGAGAGAGATTTTTCTTTTTAAGCATATCCTTTACAGGACGTAGCTGTCAACACCAGCATCTTTCAGCTGTATGTTGATCTCTTGGCAAGATTACGCTCAGTAGTTTGCCATTGCTTTCTGAGCGGCCGGCTCAGTATCCCGCAAGTCACGAGCGGGGGTCGAACCGCCTCAGCTCTCGCTCAGCTACGAGACTCTGCGTGATAAACGGGATTACAGAGAGAAAGTGTTGTAACCCCACAGCCAGAGAGACCGGCCAGAGAGAGATAGATAGACCAAATAAAAAGGAAGGCAGACATGCTAGCGAGCACCCAGCCAGCCTGAGAGATAGAGAGACAAACGGATGGATGGATGGATGGATGGGTGGATGGATGGATAGATGGATGGATGGATGGAATGAATGATGGATTTATGGATGGATGGATGGATGGATGGATGGATGGATGGATGGATGGATGGATGGATGGATGGATGGCCTGGAAACTAACCTGGCGCCTGAATTTTCGATTTCTTAGCCAGCATTTATTAAACAATCTGCCGGCTCCTAGGGAAAAGGAGCTGACTCCTGAATCATGTTAGTTTTTTTATTTGTTGTTTACCTCCGCATATTAAGATTAACCAGGTTCTGTTTCAGCACAGACTCGTGGCCTTGGTTGTGCCCAGGTTTGTACGGTGTCCCACACCAGGTTTAGTCCAACCCAATGGCCATAAGAATATATAAGCAATGCAGAAGTGGAAAGTGGACAGTCACTTTGTATGTATATAGTTTAGCTTCCACGTTGTAAGGTAGCGACGTCCAGTATTTATGTACTTGACAATAAGGGCGAAGAATCGACTGTGAGGTTCAATCCCCTCTTGTATGCCAAGTATCAAGTCTAAGGATCCATGGTCTTTACAACTCTCGCACCTATATGCGTGCGCACGTATTGTCACATTACATACATGAACCAGTTGTTATGGATCGCATATTCATTCCTCAAGTAAGTAATTAACTAAGTAAATTGCCCTTTTGCACACCGAAAGGAGCAAATGGTATGTGGTCATAGGCCCATATTTTTTACCGAACAATCGGCAACCAGGAGATGATTCCTCGCGGATCACAGACCAGAAGTGGAGGATACATCAATCCCATTCCACGATGCCTTTCTTTCCTAGAAATATCTCGTGCGCTCACTGTACTGGGTAGGCTGGATCATTTGCAGAAGAGGCAGAAAGAGAGAGAGAGAGAGAGAGAGAGAGAGAGAGAGAGAGAGAGAGAGAGAGAGAGAGAGAGAGAGAGAGAGAGAGAGAGAGAGAGAGAGAGAGAGAGAGAGAGAAATTATGCTGTGATTATAATGTTAAACATCAACAGAATTGATATAGAAACACAATGACCGAGGTCTGTTGAGGTACACACATATGCAGAGTTACACAACAGGACGAGCATCACACAACACTAGACCAGCGATAACTCTACATCAACTCGCATACTTTTCACACTCGACTTCAACCAACTTCCTACATCACAAGACAGTCTGCAAGTGACATTCTTTTACCACCATTTGGCAGGGAGCTTGATAATGAAGATGATGATTGTGTGGATTCACGAAGAAGAACTTTTAGCTATGCTGTTAAATTACGATCTATCCTATGCAGCGAGTGCATCTTTGTCTCAGTGTCTCAGTTCTTGAATCGCTGGATTTGTCTTGTTTTCCTCGTGAGAAGTACGTTCTACACAGAACTTACTAATGATAATGATGATGATGATTTCGTACAGGCACACATGAATGAATGCATACAGTGTCGTACTGCGGCCCAGAAGCAATGTATTCTATATGTTGAGTTGAGTCAAGAACCGATATCACTGCACTCAAGACATTCCCATACGAATGTATTCTATAGTGCCACCATAACCAATCAAGCGTGCCGTATGAGGCAACTATAGAGTGTTAGCGTTGACTTCTGTCATTTAACTGTCATTTACTGCCATCATAGTACCTCGCTGTGTATGGTTAGGGGGGGGGGGGGAGTCTTTGAGCCTGAGGAAATAAGGCTCATGGCTAGTACAGTCGCCGCGAACTGTACAGGTTAGGATTTTCTTTGTGCCCCACAAAAAAAAAAAAACTCCACACCTTACCGAGGATTCGAACCCGGGTCTCCCGATGGAGAATCTGATAATTTAGCCACTAGGCCAGCCGCTCCTCTGGTGACTACTTCATCCTCTTTAAATCCTTAGTTCCCAAACCTAAATAATTATGTACACAATTGCCCTAACAGTGAAACCCAGAATACGGTTACCGCCGTGAATAGAACTCGAAGTCCACCATGCTGAAATGCTCCTGCACTAATCACTACACCAGCACGACTGTACTACACCTTTAGTGTTTATTATCAAAGTTCTAATGCCGACGATTAGAGTTAAACAGCAAATTGATTGGAATCACTTAACGCCGTGTCATCTAGAACACTTACGCGCAACCAGGTTTAACAACCTCAAATTTTCCATGACACTGTATGTCAAGACGCCACAAAAGGCAATGAGGTAGGAGGTACCGAGATTGCTGTCTTATGGCCAAGTTGATCGCGAGTACTTCACTAAATTTCGAGGCCATTAGCGAGACCTGTTCGCCCAACAAGTGACGCTTGCACTGAAAATAAATTTCTCATCTTTGTGTGGTGACATTGATTGAACCCTGGCTTTCTGCGCCTCCTTTGTTCTTAGCTTCTGGTACTCCAGACTGCGTTTCCTAAAGGCAGAGAGTTGAAATTCGCTTTTACAAACCTATTGATTTTCGCTATTATAATAGTATAGATTTTTTTCTCTTTCATATTAGTGAGCGCAGATTCAGCTGAAGATTATGGATATACTACCGTTTTTGTTTTATTTTGGGGTAGTAATGAATCATGACATGAGCCCTTGAACAATTTGTGTTCACATCGTAAAGGCATGGATTGTTCGGGTTTAATCCTGAGCTTTGGAATCATATTCCGGGTTGTTATATTGTGTGTGTGCTTGACTGGGTTTTGGAATTACAAACTAAGACTTTGGTTTTAAGTTTTCCAGTGAAGTTTGCTGTCTGTAGAGGTGTGAAATTGGAACACTGTCTTCTGTGAGGCTGCTGTCTGAAGAGTTGTGAAGCTATGACTTATTCTGTCAAGAGAGTGAGTAGATAGTCTTTCCGAAATTCCAATCGTTGAGAGAATGGCAGGTGAACTTTTAATCAAATTGCCCATGGGATAATCAGCATGGAATCTCTTCGGTGGCTTTTAAAGAGGGAGACGAGTCACGTGTGGGAACGTCCTGAGTTCAGTGACGTCGATAAGTCAGTATTCGGTATATGAAGTTCTCAGGATGTTGGCATGTTAGAATCAGGTCTGAATTAACACTCCAGGTCTTTAGATTGATTCTGTTTTAGGCCGAGGAATGGAATCACATCACTGGAACCCTTATCATAAGAAAAAAGAATAGTTAACGTATCCTGCCATGCATGTCGTAACAGTCGGTTAAGGAGGGTTGGCGTGAACCTGGCCGTAGACAACTTTAGCTACAAAGTCTAACCAACCATGAAGCAGCAAAAGATGAGAAGATGGACTTTGTTGCATCGGATTTTACTCATCCTGACTCAGTCTCTCTCTCTGCAGAACAGCAAGACCCCGGTCGAGAGCATCGGAGAAAGCACGAACTCGCAGATCCAGAGATGACCCCAATCTCCTCTGGAAAAAATGCACACGTGATCTGAACCCAAAGCCCAAAGACGAACCCATGACTTTCAGAAGGCGAGGCAGACAGGCTGACCTCTTGCCACCGAGACACACATTCACACACTCATATACAACTGTAGCAACAATCCTAGGGTAACCCAACTAAGCAACGTGAATGGAGCCTCTTCTTGGAGAATGATGTTGCGCTACCTACATCACATGGAGAACTGTCAGTCAGTCAGTATCATCCTCGCACTTCGAAAAAGAACAAAATCCATTGGTGCCCAGACGCGCCCCCCCCCCCCCCAACAAATGCATCAGCGTCCGGTAGCTAATAGCGCCAGTTCTGTGTTGGTTGACGAGGTTCCCCAATCTCCCGATGTACATCCTATGTCTGGCTAGGTCTCTCATTCTTTACAACGCTGTGGATTCACGTACTGTCAAAGTACTCCGCTCACCACATCTCTCTAAGGGGGTTAATAATATCGACACGATCCATGGGCTGGCCATCTGTAGGCAGTATTGGAGAAAGGGAGGCCACGGAAGAGAACTACAGAAGATGGTAAAAGATAGAACTGCTTGTCATGAGTTGGCTTAAGTCCCATATTCCATTGGTGGATAACGGACAGTGACACCGAAGAAGAGCATGGTCAAGCAGCAAATAGCTGTGGTCAGTAACACCGGCGCTGTGGTTTAAAGGGTAGTGAGACGCGCAGTTTCACCATTCCCCGTCACACCGAGTGGAAGGTTCGAAACCAGCTGCGGGCATTTTGGAAACAGACCACTTTGCGCTGATTTTGATGATATGAAGCGTTAACCATTCAGAAAACAATGGCAAACTACTCAACTAACATTACCTAGTAAATCACAAGCAGCCAATAAATGCTGGGGTTGATTGTAACGGCCTGTAAATGACATGCAACTAACTTTTTAACGTAATCACACCAGGCACATTTTCAACGTGTCCCTACAGACAACAGGCTCTTTTGACAGACTTTTTAACTTAATTAAACCAGGCATGTTTTCCACGTGTCCCTACAGACAACAGGCTGACAGACTTTTGCTATTAAATGTTGCATGTCATTTGCAGGTCGTTGCGATCAACCCCAGGTTAATTTTTAAAGCAATCTTACGTTAAGTAGTTTGCCATTTAGAGGGTGTATTTTTAATGTGCAGTGTTTGAAACTATTGCCGGTCCAAGTTTTGTATTTACTTATTATGTTGCATTAACTTTACGGAGGGTGAATACAAAACTTGGACCGACAATATTTTTAAACACTGCATAGTCATTAAAAATGCAGCCTATATTTCTTAACGAGACATCAACATTTTAGTCAAACTTAATGTCGGTGAACCGACTCTGTGGTGAAGGGTTACAGACGCAATTCGTAATCTAGTATACCGCGTTCGAAACACAACTGTGGGCGATTTGACAGCATGCCGCTTTGCGTTGGTTTTCAATACAATGGTATTGGTGCAAGTCGTCCAGAAAGCAATGGCGTTAAACGTAAAGTTGCGAAGAAATCACAAATAGCCAAAAATGCTGAGGTTGACTGACACGTCATGTAAAGGATATGCAAACTAGCTAAATTTTGGTGAAGGTACTAAAGGCGCACCGGAAGTTTAAGAGCGAACACTATCATCGCTTCAGCCACGTCGACTACTAATTGACTAGTTTCTAAAGTAACTACAAACAACCCAGAAGTTTCTTATATATTTCCATTTGAAAGCCCGGATCTCTTCTCTTCACACGTTAGTAGGTGTTCAGTTTTCACACCAATATAAAAGAACAGATAAAGCAATTCAATTCTATAGTTTGTGTTTTCACAGATTTACCGTAGCTACGTTAAATTTACCACGGCAGACAATGACAAATGTACACCGGATCACAACTGTGACAGCGTGTGAAAACTGCAGAAAACACTACAGTGTCAGCGGCAATACGATATTGAGGTGAAGAATAGAAGCTGGCGTATCGCTATTAACATCCATTGTTTGAATACATTTGCTACCACTGATGAGCAGGATTTGCAATCATGATATAAGCTTGCTGTAAAATGTCTTATCGCATAATGCTTTTACCAGAGTGTTGGTGATAGAATGAAAGCTTTATTTAAACATATATTTACTGCTTGTATTGTCTCTCCAACTGTCGATGTGGCCGAGCAGTCGACGTAGCCGAAAAAATAAGAGCACTCTCTCTTAAACTCCCGACGCGCTGATGGCCAGTTCTATCATTACACCGGTATTAACTTGTACTTTAGGGCTGACTTCTCATTCTTCCTCTTGCAAACGTCTTCCTCTCTTGCCATCTGTACCCTGTTGCGGAATAAGCCCTCGACCAACCGACTCCAAGCCCTCAACCAACTGACTCCAAGCCCTCAACCAACTGACTCCAAGCCCTCAACCAACTGACTCCAATCCCCCAACCAACTGACTCCAAGCCCCCAACCAACTGACTCCAAGCCCGCAACCAATTCACTCCAAGCCCTCAACCACTGACCCCAAGCCCTCAACCAATTGACTCCAAGCCCTCAATCCGTTGTAACTCTGTGTAATGTGCTGCCATAATATGTGTATGGTTCCACCTCGTGGAGTGACGAGGGCGTTAATCGACTTCATTGCACCGGGTTTAGTCCCTTATGGCCCAGGGCGGAAAGTGTCTCACCAAGCACGAACTCCGCAGCTCCATTGACGACCCTCAGGAGACTCCGAGCAAATTGCTTGCGTGAACCGAACGACATAACCCGGGATCGAACCCCCAAACGTCAGAGCGTGTGGCAGCCGGCGTAACCACTTGGCCATTGAGACTCTCTGGTTGTTAGATAAAAGAGACGACATACGAGATATGAGGGTCCGGGCAGGTATGGAAGTACTATTTTAAAGGATGAACGCTTTAAGTAAGTTTCTAAGTATAGACACCATTAACGTGCAGTAGAAATTCATCACAGAATGTCTGACACTTAACTACAACTTGCTTTTATCATCTTGGCTTTCCAAGAATGAGCCGGTCTTTGAGCAGCTGTTGTCGGTGCAGCTACACCCCAGGGAAGGAGAGGAACAAGAAGGACAGAAATTAGGGAGACTGAATTGATAATAAAATCCAGCAGAAATTAAGCACAGATAGCCGGAGAGATCAAAGAGGAGAGTTTATTGTATTTGTTAGCGGGTATTCCAAGATGTTGAATGTTTGCATGCAGCTGTGTATGGGCGTAAGTTCTGGCGTCTGTAGATGCAGTGCCATTTGGTGCAGTGTTAATCTGATTATCATCTTGTGTTGTAGAGTGTTGTTTAGGTAGCGACATTCTCCGGGCATATTCTGCTCTATGAGTGGTAGACTGTAAGGGATTCACGTTTATGGAATCGGAGCGTTACGAGGTTGAAGGGCCAGCTCTCTTTCTCGTCACAATCTGGGACGGTTGTTCTAATTCAAACACCAAGCGACTTTACTCACTCCAGAAACGGGTGAGTCTAATTTATAACAAACATTTATCTGACAATCCTAGCCTGTATAAACGCCTTCAGTTACTACCACTCCGCAAACGCCTGCTTTTCAATAAAGCTAAACTAATTCACAAAATCCTGCATCGGAATGCCCCAAATTACCTTTGGCCATTGTTTAAATATAATGCTAGACACAGTAAACGTTTAAATATATTACACATTCCGAAGCCTAGGATTGACTTATACAAAACAAGCTTAACGTACTCTGCAGCTCAGCTGTGGAACAATCTTCCACAAGAAATCAAAGACATCACCAATCCCTATTCATATAATCGCAAATTCCTCGAACACTATCTCAGTACGGATTATCTTCCCCCTTAATAATAGAGATAATAATAATAATAACAAAACCCTAGTATAACAGCCAGTCCCCTTTTGGTAGGCCAGTATATTCCACATGGCTAATAACAAGTGTCAGATCATTATCTAATTTTACTGTGTCGTGTAGTCTTGATGTTCGCATTTTGCCCATGCCTTTATAATGCATATCTTTTATATTGTTGCTGTTCTCTGTTAGCCTTGAATGATGTGTGAATGAAATAATGTATGAAAGAGAGTGATAGAAGGGCAGAATGTTAGACGGGCCTGCGTGCCCAATTCTTAACCCTTTGAAAATAAAGTTTGTTCGTTCGTTCGTTCGTTCGTTCGTTATTTTCATTGCAAGTTGAAGAATAGGTCAGCAAATGGCACTGCCGGTTTATTGTTTGAAAGTAGATAGCGAAAGAAAGGACGGCTTGTTGTGATTAGGTTGATAGCCTATGTCCCAGTGGGGGATAAAGGAAGAAGAAGAAGAAGAAGAAGAAGAAGAAGAAGAAGAAGAAGAAGAAGAAGAAGAAGAAGAAGAAGAAGAAGAAGAAGGAAGGAGAAGACGGGAAAAGAAGAAGGAAAAAGAAGAAAGAAGAGGAATTCACTTCAACTTTTTATTCAATTCAATTATATTTTAAAAGGGTCACACATTAGGCATGCAGGCCCATCTTACATTCGGCTCTAGGAAGAAGAAGGAAGGAGAAGACGGGAAAAGAATGGAGAAGAAGGAAAAAGAAAAAAAGGAAGAGGAGGAAGAAGAAGGAGGAGGAGGAGGAGGAGGAAAAAGGAAGAAGAAGAAGGAAGGAAAAGAAGGAAGAAGAAGGAAAAAGAAAGAAGAAAGAAGAAGAAGAAGGTGAAGAGGACGAAGAAGAAGAAGAAGGTGAAGAAGAAGAAGGTGAAGAGGACGAAGGAGAAGAAGATGATGAAAAAAAAAGAAAGAAGAAGAAGAAGAAGAAGAAGAAGAAGAAGAAGAAGAAGAAGAAGAAGAAGAAGAAGAAGAAGAAGAAGAAGAAGAAGAAGAAGAAATTAACAAAATCATCTTTGTTCCGGGGTGATCCACCCTAATTCTGATGCCAGGAAGTGTCTGGAGAAGTAAAGGCGGCAGGCGCGCTACCGCCCACATTCCCCGAGTGCCAGTTGGTCCATACAGTTGTGGGTAAAGCACCATATACCCAGTGGGCTTTACGACGTGTCCTTACGTGTTCATAAATGCCTTCAGTCTGAGTCAGTGTTGTGGCGAGGGGGTTACGAAAGCAATTCGCAATTTTGCATGCCGCGTTCGAAACATCGCTGCGATTGATGTGGAGACAGACCAGCTTGTGCTGGTTTTCGTACAGTGGTATGAGTGCCAGTAATTCAGACAACAATGGCAAATTACTGAATCACAAACAACCAAAAATTTTGGGGTTGAGTCCTGTGAAGGATATGCAACTAATCTGTTTTTAGTCTGATTTAGCTGTGGAGTTGTGACCATGAGCAGCGGGTGACGTGCACACATGTGGGGGATACTACCAGTCTCCTTCATAGGTATCTAGCTAATAACAAAATATATTGCCTGCTCTTTGCGGGGCGTTCCCATCAACCCCAACCCCAAGTTTGCGTTCAGTAGGTTGCCATTGCTTTCTGAACACAAAGTCAGCGTTGAAGTCCAACTTACCAGCATCTACACCGTTGGGTGGGGTAAGGCGCCCGATAAGGCAGAAGTGATCAGGACTCCGAGGAAAGACCAGACGGACGCTTATAAGCAGACTGCGAGTGGTATTATTACTTCATTAGTTTTGGGACTCTTCGCTGGCTGTTGAAGATGAGGACGGAGCACGCATGGGAAATTCCCAAGCGCTGTTATGCTAGTTCTTGACTCAACTCAACTCAATTCATGTTTTATATGATTGTACCTTTGAACTCCTTCATTCGCAGGCGTTATTAATATAACGACTTTAGGATCAGTAGATCGTTTAAAGTAACAGCAACATGGGACAAAACGTATTCTCTCTTTGTCACACGTTCTCTCTCTCTTTCTTACTCGCTTTCTCTCTCTCTCTCTCTCTCTCTCTCTCTCTCTCTCTCTCTCTCTCTCTCTCTCTCTCTCTCTCTCTCTCTCTCTCTCTCTCGTTTCATTAATTTGACAATGTTTTTTTCCTACGTGAATGTATCATGCACTGTTGCTGAAGGAAAGATGAGTGATTGGAAGGGCCGAATGTAAGACGGGCCTACGTGCCTAATTTGTAACCCTTTTAAAATAAAGTTCAATTCAATTCAATTCAGTTGAATTCAATTCTCTCTTACTCTCTCTCTCTCTCTCTCTCTCTCTCTCTCTCTCTCTCTCTCTCTCTCTCTCTCTCTCTCTTTATCTCTCTTTCTTGTTTTCTCTCTCTTACTCTCTCTATATATTCTCTCTCTTTTACTCTCTTTCTTTCTTGCTCTCACTCTTACCCTAATTTCTTTCTTTTTCTCTTACACACTCTCTCTCTCTTAGTCTCTCTCTCTCTCTCTCTCTCTCTCACTTTCTTAAAATATATTTCTGCGCCTGTCTCTCTCTTCTCTATTTTCGGTGTCAATGTGTATCTGCGAGCCATTTATTGTCTTCAGGTCAGTGTATCTGCCCCTTTCCTCTCTCTATTAGCATCTTCCTTTCTCCCTGACTGCTCTCCTCCCACTCATGACTGTCTATTATTCTCTCTCTCTCTCTCTCTCTCTCTCTCTCTCTCTCTCTCTCTCTCTCTCTCTCTCTCTCTCTCTCTCTCCTTGATAATGCCTCTTCGATATTCCAGTCTTTCTTCTTCTGTATTATGTGAGTGTCCATCACTCTCTCTCTCCATCTCTTTCTTTGTTTCTTTCTTTCTTTCTGTCTGTCTGTCTGTCTGTCTGTCTGTCTGTCTGTTCCTGTGTGCCCATCTGCTGCGTCATATTTATCAAGTGGGTATCTTTGTTATTACCTTCTATTTTCTGTCTCTGCTAAATACTCTCCATCCCTCTGCTTCTATCGTTTCATGCTTTCTCTTTGTCTCTTGCCTTCTCTCTCTCTCTCTCTCTCTCTCTCTCTCTCTCTCTCTCTCTGTCTGTCTGTCTCGCCTTCTCTGTCTCTCGCCTTCTCTCTCTCTCTCTTTCTCTCTCGCCTTCTCTCGCTTTCTATCTATCTTTCGCCTTCTCTCTCTCACTCGACTGCTCTCTCTCTCTCTCTCTCTCTATCTCTCTCTCTCTCTTCTTTCACCTTCTCCCCCCTCGCCTTCTCTAACTCTCTCACCTTCTCTCTTTGCCAGCGACCCCCCTCCCTCCCAACCCCAGTCTTTCACTCTATACCTCTGACATATTACACCAACCAAGGGCGATCATCCTGTTTGCTGTTGGATCTCGCAGATAAGCCCATTTTGCGTTGTAGATGTGTTAGAAAAACGAAAGACAAAGAAAGAACTCACACGTGTAGAAACTACTCATCCAAGAATATAAATTGTTTACAATCCTCGTCCTGTCTCTCTCGTATAAAGCACTTACGTGCACCAGACACCGGGTCAGGCTACCATATCTCGGGAGGGGACAACAAATAAGAGCCCGCACACACACATGCGCGCGCACACACACACACACACCAACACATAAACAGCCATCCGCAGGCAAGAGAATAAATAAATTAACTGATCCAGTGTCGAAGGATAATATATTGTTACATGTGACTTCCCATATGGACAGATGGACAGTATATCGCTGTACTAAAGTCATCGTGGTATTTGGTTTGTTTTGTGGTCTCTGCGGCAATTTCAAAGCTCAGCGAACAGACATTTAAATTATAATACTTGTCATTTGATTGTGTACCATATTTGGCCCAAACCCATTTTTTGTTTGGCACCGAATCAGTTAATTGACATCTGCTATTAAGCATATCACCGCCACGATCCAGATGTCAATTTCCCCCTTCTCCTTCTGTAAGCTGTTTCGCAGCTCACACAGGTTTGTGACATTTAAGAGTTCATGATAGGACAACATGCAGGCCGCACATGTATCAGAGAAATGCCACCAATAATAGCAGACTACCCCGTGTACCAGACCTAGCCTCATCATCGAATCGTGATTGGAGTGTCGGCACGCGCAGGTCTCTATCGATAACTGCTGACTCGAAACATTGAACGTGGGTGCTTCTAAATCAGAATTGTATGTATGTGTGTCTATGTGCGTGTGTTTTCTTCTCCTTTCTTCGGCGTTGGTGGATTCAAGCGTTCGTTTTCTTTGTTTACTGCTGGTGCAATCGATACATATAAGCACGCTTGCAAGCATTTGGGGAGGTGGGGGTGCAATGGAGGGTGTAATTATTTGAGAGTTGATTTGTTTGATGGAAGACTGGTTCATGTTTGTTTCGGAACATCTTGAACTTTCTCAGACATTTCAAGCTTGTGTTGATGTTTGTCTTCAGTACAGCTGTTTTTCAAGTTGTTGTTGTTGGTTCGAGTTTCTCTTTTGCGTAATGGGTTATCTGAGGGGTAGAAAGGGGTAGACTAGTCGGTTTAAGTTGTGTGAGTCCAGGATATGTTTTACTTTGACCAGCGTCATTGGCCAATCATCCAACCAACCAACCAACCAACCAACCAACAACTAACTAACCAGCCCATCATCCAACCAACCAAACAGTCAACGAGCCAGCCAACCAATCAACCAAGCAGCCAGCCATTCAACCAACAAATCAACCAAGCAGCCAGCCAACCAACCAACCAACCGATCAGTTTTGATTTGTATGGTCAAGGTGGTTGAGCTGCATATCCTGTCTTGTTCATGTGTAACCATGTGACGTTTATACGTGTTTGTGGTTGTGTCTGTGCGGTCGCTTTTATAGTTGTGATTGTGCATATCCGGTTGTATGTGTATGTGCGTGTGTGTATGTGTGTGTTTGTGTGGAGCTGGCTACGCTCTATATCATGTTTTTCCAGTGAGATTTATACAAGAGACACCACTGCAGATATAGTCACTTTCAGGCGATCGAATGAAGAACATCAACAATTATGTTTTTCCAGAACAGTTAACACTGTCAACAGAAGGCATTTATTGACGCCTGCCCGAGCAAAATTCCAAATATTACAAACACTTAGTCATTATATGTATTTTACAGCGTATACTCCATGTGGAAGAGCAGGGAAATCTACCGCATTAATGTCTCAAGAAAAATGTCCGTCGACCATAACATCAGAGTAACAGTTGAATGACACGTTATACACTACACATTTCTCACCAGAATACATTGCCAAGTCATGCCACTGTTTTTCTTATTCATATCCACATCTTTACTGAAGTCACTCTAGTTGTAATTAACACTTCACTTCATCTTGTCTTCTGTGCTTTCGAAAAAGAAAACAATCTCCGGAGTAGAGAATTTGAACAAATAAATGTTGCATGTTTGCTGGACGATTCAATCAATTCCATATAGATTTTCTAGGCAATGTTACGTGCAGTTGTTTCCTAGTAAAGTTAGCTGCATATCCTTTTACAGGACGTCGCAGTCAACCCGAGCATAGTTTGGCTACTCGGAATTTCTTGGCAAGTTTACTTTCAGTAGTTTTCATGGTTTTCTGAACGACCGGCACTCATACCATTGTATGGTAAACCACACAAGGCGGTCGGTCTGCTTCCAAATGGCACGCAGCTGTGTCTGAAACGCGTTATGCGGGATTACGAATTGCATTCGTAACGCCTTCCCCAGAGCGTTGGATTATGATTATAACACTGGTTTTTTAAAGATTATAACATTGGCTTTGAAGATTGTAACATTAGTTCTGAAGATTATAACATTGATTTTTACGATTATAACATTGGCTTTTAAGATTATAACATTGGTTTTTAAGATTATAACATTGGTTCTGAAGATTATAACACTGGTTTTTTTAAAGATTATAACATTGGCTTTGAAGATTGTAACATTAGTTCTGAAGATTATAACATTGATTTTTACGATTATAGCATTGGCTTTTAAGATTATAACATTGGCTTTTAAGATTATAACATTGGCTTTTAAGATTATAACATTGGCTTTTAAGATGATAACATTGGTTCTTAAAGTTATAACATTGGTTCTTAAGATGATACCAGATACTTTGTAGATCTAGAAGGGCTTGCTTTGACCCCCAAGTGCTATGTTGATGGTAACGCAGCTATAGGTCCAGAGGTGTCTCCGTTTCTCAATACATTTGTGACATCATTTGGTGACGTTGCGTTCCACTATTTCAAGCCTGTGGCTCAGTACACCCAATCTTAAAAGGCGTTGGGTCTTCGGGTTTGCTTTCCCTAGCCTCCCTGGTTCTTATTGTCTTTCTGATTCCTGTACCTTGACATGTTCTACATGGTGGGGGGGGGGGGGGGGGGGGGGGGGGGAGACACCAATAGCTACGGAGTCTCCATGGCGAAGCCGTCTGCCTCGCGCTCCGAATGTTGTGGGTTCGATTCAGGGCTAGGTCTTTCTGTTCACGAGTGCAGTTTACCCGGAGACTCATGGGGGTCGTCGCTGGAAATACGGAGTTTGTGCTTTGTGCGACGTTTTCGGCAGGTCACCCCGCGGAAAGATACCGAATCATATGGGATAAAACCTGGTGCAATGAAGTCGATCCTCTGGACCAATAGCTTTGCTATCATCAGCATTGCACTTGGGGGTCACCGAAACAAGCAAGCCCCTCTAGTTGTACAAGGTGGAGACACATCAGGAGAGCAATAGCCGATACAGTGTCAAAGAAAAAAGTAGGTTTGGATCAAACATGGTAAACGTTCAAATGAATAAGTATTATATATAAATGTCCGTTAGCTTTGCATTGAAACTGCGGAAGACATCAGGAAAGGAAAGAAATAACACGAAACCCTAGCATGGCGTCAGCTCAAATGGGAGATTACATTTAGCCATATATTATTCTTCGACATTGAATAAGACAAATTAAAGATGAAGTATACATCTCAGAAAATGTGTCATCCGTTATGATTTACCGTAATCGGATGAGGAAAATCTAAGGATAATAAGATAAATCGAAAACAGGAACAGGCTGACACACAGAAAGGTCAAGCAGCAGACACAATAGACAAGGCAGGATTGAATACAATCAACTCCAGATGACGTGACTTGTTGAAAACGTATTAACCGTATTGCTTTAAAAGCTTTCTGGCGCTGGATTTTATCATACAACTTAATAAGAGAAATATTAACTAACACATCACTGTAGTAAAGCTTGAGCTCATAAAGAAGTCATGTTGGGTTATTCGGTCTGTTTCCTTCTTCCTTGGGTGCACTCAGACTCTCACGTTAAAGTCTCTAAGGACAGCGGTAGTTAATTTCAGGTTCATGACATTCCTGAACAGATTGTTTTTGGAATCAATTATTCTTCTTCTTTCTTTCGCTTGAAATTTGTGTGTATCTACAATAATGCCTCGTGTATGAATTTCACTTTTTTTTTAAAGTTATCTCAGTGATCCATATAGTTTATCCTCCACGATTGTTTCTCCGTGCTGGAAGGTCTGCCATATTAGAGAATATGTGGTGTTTTGGGCAGTTCTGAGCCGTGCTACAAGGTCTGCTGAATATGTCTTGTTTTGGGCAGTTTTGGACCGTGCTAGAAGGTTAGCCTGGATATGTCGCGTTTTGAGCAGGTTCGGGCCATGCTGAAAGGTTAGCTTGGATATGTCGTGTTTTGGGCAGTTTTGGACCGTGCTAGAAGATTAGCCTGGATATGTCGTGTTTTGAGCAGTTTTGGACCGTGCTAGAAGGTTAGCCTGGAGGATATGTCATGTTGTGAGCAGTCTTACAGTGTGTCGATCTGCTAGAATCAAGTTGACTGTGGGAATGTTTGCTTACGTTCATTACTTCAGTTTGGGAAGGCATCTGTTGCCTTTCCCTAGTGGCTAGACACTCGCATGCTTGTCCGGTGTCCATGGGCTCGAATCCGCATTCGGGCATCATTTTAACACTGACTTGAGCTCCTGGCTTGGACCAGTCTAATGCGGGGACCGGGAAATGACTGGGAAATAAATACGACCAGATTGGTGGTGCCTACATCATCCAACGAGTGTTGACTGGTCACTAGAAACAAGTCTAACGACACATGCCCAGTGAGCTTAGAGTTCTCTGTCAGTTCCCCACATATCTGTAGACTATGTTCTTCATATTTCAGTTAATTCTCTGTCAGTTCTCCATACATCAATAGTCTATGTTCTTCATATTTCAGAGAATTCTCTTTCAGTTCTTTACATATCGGTAGACTATGTTCTTCATATTTCCGACAGTTCTCCAAAAATCCAAATACGCTTTTTTGTCTACCAAAAACGTATCCATTTACGCTTTTTGTCTACCAGACACATTCCTTTACGCATTTTGTCTACCAGACACTTATCCATATACGCTTTTTTGTCTTTCTAAAGCTTATCTATTTATGCATTTTCATCTACCAGACATTTGCCGCCAGACATTTGTACACCAGACACTGCTTTCTTTACGCTCTTTGTGTTATCTTTCTACACTTTTTGCCTACCAAACACTTATCTCTTCACTTTTTTGTCTACCAAACATGTATCTCAGTAAATTCTTTG